>JAJTUS010000100.1:0-188600 GCA_021399465.1 Hyaloscypha sp. PMI_1271
CCTCAAGGCGCAGTCCATCTGCATCCAGCAAGTGAGCAAGAACGTCGAAGTACAATTCGCCATCCCGGAACTCGAGGCAGGCATCGCCACGACCCAGGAAATCACGGCACTCGCCTCGACACTCGGAGCCGGCCCGCTAAGCCATTATGTGCACCTATTTCCACAGATTAACAGGCCTAACAAACTAGCAAGTATCGTGCAGGCTAGACACTAAATTTACAGTACCCCCTGATCATATGTTAGTTAGCCACTGGTGTGGCATCCAATCAGCTCGTCAATATGTACTTTTCGAGATGTCTGATTTGCTCAAAAATCCCTGGCGATTGACACGAGCTAACAAATGATCAGAGGGGGGATACTGTACAAGCACTGCTTTCCCATTCTCTATTGTTGCAGCACCATTGAAGTACGATCTCCCGATTTAGTATAGTGCGATCGGTTCGCCAAGCCAGGAACTTTGTACTTTCGTACCTATATCCTGGAGTTCTCACGCTTCACCCGAGTTCTTTTCTAGCTAGCTTTAATCAACTTTTTTACTAGAAATGTAACACCCTACTCTGCGGTCTTTACGTGCATTATCTACTAATCTCGATTGCGTTTGGGAGCGCGGCTATCATCCCGTTGCTGTTTCTTAAGGACTTGGAGAAGTGTATGAATGATCATGTTGTGGTATGTTGCGGTATGTTGCGAGAAAGAAGTTGACCTTCTTTTTCATTGTGTAGATTGAAGGAGTCTATGGGGCGTTGATAGAGTGGACCAAGAATATATTGCAATATACAAGGGGGAAGTTTCTCCCTTGGTAACATTACATATCGAAGTCCCCATACTCACTTCTTATAGGTGAGTGTTGGGCAAATTTGCAAAGAAGGGCGAGGAAAGTGATGCCTGTGAGAATGTTCCTTCTGCTCGTGCGCCTTCTCATTTCTCGCACGGCTATTGCACACAGCTGCTCCTGCACCAAGCTCCAGCTTACCCAAAATGCCTTTGGTACATTGTTTCGCCCTAGAGTTCTGCACTTGGCATTGCGGTAGGTACATATCAGAGGTCGGGAGTCTCGGAGCAAAGCCTCGACGCTAGCAACACCAAAGCGTCCTCCACCGGCCGAGCCGGTCCTGGAAACTGAAATTACGAGTAGACCTGACGAACAGAACAATACGGAGCTGAGGCCATGGTGTAGAGAGATACGGTAAACCATTTAGGAAGCACTAGCTGTCAATATCTCAAGTGATGCGTGCTGACTTGGCAGCTCGGCAGGCGAACATTAGGCTCAAAACCCTGACCCTCTTATTTCAATACATCATCCACTTCATCACAGCCTACTCAAGGCCTGAATTCTTCATTTCCTCGACCTCAGATGTGAATCAAAATCTTAGCACACTTCCCCAACAGCCTCTCGACTTCCAGGCGAAGAAAACCGTCGAATTCCAAGACCCACTTCTAAGATTCCACGGCATGTAGCTGTTTCCCATTTCGTCAAACCCCAACAGTCGAATTGCTGGAAGAGCAAACTTGCCTGAGCACCAGACTAGACCCGATTCCTAGCCACGTCGCGCTTCCGCCAGCTTCGTCATCGCCAGGGCATATCTGTGTTGCCCGTAGCAGAGAGGTCACTAGAATCAAGTCCTCTTCACTCAAGGATCTCTTAAGATTAGAGAATTCAACACATCCCTAATAACGTAAATCCGCTTTCAATCTCCTAGCTGCGCCTTGAACAAGGGCAGGACAAGCAGGATACTTCTAATTCAGGCCGAACTCATCGTTTCATCTAGCTGCTCTAACAGAAAGTACGGCGGCAAGGCTGAAACATAAGGCACGTTCTCCAATGGGACGGGCCGTCGAGAGATCCTGGTCATGTGACTGGTTTTTTTTTGGTCATGTGACTCTACTGTCATGCTTGAAACGACTCGATCTGAAATGGCTGGGGGCGAGAAAAACTCTAGGTATATTGCAAGGAAAGTATACTGGTATAGAAGGTCTAGCATCAGTCAATCTGAGGGAATGCCTTGCGGCGTTGGCTGCTGTGAGCACGTGACGTGATGGAATCGAGGGTTCCAACAACTTTCTCTGGGATCCAGGATCCCGAATCCCATTGGAGAAAAGAGATGATGAGCAAACGGAGAAACGATTAGCCGCTTGCCTTTAAGGCCGCACAGTCCGGACTTCTCCAAGGAAATACTCCGCGAAACCCTCCAGCGCCCCTGAAATTGACAAGTCGATGAGCAGCACTGGCGCGGCACGCTGACCGAAGGCTGAAACTCCACAGACCATGGCTCTGAGCAGCTTGGAACAATTGAGATGTCTCTTCTTGAGACTCCAACACTTTCACTTACACTTTACACTGTCCCATCCCAGCACAACTGAGGTCTTGGTGCAAGAGCGAAGCCTCTCGCCTCGACGTTTCACAATCAGCCCTCGGCCTCGGAACGCGAGGAGACGAACTCCTGGGCCTCCCCACGTGCCGCGCTAAGCCCTTTCGCGCCACGGCTCGTCAATGTCCTGCACTCCGCAAACGCCGATTGGAGCTCGCTTGAGCTCGCTTGAGCCTGCGGTGACGTGCGGCACGCAGCACGCAGCACAGCGTAATTCAGGTCCGTGCCTGTGCGCCCCATCACATCGCGGTGTTTGCTTTGCTGACGGGCGCAGGGAGCAAAGGACGGGCCAAGGTCCGGCTCGCCCAATGGTGAGCTCATCCCCTCTCGCTCCCTCAGCTGAGCTCCAGTCCCCCCCTCCCCCCTCCCCCCCTTCAAATTCCCTCCCCTCGTCCTTCATCCCATCTGCACCAACACCACACACACCGCACACACCTCACCTACCCACCTACCCACCTACCTGCCTCCAGACTTCACTTCGCCCGTTCGTTGCGATCGAGATACAGAGCAGACACCATGTCGACGAGAAAGAGAAAGCAGGACGAGGAGCTCGTTGCGCTGCCGAGCGACGAGAGCGAGGAGGAAGAGGAGTGCGTACACCTATCTGCCTTACCCCTCTCATCACCCTCGCACCACAGCGCATCAGCAAGACTTCAATTGTCATCTCTGCAGCTCCAGAGCCCGTCGCAGCGCTTCAATGCGCCGTGTTGCTGATGCTGCTGCCTCTTTGCGCCCGTTACGGCTGCCTTCCAGCGCGTTGGGGTAGCTGCGCTGCCTGACGACTCCTACCATAGGGACCACCGTGGAGTGTCAGAGCTGACAAGTGTGTTTGCGCAGATACGAGGACTCTGATGCCGAGGAGGTCCTTGATGAGGATGATGAGAGCGAGGAGGAAGATGGGAGCAGTGACGAGATCGAGGAAGAAGGTATGCTATGCGGGATTTTATTTTGGCCCCCCTGTTCTCGCGCGTTCCACGCCAATTATACACTCCGGAGTTGGGAGCGTCCAACTGATAGCAAGCAGAAGTCCCTCCCGCTAAGAAGCGCAAGACTGAGCAGCCTGCTGCCGATCAAAAGCTTCCTGTCGCCAAACTCGCGTCTAACGGCAAAGACACCAAAGCCGCTCCAGCCGCCAAAGACGTTTTAGATGACGAGGAGGAAGATTTTGATGAGGAAGAGGAGGAGGACGACGACGACGGAGCGCTACCCGTTAAAATGGCAAAGGCTTCCAAAGGCCGCGTCGAAGCGCTGGACGATTTCGGGGAAGACGATGAAATCAGCGCAGTGGAGGACGATGAGGACTGATTGTACGGTCCTCAAAACAGTGCATTGTGCGACGACAAACACGGGTCTCGGGATGGAAAAGGATAAGGCGCGGAAGGATATTTGCTGGATAATAAATGGAAGGACTGGGAAGGAAGGAAGGAAAAGAGGAGAGCAGGGGAGGAACATCTTCTCCATCTCATTGATCTGACATTGGCACTGTAGACGTGGCTCTCTCCGGTTTCGCTCCTACGATATTTGCTTTTTAGATCTCCTATGCAGTCAGCCTCTCCCTCTCCCCATTAGTACTCTTATCAATAAAAGTTTCTGCGCTCCCTCGTCCGTTCTTCTGCACTTTTCTCAATCCATCCTCAGCTTCGCTTTGCCTTCCCCAAAACGGCACCGGGCCATCCCAAAGCGGGTGCGGCTGAGGGCCGGCCCCTCGTTCTAGAACGGCGTTGGGCCGGGAGGGCGACGAGGGCGAGGCTGATGGGTTTTGTGTCTCAGATCGGGGAAACCTGAGACGTGTGACTGGGTGCTTCGTGTCTTGGCAGGGTCCCCCCAAACAAAAAGATCAATGCGGGTATCTCGGCGTCAGCTCGTCACATCTCCCAGCCTTTGCCTTTTGACTCTCTTCTTTCCCTTCATTTCTGACACTCTTTCACTCTTTCTCTCTTTCACTTCCTCGACTTTGCGTTCTTACTGTACCTTTGATTGAATTGGCTATTTGATCCATCTGTCGTTACGTTCAAGCAGTCTCAGAGAGGGAATCTCACTGGGCAATCGCCGTGGGTAACGAGTTAGAGTTTGCCAGCGACGAAGCCAAGCGAAAGTGGAGCAGATCTCATCTACTTGATACCTGCGAAGTTTGCTTGCGGCAATCCTTGCGACGATCACGATCTTTCCACGCATACATACCCTCGCTTTTCGTATCCTTTCAGCAATGGTTTCCCTCACCATGTCCATGTTCGCATCGCGGCCACAATCCAGCAACAACAATCTCGAGACGGCGGAGACGGAGAAGGCAGCGAACATGGACCGGCGCTTCTCGTTGCTATTTACCGGCGGTACCTCCGCTCAGCCTCAGCTTACGGCCCCACCAGCTGCGCAAGAGGCTGCGCAGCAGCAAAAAGACGACGTACCCCCACCAGAAAGAAAAACTTCCCCTCCCGATGCATCGGCGAGTTCACAAGATACACCGACGAGAATCAAGATGGACCGCCGATTCTCGACACTCCTTTCCCTTCCCGCGCTGTCGACCCCTCCACAATCTCAACATGGAGAGAAGGACGTCGCCCTGTCTACGAAATCGTCAAAGAAAACTATACACACTCTCCTCCGCCGAGTTTTCTCCCTCAGCTCCGCTCCCACTTCCATGCCCTTGTCCAGACCCGCCACATCCGGAGAAGCAATCCCAATACCAACACCAGAAGACCTCGGGTCTCGTCTTTGGGCCGATCTACTCGACTCCTCTCCCTCCTTGGCTTCAACCTCACCACCCACAAGATCCAACCCACAGACCGTGCAACGCTCACACACCGTCATCGTGCCCGCGCCAGCCAGCTCCTTAAAACTGCAATCCCGGTCACGGTTCTCGCAGGCCTTGAGAGGAGGTGGTGGGAAGAAAAAGAATGGAAGGAATGAGAACCGGGAGCCTGAGGTGGTGGGGATATTGCAGAGCAGAGAGCAGAGGGAGGGGAAACGGTTTGGTGGCAGTAGAGCGGATAGCAAGTTCAGCTCCATCACCTCGCTGCCCTCCTTACGATCTCTGGCATTGCCTACTCGGGATTGCTCCAGCAGCAATGGAACAATCACCGTCTCGGCGACCTCGCTCATGCTCCTTGAAAGCTGTATTAGGAGAGTGAGGAGGGGGTTGAAGCACCAAGGTATATCCCTCCATCTCCCCGGCATTTCCGGAACCACGAAAAATGAACCCGAAAACTGACCCATCACAGAATACCTAACGAGCCATCTGTCGAATAATCTGGTGTTTCTGTTCAGCAGGAAGGAGAAGCAGATCGCCATGTTGAAGAGGCTTCGAAGCGAGGATAAAACATCCCTGACTTCCGCACTCGTGCGAATCAAAGAATCAACCGGCCGCACCTTCCTCCGGAAAGCCGTCTTCCTGCAACGCTCGCAGGAGCTCGTCGCCCAACTCTCCGCCCTCCTCTCGAGATCCAAGCCCAGCCCAGAAGCAGAAGCAGAAACAGCAGCGGAATCAGGCATGCTCGAGCTAGAGGACAATATCTTCGATCTGCTGGCGCTGCTGAGAGAGGATCTCAAGACGCAGCGCGAACTCGATCGCCATCTGCACGACACGTTGCTCGAAGCGGCGCGGGAGAAGAACTGGGCCGGCAGTCCCGGGGAGAGGAGTCTGATGCGCAAGTTCGTCGGCTTTGTCGAGGGGAGGATGGGTGCTCTGGGCGTGACTTATGGGAAGCTTGATGGCCTGGTGGGCAGGATGGAGGGCGTTGAGAGGGGTGCTTAATAGGTAAGGGACTGGATGGGTGCTAATGGGAAGGGGGAAGGGAAAGAATGGGATTGCATTTCAGGCGTTCGTTTTTTTTCTTGAGTTTGGAGCGAGCGAATCATAGAGCGAGCGAGCGTGGTTGGTTATTGCGCATGGTGTTTGGAGTTTTTCCTTGGGAAGCGAGCTTTTCGTCCTTTTCCTGGGTCGATATTTGGGGGATTAGATACCTGCATTTCAGCAATGATCACGATTTCGAGATGGCCTTTACCCTGCTATTCTTTCTTTCCGTCCTTTGGCTTTCGTCCCCAAATACTGGCTCTCCATAGGTACCTAATCAGTTGCTCCTATGTGGGGAATACGGATGGATACCTTTCCAACAACCTGCAACCGCCTGAGGAAAGAAACTCTAAGCTGGAGCTGAGGCACTACGAGGTCTAAGTTGGCTTTTCTCGAAACGAGAGGGAATGCCTGGGGTGCAGGGAGCGGGGCGGATGGATATATAGATAGTGCGGATGCAGCTCGATAGACGTGCGTCCGCAGGCGGCTGCGATGAGTAACAGAACCGCGATCACCACATCCACCTGCTCACTCCCGTCACATCGTCATCAAAGTCATCTTACATAAAGAGCCGACCCACCCGCTATTCGACAAGCCAGATCCCCCTGTCGTGGGGTAGAACACCGCCCATCCCATGGGGCTGAGGATTCATATTTAGGGGTATCGCAATGCCATCGACGTCGACGTCTATTGATTAATAGTCCATCCTGCGCCATCCTGAGGACTAATACTCGCCGGTGCAGTGCATCTGAGTGCTGGCTTGAAGACAGCACGTATCGTGGCTGTTTGAGACGAGCCTGTCGTTTAGTAATGGTCTGAGAGGGTTTGGGGAGGGAGATGGTATGATTCTCTTCTTCATGACTTTCCTTGTTTTGAGGGTTTGAGGGGAGGGAAGAGTGTTGTTAAGATTTCGTTGAAGCTGGTGTAGCTGGATATGCGGATGGTTCTCGCGAAAGTTTCGGTCGTATGATATTGTTTGGTTTACTGGTGATGAGGCGGTCTGAGAGAGATAGTAAGGGGTAGAAGAGAAACGGGATTTTAGGGCTGTGTTGAAGGTTGTCGAAGGGTGGAGTTTGAATGTTTTGTGTGCATAAAGATGTTAGAATATTGTTGACTGGAAGATCGCCTCAATTACTCGTTAGATTCGAGTCAGTCAAGGCAGTGTAGAACACCGAGCAACAACCACTGTTCCTCAATCTTGAGAAAGGAGGTAGCAAGATGCTCACGTGATCTACACGACTAGCTGACAGTGGAAGCCTGGAACGAATCCGACGGCATGCGTATTCAACCCCTGTCCTTTACTCAGCAATCTAATTTTGGATGTGTTACAATTATATAATGAGCTGCTCTAGTGGATATATAGATCATCACACATCTTCTGGGTTGTTTTCAACACCACTTTACAGCACCCCCACCACCCACCACCCACCACCCACCACAACGATCTCTCAAAGTCAGAATCAACGATTGAGGGCTCTTAACCCACATCACCACAGTACTCATATGTAAAGTTAAGTAAAGCAAGTAGAGGATGGATACTAGCTATTAATCCTATTGCAGTAAGGCAACGACTAAATTAGGCTAGAAAAATCTTTATTTTTGCGCCATACGCGTCGCCATCTCTATAGTCACGTGTGATACAACGTGAGCGAGTAATTAATTTATATTTTTATTACAAGGATTCTGACTTAATATAAGTTAATACCGGTCGATAATTATAATTAATTAAATTATTTGATACACTGGAACTTGCATCCTGGAACCTGCGACATTCCTGCACTGATGCGGTCTTCCCAAATACACTTCAGCATTCCTCGTCCACCCTCTTAATATCGAAACTTCCTTTTATTTGTTTTGGTTGATTTTCAAAAACGCCATTATCTGCTATCATGGGTTGCTTCCTTTCTATCCATCGTTTGCTGACCCGGAATCCGCCATCTCTCACCAGAGACGAAAGCCCGTCAAAACCGTTCGATTCCGATTCCCACTCCGGCAATTCTCACTCCCCGCCAGGATCCTCATTCGGACTCAAATCGCCAATTATTTCAATTGAGCCGCCGTCTCCCTCCAAATCAAGTGCTGGCGGACCCGCGGAATCTATCGAAGCCAAGAAAGAACCACTTGATCTCCCCATCAGTGAAATGAACGAGAAAATAGCGGCATTAACCTCTTCCATTCAAGATTACGAAGCTCAGACAACGGAGCACGGAGAGAGATCGATCTCAGATTTAGACGCCATCCTCGACATCATCTCAGAGAATAGTTTTGTGTATACGCAGCTCGAAATTTTGAGGTCGCACATCAACTCTTCATATGAGGAAAAACAAATTGTCTTCCTTGACCATTTTCAACCCGTAGTTGAAGAGCTTCATGCACGATGGAAAGATTTTCTGCGGCTCGGTGAAGCGGAGCAGCGCGAGATGGCACGCACGCAACGTCGGGACTCGTGTTTGATGCGAATGTTCGCTATCTTGAGCAACTTAAGGAGAGCGTGCGACAATCGACGAGATTCAGATGTCAAGATTGAGCGAAAGATAGGCTCGCAATTTGACGATGTGTTGGGGGGTCTCGTGGATATAGGGGCTCAAGAAGCGGCGTTGAAATGGAGAATCCTAGAGATGGTGATTGGGAAGAGGAGAGGGGAGGGTGAAGCAAGGCTGGACGGGATCTTGGGGCACGGCATAAAAGTTAGTGGGTTGCTTGTGGGCGCTATTGAGGCGTTGAGTGAAGAAGAGGGGTGAATGGCAAGGGATATTTGGTTTTGCTTCGGGGAACTGGTGGCGGGAGCAGGAACGCTGGCAGCAATAGTGGTCGGAAATGCTCATCACATCAAAGCGACAAAGAACACGAAAAGGGTGCCAGAGCACTCACCCATCTCACGCTCGATCAGCCACTCCATATCTATTTAGCGGAACCTGCTGGGCAGTGGGCATAACGATCGCGATTACGGAACCCTTCCTTCGACATATGCACATTAGCGGCATCAAGTTCGTCCAAACATCATTATTTGCCTGTGAATCCCGTCTTTTCTATCAGCAGAATCTCCAGATAGGGGCCGCTGTTATGTGGTCGGATTAAGCTTTCAACGATGGCGCCCGTTGTGGATCTACAGCTCTACCCCCAAGTTCCCCACGCCATCTCCAACTGCGGATCCATCCCCGATCTTTTGACTGCATTGAAGAGAAAAAACTCCATTTCTTTTGAGCAGAACTCAACAAACATTCACACTTTCTTCATGCACATTTTCCAACGGCTCCAAAGATTGGAATCTGCTGTTTATTGTGGGAGCTAAAGGCATCAAAATCTTGGTCTGGTCTAGCCGGAACCTAATAACCTATGACGAGCCACTTAGTCGATATCAAGATGACCTTTCCTCTTTCGACCTCAGGCTGGCATGCTTCGGCGAACATGATTTGAAACCCAGTCGCTTCCACCAGTCTTCTTTTCCGGATAACCTGTCGTCATTTGGTGCTTGGCATCAAGCCACAGCCGCGCCTTCCTTCGAGAGATTTTCGGCACAATCGTGGCGTGACGCTTCCTGCACTTATAATTTGTTAAGCTGCAGGTGCGTACCTTTGTAGTAAGTCTATATAAGAGCAATGTAAGCGATAGAAAATGTCAGTGAATGATTTGCTAAACTGCAGAGCATTATCAAAAGAGCCGACTCTGCACTCACTGAGGTTTATATCTTCAAAAAAGTCCGTCGGTGAGCTAATCGCCATCGCATCCCGCTACACTTCGATTTAGATTCCATACGCACATGACTTGCCTTAGTTCTTGGGACCAAATATTGCCCGGTCTCTATCCGCCTCTCTCGTCAGTCCGTTTCCAACTCTCGCTACCCTTCACTTCTTACCTTCGCGCTGTCTAGCGTGCAACACCATGTCATGGATCAGCTCAATGATCAGTCTAGATTGCGTCGGGCCTCTGCACCTCTTTTTCATACTATTTACATTCCCGCATCCTGAAGTTCCCTCCCTCTCCTCCCTCACAACACACAATCTAGATTTTTATCCTTCCACGAACGAATTCATCCATTCTACGAATACCAGCGCACTAATAACGGAAGAGAAGACCACATTTGAAGCCAAGAAAACCTCAGAAACCATACCTCCACTATCCTAGACTCTCCACGTATCCCGTCAATAATCGCGTCACGCGAAATTTATATTTATTTTCTGTCCGATTGGACGGCAATAGATATTCATCTGGACTATCCTTCAATACTTGGGTAGCCTCCCTCTGTCACTAGCAACCTACAACATCCAATAGATATTCATCTGGACTATCCTTCAATATTTGGGTAGCCTCCCTCTGTCACGAGCAACCTACAACATCGTAACATCGTCCAGACGACACACCAACTATAAACCCGACCCCTAAATCGAAGTAATCATGTTTCGAGCACACCGCCAGCGAAAAGCTTCACCTCGGGCTGCAACCCCACAACCACCGTTAATGACCGTTCAAGAACAAAAAGACAAGAGAACTGAGATCCTGTATCAAATTATGCGCGATCAATGGGTAGATCGCCCCTGGGACCAGCCGCTGAGCAGTTTTGCTCTTCACGTCGTCAGGTCTAGAGGATATGCCCGCCAGGAGTATATTGAGCAACAGCTCGCCGATTTGCACAAATCCATTAGAATTCATCATTCCAGCCCGCTTGTAGCAGCTGAGCGCGAGAAGCAGCAAAAGTCACTGCTAGGAACGGGATGTATGATCTTCAAACAATTCGGGATTAAGTACATGGCGCACAAATACTGCGAACTGAATATGGCCCAAAGGTGGTGGAAATTCCGGTTCGAAGAACTTGACATACGTTTTGCCAAGAAGGAAATTCCTGAGGCTGTGTACGTGAAAGGGGCACACGATTTTTACGCGATGATGGTCGGATTTCTCAACAGTTACTGGGATAAATTGCTGGAAGAAAGAGTCAATCTCGAATATAACAAGTGGCATTCGTCAGTCCGACAATCTTTCCGAGAGGAAAAGATCCCTAAAGACCAACTTGGTAGAGAGAAGGTCTTCGTCCTCGAGGATGGCGAATGGGTCCTTGACCTTCCCGAGAACTCTCCTACAAAAGTTGTTAAATGTATCATGGACATGGTGGACAATTGGTGCCCAGTACCAATGAGTAGGACAGAGGATGGAGCCAGTATTACCACAGAATGGATACAGGATGCATGCAAAAAAAGCAGCAAAATATTTGGCCTGACACCGGAACACAGAGGAGAGGCATCTCCTCCAGAGCCCACCACCAACCGCAATGACAACGATAGCCACACCGAAGGAGGAGATTCTCTCCCAGAGTTAGAAGGAGAGGAGTCCCCGGATGAATTTGAATTCGAAGAACAAGATCCCACTCTCGTCGGTCCTCCAGAGAACAGCGATCGTCTCCGGCCGGCAGAACCAACTCGACCAAGAAAGAACGACGAACGACTTGCTCCTCTGCCCAACAACGAGCCATGGCTCAAGGAATGGAAAGATATGTCAGAAGCTCAGCGGAAGAGTATGAAGGAGCTTCATTTTGGACCTAATAACAAGCACTACCGACCGCGTCCACATTGGAATGCTGTGCTGGGCAATGATCCACCTCCAGACGACAAGTCAGACAATGGTCGAGGCTCAGAACCAGAATATCAAAATAAGCATTTTACTAACAATAATCTGCAAGTCGATTCTGCAGCTCCACAAGTTAATGGCTTAAATTCCTCAGAGGGTGCAGAGCCAACCGATTCAACGGAGACAACTAGTAGCCAGCAGTCAGAAAATGGTGCTTCTGCTGCTCAAACAGCAACGGAAGGTGGTCAGCCAATGCAGAAAACGGGCTCTGGTGCTCCGCTCATGGTTCCTGCTAACGGAAATGGGGGCGATGATGGTTCTAACCCTCCAAAAAAGAATGGCAGTCTGCCGAAAGAAGAGTGCGCTGGTCCCAGTCGGCCCAAAAAGAAAGTCACGGAACCCAAAAGACAGCATGATGAACAAAGAAACGCTGAGGATTCTAGTGATGATGAAATGCTGAGCGATGTGGGCGATAGGTTTGATGCGGATGCCGAGAGCCGTGTCATGAATCGCGAAACCGGAGCTCTTTTTCCAAGCTCACAACCAGCCCCAGGTCCTACTCGGGCTCCTAGAATACAAGAGGATACCATCTTTTCGGCTCCCATGTCGCCAGAGCCACAACGTGTACCCCGACGACCAACGCAGTCTCAAGCCGGAAGAATAACGAATGGACGCCGAGGTGGCTTCAGCGACAATTCTACCGTTCTCAGGCGCCAAAATCCATCGTTTAACACTGGTGGTCCTTGGGATATCAACAGAGCTGGCTTCAGCATGCCAGCCAATTTGCCTCCTGGAGCAGGGATAGCTATGAGACCACCACCGAACCCTGACCCATTGTCGGGGATTCAAGTTCCTAGACGACCTAACATTGGGAGACGCCCAGACAATATGAATGCGTGGCAAAATAGTCTTGAAGGGGGACGAGAGGGAGTTCAAGCCAGAGGTAGGACTCGAGAGGGGGAGAGGACGGCTTCGGAAACACCTGGTCCGTCTGGAATAGGGTCTTTGCCTGGGACCAATGGACCAACCATGCAGGTACAATCAATGCCGGATGTTTCTGCTAACCAGACTCAACCGGCTTCCAATCCTCAACGTCAGAATGTGCTAGTATTGCAGGGGGAACCCCACCAGGCTAATTTCTCTCATCCTACAACACACTCTAGTGCTCCATCACGAGCCGGAGCGAATGGAAATCTGCGTGGGGACATGATCTATGTCCCAAATGGTGACGGTACATTGAGAGAGGCAGCACCATCCCGAGGAGTGAAGCGTCTAAGAACCACTTCGCTAGAAGTTGACCCACATCGACGTCCACCTGCCCAAGGATATGGTGGGATCCCTATGTCGCAGTTGAGAAGTTATCCTGGGTACAACGGAATGCCACAATACCCACAATACCCACAACAAACGCAACAACAAGGACCGTACAGTGGCATAAACGGTGGTCGGGCTCAAATGCATGGCAACCTATCTCAAAGATATCAACATCCTGGCAATCCTGGTTTTGCGAATGGCTTTCAAAATCCGCAGAGTATGCAAGATGGTCGCTCTATGACTGGTTACAATGGATTTGGATATGGTGGTGTGGAAGTTGCTCAAACGCCTTCATCTGGATTCTGGAGTCGCCATTCGAACATGCAAAGTCATGAGCCGAGTCCGTTCGCTAGCGAAGCATCGTTGCAGAACCCCTTTAACCAACAGTACGGTGGAGCGATCCCTGCTCCAAACCCGTATCTCTCCAATGAGAACCGCTGGGCTGATGCCTTCAATGTACCGAATGGAGGTGTACAAACATTCCCAGATGCGAATAGACCCATGACCCATCAGGGACTTGCTCAAATGGGGCCAGATTATCAGATTGGGGACGAAAGAATGATGAGATCTACGAATAATCCCTGGAACAATGTGCACCCGTACAACATGCAATGGCCTCAAATTCCTCAAGGCAATAACGGTGAACAGTCTCAAAATAGTCTACATACGTTTCAAATACAGCCTCAAAACATGGGCCAGATGAACCCGAGAATGGCAGGACAACCTCATTCCATAGTTGGGAATCCTATTCATCCGAATGGAGTCTTATCGATCAGAGCACAGCCCACGTCTCAAGAGATGAGTCAAGCTCCGGTTCCGAATGGTCTCCGCCCTCAATCTGGACCTCGAAATACTACTCTCAATCCTCCGCAAGCCAATGGAACACTCACCAGGCAAGTTCAGAATGCTGCTAGTCATCGACCAGCATCTTCTGTTCCAAACGGTCGACAACTCAACGGAACATCTGCAGGTCATAGTCAGAGTGGTGCTCGTCCTCATTCTACATCTGCCGCTTTGAGCAATGGCCAACCCAATGGACCACAAGCGACTCCTTCAGGATTCTCAAGCTCAAATATGGGGCAAGCCAATGCTCCAACTCCTCCAAAAAGCCGAGGAAGACCTCCAAAGGATCCTGCAAAGAAAACTCAAACTCAAAGACCACTTCAAGCACCAGCGCAGCCTCAGCCTGCACCTCCGCCCCTTGAGTCTCCTGGATCGGGTACCCTTGACGGGTTTCGCAGAGACCAATCTATATATTACCAACCACAACCGATTCAGGGAACTAATGGGTTTCTGGACGGCAGGCCATTGGCTGTCCAAAATCCCGAGCTCTGGCTGCGCTCGCACCCAGTGCAGCAACCAGCTTCCGGCCCGGTTCTGACATATACTCCAGCGATGCTTGACCCTAGACGTCAACCGTTAGATGTTATGTTGCCATCTATGGGGTCAGAAGAAGAAGAAGTATACAGTCCGCCACCACAGCAAACACCTGCTCAACGAGACCCGTCTCCACCACCACCACCATCGCAATATGTAAACGGCGTAAACCTCGACGCCTTCTTCAACGAAATCATCCACGGTCTCTTCTCTGACGGTGAAGACGAGAATGGGAACAAGGAAAGCTGAGTCGCGGGGCCCTTGAACACAGCACTTAAATAGACCCTAAATTCAACCACGATTGCCCCTCAAATTTTTTTTTTTAAAAAAACACACACAAAAAACCCCCCCCCCCCCCCCCAAAAAAAAGCGATGAAAAACATATAGGAAGAAAAAAAAGACCGAATAATGGGTTAACGACAAAAGTTACAGATAACCTGCTCTCGGATTAATACGATTATTAATACACTTTGAATTTTTGAGTTATTTACCACATGTACACCAATAGCTCCTTGAAACCTTAGCGGCATAACATGGAGCCCTTTGTATCTATATACACGGTTACACCCTGTTTCCATAATCAAGTCCGGGAAATGCCAGTATGGTGTTACTTGTTATCATGGCATTATTTGGCGCAGTTCCAGTAGCACCCCGTCACTCGGAGTTATGTAGTATCTAATTTTATTCTATGTGATCAGCTGCTGTTTATTTTTTCTCTGAATGTGAATATTGTACAACCGTATAATATGATATCAGAACTCAGGGGGCCTTAACTTGCTTCGTTGCCGCTCTTTCTCCATTACAGATATAAGAGATCACTCAAGAATTGAGGAGCATTAGTGTAGGTTTCACTTGAAACAACTCGCACCAAAAATACATTCAGACTCATCCTAGCATATTTAGATTTAAAACTGGTGTTTATTTAGATAAGATGCGAATTGTCTGTGCCTTTTATTGTCTATCAGGCTGATGTCTGAAGGAAGTCCAGATCCAGTACAGTATATTGAGAATTTGAGAGTGCTAAATCAAATCCAAGTGAGCTCGATGCAAGTTTTGAACCTTGGCTGCTTCTTCCTGCCATAGCATAAACTTATAGATTTGTGTTGGTTGAGCCCCCCAGCAAGGGGATTGTTGGAAATAGAGGTGTCACGAGATTGAGGTTGGGGATTGGGGGTTTGCACGTGATAGGTCTCGTTTAATAAGCGAGCCCCTTTTCCAGTTGAAATGGGGGGGGGGGAGAGATATTTTCTTGTCTAGGGTGAGGGATCAAACCCTTTTTTGTCTTGTGTATTTGGCCACAGCTCGCGTCGAAAAATAATCGCATGTGCAAAAATCCGGGTCAACTGTTTTCTCATCTGGATCTAACTGCTTTCCGTAAACACGAACCTCTATAAAGGGGTCTCAGAACTTACAGATTGTTACCCTTATCAACACCCTTCCCACTTGTTGGTCGCCGTTTGGAGCAATTCTGTTGTGTAGCTCTCCACGTCGCTTATTTAACAAAAGTGTTCATTGTAACTTTATTTCGCAGTAGATTTAGGAACAGAAATTTTCATGACGCAAATCAATTTGCACATTTAGAATTGCGCTCCCATATCTTTTCCTTCCATCCGCCTTTCTCCAACCCCCTCTAGATCAGCTTCATCAAGCAGCGTGTGTTTCTTGCAAGCAGTACAAACGCTACATTAGCCTTTCTTTGAGCAAATTGAGCGACCAATTCGAGGTGCGAGTCGACACTGAGATTTCTAAGCAACACTGCGCTTCGGATTCCCTCATACACACTTTCCAACCTTACAACGTGCACAGTAAATCTTTCAAGGTTCTGTGCAACTACCAATGATTAATAACATAAATAAGAAAACCACCCATCATGCCGACGTCTTCTTGGCCGGATGTGTCTGCGCCCGATACACCCTCATCCTCCTCAAGCTGTCCCGTAAAGGTTTTGACCCCTTCCGTGGATCGACCTGTTGTTGCTCTCTCCTACCATAATTACGACAATCCAGCGGAATATCATGTCGTCAGCTCTACCAAAGAACCAACCGTTTCCTATGTGTTCTCTGGCTTGGACCACCACGATTTGGATCCTCCTAACACCCCTGAACATTCTTGTGGCAACGAGGTGTCTTCACGTACCCAACAACGCCAACATGTGTATCCATCGCCAGACTCAAAATTTCTTGTGGCCATTACCCGACTATTATCTCTTGGAAAGGAATCTGCTTTTCGGCAACCGACCGTTCTAGAACAATCTCCCGCCCAGGCCGATGGACAGCTTTTGAAGTTGCAGACAATTACTACCAACTGTCAAATGGCCGCTGGGTAAGTTGCTGGGGATCGTGATATAGCTAATAACTCGTCACGTGTCTCACACATTCTACGCAAGGACATACTCTTTCTTTCGGGAAGTGTGTTGCGGTGGCTTGGTCTTGAACCAGCCGAACATGCCCATATCGACTCCACAATATCCAGCCATAGTGCTCCAACTGTCTCGGTTATTGGAGTCAATGACGCAAGCCCAATTTTCTAATCTGATGCTCATTTGACTAGTCGTAAAGCATCTTCTGTAACACAACAATCAGATGGTGGAGCAGTTCTTACCCAAGAAACTGTCGGTGAAGAACATGTTAACGAAGGTCCTGCCGGTGGGGGAGATCAAGCAATCGATGACCTTGCTAATTGTGAAGCCCAAGCTTCGGCGACGATTGCCACCAGAAATTGAACCCGAGCACCCGAACTTCCAGCTCGTGGAGACCTTGGTCCCTCTAGCGTTATGTACCCCACAGTTCGCACAGCTCGTTCTTCCCGGCAACACAATCATCCCTCAGCCTCTTCGCGGGACCAAAGTCAACTGTGGGTCCCATTCTTCAGTAGTTTCTTCCAACGTCAAGATCGGGGATTTCCGATCACTGTCCGGAAGCATGCGAATCGACTATCACTATAGACGGCACCGTCTCAATCCCCGTCCCAGCCCTCTTCTCACATCAACGTCCCGTTTAGAAAACTCTCGCTGGTAGCACGAAAATCTCTCCGAGCTCACAAGACTCAATGCTACGGGTATGAACGCTACGAGAACTAACGCTCTATAGATCGATTCCGAGAGGAACCACGCTATATGAATATGGACTCTTTTCCCGGTTCTCACGTGGTAGTTTTCCGAGTACCTTTCTTCCCTTCTAAGTAGGCTTTACTCCACCAACATCCACATAACTTACCAACTGACCCTACTACACCGCGTGTCACTATTTTCGTAATCCAACGTCAGACTGCCTCATAATTGCGTTGTTTTACACTACGGTTGCAGTATTAATTATTCCCTCTACCTCACTGGTCGTTAGGGTTTTCTTCGCAGAACCATTTTGGGGCCTGAGCAGGATGGTTGTACCCGATTGGTTGTTGTTCAGATTCTGTTAGACCAACAGGCTTTGGGGGCTAGTGAGTCACAGTATCCTGGGTGCGGGAAATTTGGAGTTTTGGCGCATTGGCGCTTTAATTTTGAAAGACATTACGTGATAGCATCAAGATAGGACTATTGCATGTTGACTCACAGCACTAACGATACTTGTCTAAATTGCATACTGATTTGTGACCTTTTGCGAGTTGGAGCCGATCAATCTGCAAGCACTGCTCTCCTGCGCCGCGAATTGACAACGCCTGTTTAGATTGAGTAAGGATTAAATCCGGAAAGCAGACAAGTCACAGGGATGACAGAAAAGCGTCAGTAGAACGAGTTCTGAAAATGCGGAATCTCGCCAAATTCTCCCCACATCTGGGGAGACCCATGCATCGAGAATCCGAGATCCAATGCCAAGAATGGCTTCTCAGCCACAATATTCAGCCCTAAAATCTTTCGAGGTTGACTACGTGGTGTGGTCGATTGCGACCAGTTATTTTCTCGGGACGTCAAAAAGCTTACGTGGTGCGAATCCGAAACTAGCGTTCCCAGCCGAACCTTTGCCAAGGTTGTGGCTCAACCTAGCACTTTTTAGTGGAATGCTCAGTAGCCGATCTGCAAGCCTTCGGTGGTGATACTGTAGCAACTAAAAGAATGCAAGGCATCCTCTCTGGGCTTTGTTGTTCCTTGGGTCGGGAAGTTCTAGGAACTATCGATATTCCGCCCTGAAAATCCCTATTTTCCTTCTTCCTTTAAGATAGTTCCCAAATCATTCTTCCCATTTCCTCCTTTTAGAAGAGAGATGCATTGACAATTCAGATACCTTATTTTTTACTTTAGGTGAACTAAACTGAATACCATAAAATCCGAAGTCTTCATACCGAAGACTTCAAAAAAACGGGAAAGGAAGGCAAAGTAAAGCGAAAAAAGAGTTGTTCGATGATTCGCCAAAAGCTTGCCCTTAATTCAGGTGGCATGGTTGTTAGTTCCCGTTTCGACTGCTCTAGAGCTCCCCGCATTTCGCACATCTTGAGATCTCCTTCCGCGTGTCTTGCCAAGCTTCGTTATCTACCACTCGATTTACACCACCAACCTTCCTCGCATATGCGCATTCAGACCACCGAAGCAAGCTTCAGTTCCTCCTATGGAGCTTGGTCCGAGCTGAATACAGTCATATGGCTTCTCAATTCCCTGCTTTCCTTTGAAGAAGCAACCTTCACTTTCTCTGGCCACCTTTTCAGCATCTCACTGTGAACAAATCCATCCAAAATGTTATTCCAACACGCTCTAGCAACAATCTGCGTTGTATTAGCGTCTCTCATCGACCCTCTTTGGGCCCACCCGCACAGCGCCACATATCATGTCACCGAAGGCCAGTCTATCCAGGCCGCCATTCGCAATGCTGGTGATGGAGACAAAATTATTGTCGAAAAGGGCACATATCGAGAGCAATTGACAATTTCTATCAACGGTCTTACTCTCGAAGGTCATGATGCGACGTTAAATGGTACTGGCGCCCCCGATGTTACAAATACATGTACAGGCCTGGTGGGAGACGGACTCCAGGCTGGCATTTGTGTCGAAGGCTCTGAGATCGTGTTCTCAAATGACCCAATCAATGGCGAACACCGCAAAGTTATATCCGTTAGCGAGCCAGTTGAAGATCCACACATCAGTGGTTTCGCTGTAACGGGCTTCAGTGGCCTCAACATTGCCGTTCTTGGTGCCAAGGATGCACGTATACATGACAACAAAGTCAGTGCTGCGCCGCAGTACGGTATCTTGACTGTCGGCTCAAAGAACAGCCACATCAGACACAACACTGTCTTCAACACTCCGGACTACGCCAACCAATTCATCGGCATTTGTATGGACGACATGAGCACGGTCACTATTTCACACAATGACATCGCCGATGTTTTCATCGGTTTGTGTGTGCAGACGTCAGGAGCGCATATCTACAATAACAATGTTCACGATACATGCGTTGGTGCATTCGTCGACCCGGGCATCGATGGCGCAAAGCTCCACGACAACACCTTCAGCAATACTCCTTCCGCATGCCCTGCGACTATACCAAATCAGACACCGCCGTTTCCTCCGAGATACTTCGCTGCTGGCGTTACAATATCTGGGGCAATAAACACTGAGGTAAAGAACAATAAATTCTTCAAGATCACTAACAGTGAAACCCTTGCAGTCGGGGTGATTATTGTTGATGATCCAACTGGAGCGATTGCTTCAGGCAACGAGATTGAGAAAAACACCTTTGAGAAAAACGATCTTGACGTATATGATATAGCGTCCGGGAAAGGCAATGAGGTCAAAAACAATGCATGCACGTCGTCAATCCCTGACCACCTTTGCTCTTAGTGGGACAGGGCGATTCGAGGAAAGGTTGGAAAACTGTTTATGATATTTGAAAGATGCTAATGAAGTTGAAATGCCTTTCAGTTCCTAATATAATTGTTTCAAGAACCTGCTAAAGCGAAGTTGCTGCTCTAGGCAATACATATTTGAGCTGAAATTTTGCCATAATACTCTACAGTTAAGTGGGCGAAAATGAACCGAGTAAACCTTATCTCAAACAATAAAGTCAAGGGCTAGTTGTGCTGGTGAACCGCTGATCTCAACCCCAGGCAAATTTTCGATTGCCTATTAATGACTCATTCGACCATCAGTACTTTTCAATTAACCAGGAGTCATTGGACGTTCAATCAATCGAAAGGAAATTGGTTCCAAACGTTAGAGAATGAGTGAAGTTCTGAAAATGTTTGAGATGGTTAGTAGTGGAGCTATGTGTTTGCATGGTGGTATTGTAATGCAGTTTGGACTGCCTGCAGCTAAATGAACAACCACCTTTACTAACACTCGCACTCTGAAACCCTTCATAGCACACAAATACCTTAAATAACAAACAAAACAATAATTGTTGTGGCAAGAATCAGCAAGACCCGACCGCAAGAGTGCAAGTAGCTCTGTAACTTCCACGTACTATACAGGTTTTGCGTGAACATAATCCCGCTTTGATGCACACATTCAATAATGATATACATTTCCATTAGTTGAATAACTAATTCATCGTGACTTTATTATCTTAATTATTTCTTTCAACACAATGACCCATGAAGGGAGAGCTTGTGCCACACTCTCGCTAGTCAAAGCCTTGACTTCGGCAGCTCATAAAAAGTGGGAAATAAGCTGGTCCCAAGCCACCCGCAACCTTTCCACTACCCCACTACAACCAATGCCTTCTGTTCCACTCAATCGCAAACGGGAAAGAAGTTTTCGGTACCTGTTTATTCTGCGCCACTACTGTAAGGCCAGAGCGATTATCCCCCTCTCACAGAAAAGTTCTGACCCCTTCTCACCTCCATCCTACCCCCGGCAGATCGAACTCGCCCTTTATGTAGATAGAACATCATCGATAATGACCTCAATATTTTGGTTTCTTGAAGCTAACAAGAAATTGACAGTCATAGACAAACCATACTGTCACCATGGCAATCAACTAGTCTACAATTTCAACCTCCGACGCCACTCTCGTTTACACCGCTGGTGCCTCCAATATGTGCGCGTCGGGCTCGATTTACAGTGGCTGACACGTTGAAGTTAACAACTCCTTAGCCGATTTGTCATCTTCGAACCTACAAAAATCTACTCCAACCCGTACCCACCACTCTAACTACAACGGTCCCGAAAGTGCTCTGGCGATCTTTCGTTACGAGTTTACTACCTTGCCAAGACGAATAGTCATCACCACGTTCACCTTGAAGGACCATCCGATGGATTGGCCCAGCGCCATGCAAACATTGATTTTCCCCCAAGTGGTTGAATTCGTCAGGGTATCTATCGAAGCTATCAGCGAGGGAGAAACCAGTGCCGCCAAGCTTCTGCTTAGCATTTACTGGTCTCGCATCATGAAAGATGAGAACATTGGCGATTATTTTATTTTCTGGACCTTCCTTGAACATCCCTCCCATAATTAACTCTTCAAGTTCCTTGTCGCCCCTGAGCAATATCTTGGTTGGGTCCAGAATGTAAAGCTGAGAAATAAGGGCTGTTTGCAGGCAACCGTCTCAGAGGAAGGTCAGAAGCTCTTCAAGGTGGCTAATCGAGGCAATTTCTCCTGGCTTTCAAACTACGATAGTTACGAGCTTGCCAAGTATGTTACGGGGGAGCTTCCAACCATGAAGCTAGAGTTCATCTGAGCGCAACACTGGTTGAAACGCACTTGCGAAGATAATTCCTGTAAAGAGAGATGAGCTCTGGCCTTTGGCAGATGAGGCTAACTTCCTTACACAGACCAGTGAACTGTCGTTTGCATTTGACTATAAGGTGATTCCTTCTAAATAAGGCTTTGGGCTGTTGCATGGTATCCGGGGATTTTTTTGGTGTTGGGAAGCTTTACGATGGGAAATAGCAGGCGTTTGGATGGTAATAAACTGCATTCGGCCCCCGCGGCAGCAGCAGCCGGGTTGGGTGGTTTTCCTATCTGGAAAGTTAGATTCGGAGCTCATGTGCGGAGAGGCTAGTTATTTCATTCTACCAAATAGTACAGAATGAAGAGTCTACATAATTCTTCGAAACTTCCTTGTGTGATTCTAAACATATCCCAAGTCTTGAGCTTCTTTTCGCATTAATATATACATTTTGATTCTTCATTGTCTAACCTTTGTTGAACATGAAAAAGTGCACTTTTTACCCTGGTTCAACCCCAGATCGTTTATAATTCGACATACTTGAAGGGAAAATCTGCGGTCCTTAGGCTGAATCCTTCCGAGGAATTACAGGTGAGGCAGAAATAACACTTGAAGTGAATTTACCTCGAGCCTCTTCGACTCTCATCTCCCCCTTCCACCGGACCACCTCCAACAGCACCGCAACCACAACCCTCATTCAGAAAGAGAACAACCAACACCTTTCACCCAGAAAACCGTACGTATTCGCGAGCAGAACATACCGCGCAGTTTTCGAGCAATCGTCTATTCTGTTACTTGCGTAAGTAAGATCTTACAACTCAACGACCCAGCCTCACTTTTCCCTATCTCACAGCATCTCATCCCTCCCCGAAAGATAATTCTAACTGTTTTGTTGCAGGCCAATTTATCTGAGCCATAGAACCAACATGTCGGAATGGTCAATTCTGTCGGGTGATTCTTCTGAAGGAGGCAGCGTCAGCTCAGAGTCGGATAGCTTTGTATTCGAGAGCCCGACTCCAATGCCGAGGGCTACTAGAAGAAACAAACGCAATGCCAATTCCACATGGTTTGGAAGCCAAGCCGCAGCTAATACTCCCTTTGAAGGTGACGCGCCAGGTCGGGATCCTTCACCCAATCTCCACAACATCAACGAAACCAAGCCAAATATTGCCTCGCAAGGCCAAACCATTTCGAAAAGCACATCCCAGGTCGATCAAGTAACGGCAAACTCTGTCACACGAGATAAGGCCTCAGCACCTGCTCCCAGATTCATTGACGGTATCGAGGTCTCGACCTTGCAACACTTTGTCCTCACAGTCACTGACCAACAACAAAATATGCCGTCTAAGATATGGGCTACGATCGAACATGACTATGAGAGGCATGGTATCAGCTCAATGCTTCATACTGTCTTGTGGGCAAACATCTATCTCCTCGAGGGCCGGGAGAATGGGTTCTGGAAGGAAGTTAAGAGAGTAGCCACCGCCAAAGTTCCAAAAGACTTGAGCTGTGAGATACTTGTCAAAGGTGATACAGAAAAGGTCCGCAGAGTGTTCAGGAGCATCAATCTTCTTGTTCACAACGGAAAGCACTTCTTCAACGGAGATAACTTCTATTTCTCGTTCAGGAATGGCGTTTTCCTTTGGCAATTTTACGGGGACGGACCTGATCTTCACAACTTCCTACTTGAGCAAGGTATCCCTACCGTCGAAAAAGCCTTCGACAGGATTTCCTCCACGGTGCCAAACCCATGGTATCCATAATTTTCAATCGTCGCTTTGGCAAGAAGTGAAACTGGCTGCTAGATGGGAGGCGTATATCGTAGTAGTCTTGGGAAAAGCATCGCCCTTGACAGTGTAGCAAAATGGCAAGATATGAATTGAGAGAGCGCCTTGGTTAGGATGATATATTTGGAGGAGATTTCTAGCGGATCAGAAAGGCACGAATCTCGAAAGTTGCGAACTCTTGAGACAATCAATCTCTTGGGGAGCCGTGGCAATAGAGGTCTTTTGGATAATTTGCTTGAATTGGCGCTCGGTTAGCTCGTTTGGCATTTCATTTCATTGTGGGCAGGCTCTTTTGGTTTTGGATGAATTGAGAATAGAGCTCTTGGAAACTAATAGGCATTAGAGGAGCCTAATGAAAACACCCTTACGTAAATTGCATTTAATAAGCTTTTTGGTGCCTAAAGCGTTCCTTTTTAGTGAAGAATAAGGAGGAGGAGGAGGAGGAGGAGGAGGGAGCCAAAACAAAAACAAAAACAAAACTCATTAGACCCTGATAAAAGGTTGATCACAGAACTATCGCAGTTTTAATGGTCAGGAAATTCATAACTGTGGCTAGGAAGAGCACCAAGAGAATGTAGCATATTTTACCTTCCGATAAAACTTTTATTAGCTATGAATCTGCAATCACTACTAAGGGAAGCTAAATCTCCTGGTACGAGATTCTAGCGAAAGAGAGCAGTAGGTGGACTGAACCTGCCACTTTTTCTCCATGTTGCTTTGAATCGGCATGGTAGTTGTGCTTACATCGCACAACTCCGTCATTTACCCTTTTGCACTCTTCTTCATGTGACAAAAACAGCGTGTCTTCATTTCAAACCGGAAACTTCAGGCAAATTTGTAGGTTATATTCTACTTCCTCTCTACCTCGCTCTCTTCGGTACCGCCGAAGTTCAGAATCTGTACTATTTTCAATTGCTGCTGATGAAGGTGGTTAGCAAAGAACGAACAATCGTAATCTCGCACCATGTCTGAATGGTCCTTAATCTCCGAAAGGTCTTCGAAAGCCCACGACTCCTCCTCGAGCAGATCGGAAGATGACTTCACGGTTGCGCGCAACGGCTCAACCATTTCTGCAACTGTCGACCTTGCAGACTCACATGTCAAGATCAAGGAATGGCTTGGAACGCAGTCTGAAGATGGTGCTATATCCACATCGAGTCCTAAGGATATTACTAGTACTTTGACGCCTTCGAAGGAGACGGATGGCATCTCCGGCCATCCGAGCAGTGGTGTCCCTCGCAACCCTACAGTATCTCAACAGCCTGTATCGACTCTCAATACGACGTCGAAATGCTTGATTCCCAAGACAAATACATATACCCTCAAAATCTCCGAACTACCCAAGACACCCAGCTTGAACAACCCGAGTTACTTACGCGTCTTGAGACACCCTTCCTCTTGGTACTCAGCAGTTGTCGGCAGAGGCACTCACTCCAGTCTCTCCTCTGATATTTTCACCAGCATTGAGCGAACCCTGAAGAATCACGGCAGCAAGGCTATGTTGCATGTAATATTATAGGCAAACATCTTTAACATCTCAAAAGGAGAAGAAGAGTTCTGGAAGGATGCGGAAGAGGCTGCCTTGAGGAGACTACCAATCAAGATGCTTTGGTACTGGTTACTGGTTCCAGGAGATCAATTAGGAGTGGAGCTGGATCACGATTGGCGAAGAAGTGAGATCTCGTAGATTTCTTTAGTGAACTTTCGTTCCACTTCGCTGTCAGGCAGAATACTGGTTTCGCGTGGATGTCGTGGGAGAAGCCAGAGAATTTCAATGTTGGGAAGAATGCTGATTAGAGTGGTCCTGGTCCTGGGCAGATTGGGGCAAATGAGCCAACAACCGAGTCTCATGTTCATATATTACAAGGGATCACTGTATTTTGAGCCCCCAGTGGCAATCCTGGAACTGAGGAACTTTGCTTGCAAAACGAAGGCTAGGGCAGTAGATTGGTACTAGGACCTACTGAAGAAATCTTCTTGGCAAAGAATAATTTGGTCTGCGAGTTGTGGTTATTTCAAGTTGGAAATAGTGGGTTTCTTACTTTAAGCTTGAATTTCTGGCAATCTGCGGATCTCGGATTTGGATTTCACCTCCAGGAGCAGGGGGAGAACCTTCTATACCACCATCTCCAGTCCCATTTTTCCTCACTTGTCAAGGAACTCCAAGCCCGGCAAGTCCCAATTACACGGCTCCATTCTCCCTCTTTCTCTAAATACCCGTTATTCATTCGTACCTTAAACTCGATTTCAATGACCTTCCCCCCAGGCCACGCAGCATAGAACCAATTCACCTGCTGGTTTGGCCAAAGAATCCAAGTGTACTCTCCTAGAACCCTCGATTGGACATCATATCCCCTCGCACCGTAGACCTTGTCCCACGTAACGTTGGCTCCCTGTGCGTCGGCAACAGCTCTAATGTTTTTCGGAATAGATATCGGTCGTACCGGAAGATCCCGAGAACCGGGGACAGCAAGTTCAGTGTTCCCCAGCTTATATCCTTTGATCAAAGTGCGAGAAAAAGCATGAGCAATCTGGTAATCGCCCAGAGTATTGGGATGAAGACCATCATGGCCAGCTGGGCATCCATCCGGCTCACAACTGTAGCTTTCCTGCACATGCACCAACTCAATGGGCGATATCCCCGTACTCCATTGGGGAATCGCTCCCGCAAGCAACTTGTTGTACGCAGCCGTCCTCACTTCGAGGTCATCCTTCTGTGGTGCCCGATGTGGGACATTGCCGATTGCAAACTTGATGTTTGGCTTGGCAGCACGAGCCAGAGCCACGAATCTTCCCATATTTGCCAACACGCCACTTCCATCACCAGTCATACCCCAGAGGATGTCGTTGAAGCCTAGGAGGACCAGAAGGTATTCTGGGTTGTACCTCTCCACCATGGCAGAGATAAAGTCGACATCCTCCCATAGAGCGCGTCCTACAGCTGTGAAATGCCTGGGGTTGAGTGCGAATTCGGGATCAATATCAATAGCGTAGCCCTACCATAGCAACTCTTTCTGTCAGCCTTGGTCTGGCAGTGTGATGAGCTTATTGGAACTGTCATAAGAGAGAATACCCCAGATATATCGAGGGCCTTTAAAGCTCCGCGATACTAAGGAGATTATTTGGGGATCTGACTTACAGCGGTCGTGATTGCGCCTCCGGTTGGCGGTAGGCCCAGTGGTTCCGGCATAACCTTGTCCCCAATTGTAGATGGTACTGCCTGGGGACGAGTACCCATGAAAGGCCCCACAAAGGCCACGGTGACTTCCTGACTCTTGAACCATTCCCACAGTCGGTATCTCCAGGTCCAGTCTCCTTCTCCTCCTTGTGAAATAGAATCTCCGACTGTCATAATGCTTATGACTCCCGGACGTAATTCGATGTCTTTTGGGGCCTCGGGGTAGGATTTGACGACCGATGACTTTAGGTGTAACGAGAGGGAAGAAGGGATGGCATTTGCTGTGACGGCCACCCTCAGCGCAACAATCATGGCCACGAAGAATGCTGTCTTCATGACAATAGAACGCCACCTCAATAGCCTCGACCTCATCATTTTTGCCAAGTGTTGATAGGTAAAGGCGGGCATGGAATCATCGTTCTCCAGCCTCGTCTCGACTCCACAGGGTTTGTGATGAAAATGCTTCTCGGATTTTGATCGCAGGATAGAACAAAGATGGAAAAACAATGGCCATCCATCTAAAAAGCGCTCAAGAAACACCAAAGGTATCGGCAGGATTCGAAATTCTCCATAGTGGTTGTGACAACAAGAAGAATCGAGCGCAGGATGCAGCAGCCTTACAATACGACCTCCAAATTAGAAGGAAGCCGATTACGCTCAGATTCCGGGGCCCGCCTGCAACCTGTAAGCTTCTCGCCTGACTTTCTGCTCCCCCCACTTTTCTATTCGCTAGCTCGGGGATTTCACACGAAGATCTTCGGACTCGAAGCTTTCCGCGTCCTTTCCAGCTGTCCATTAAGACGCCACATAACATAGGATACGGATTTTGGGCGAATCGGGACTAATACCGAATGCTAAGCTTTGACTGATCATCCCGAATTGATGAGGGCGTGCAATTTCTTCCGTATTCAAGCTTCGCCGCCGCAGTGCGGCACAGGGTCCTTTTAATACAGGGCTGATCTCGACCGCTTTTAGTAGGGATCTCACAGGGGGTTACAAGCGAAAGGAAGCGAGAATCCGACTATGAAACAAAGGTAAAGGATTGACCAAATTCGATAGCCTCGCGATAGCTTCGCGATATCTGATTGCTCGATCAAAAGTCTCAGCATAAAAGCCTGCAATAGAACGGTATAAAAGTAAGTGCGCCCCTGCTTTTGTTATTTTGACATTCTTACGACTATTTTGCTAGTGATGATTATAGATCTAAGTGATGTCAATGTCATGTCTCACTTTTGTCACCTCTTTTCATTTTATTTATATCTAGGGAGAAAAAGGAAAAAAGCAGTAGCTTACCAAGTAGCCAATGCCTGCGACCTCTTCTGCAGACACATGGCTTGTGGAGTTGACTGGTAGCGACGTCGCGTGCATTTCGCACTGCTTATCTTATCTTTGCGTCGAATTTTGGTTGTTTTGGATGCTGGCTTGTGCCAGCAACGAATGTTCGACAAGAAGTAAGCACTATTTACCCGGCCAACTAACCATAAAGATACATCCTGGGTAGCAATCTTCCTAACGGTTTCCAGCCTTATTCCCTCAAGCTAATGTTTAAATTAAAAAATCTCCCATTGCGAGGTGTAAGAATTATTGAATTGATTAGATTCTGGGAATACCACTCGTAACACATATTTGGAAAACAAGATAGCTTTGTGATAAGAAAAACCAAGAAAAAGAAGGTCGATGCGAGGGGAAGATGCGACGTACTTATAAACGTGGAGGCTGGTTGCAGCCTATAAGCCGGTCGGTACTTAGGGCTCAAGCAGGACTGCGGGGAAATTCTTGGGCAATTCCCCGGCCAGCCTTGCGTAATACATTTCTATACACAAAGAATGTGAATTTAGAAAAGAGATTCTTAAAAAGTCAAGTGTCGCAGAGCACGTAACCCCCCCCCCCCCCTTTTCTCTGGAGCACAAGTAAACGGGCGGAGCCTCGTTGTCTCCCTTCTCTTCTTCCACAGCCTCCAAATTTCAATGGAACCAGCTGAAGTACCTTTGTCGCGCGCTGCTACTCACCTCAGTGCGGTGCCGCTAGAATTATCCGTTATCTTGGGGTACAGCTATAAAGTGGAAAAAAAATGTTGCGCAAGAAGGAAAACTTGCAAAATAGTTTTATAATTCGCTCCTGACTGTGCATGAAACTCTCGGTTGATAAATCCATACAGTCTATAGGAATCAAGAACATTGTCGAAAGTCATAAAATGTATTGAGAGCATTGCATCGAACAACTGCCATTGGATCAACGAATGAATAGCAGGCAAACATGAATGGGAAAAGGTCGAAATATCTAAACGCGAATTGAGAGGGCGAAGAAAAAGAATGAATAATTGGTCAAGTGCCCCATTCCAATCACAGTTCACTTAGGAAATATCAGCTTCCTTGTTGAACAAGAAGCAGAGGAACGAGTATTGTAAAGTCAACATATCACACGATTCACGCCCCCGCGCTCCTCCCTGTTCGTCACAGCCACCCCCTATCCGCGATGTCATTGCCAATTAGCTTAGTCATGCAATCACATTCCCTGATCTGCAACTGACCCTTGCCACATTACATCATTGCAAGCCGCACCAGCCACACCCCTCTTCAACCAAGAACTCTCTTTCTCTTTAAGAGTATCCCCCATAATCATTTTCGTATATCACAATCCTATTATTAATCCAATGGAAAGTAGCCAAGATGCCACTCTTCAAGCATAAAGAAAAGAACCGCCCCGATGTCACGAATCAGCAACCGGCGACCGCCCCACCCAATCAACCTCAACACCAGCACAACAACAGCTATCATGATTCAGCGTATTATTCGAACAGCAATGCGTCAACGATGGATTCGAAGGTGCAGCAACCTCAGCCTCAGCCTCAGCCTCAGCAGAATCAGAATCACGAAGGACAACGTCCAGGGACGACCGTCACCACTACAACTACAACAACAACGAGTAAGTATTTCCAAACATCCCACTCCAAGCAGCCAACCTCGATCGATTGTCGACTGACTGAACTCTACCCAGCTACTACGACTATAGCCCCAGATGGCACAACCCAAACGCATTCCCATCCCTACAATCCATCCACCGATCCACCTCCTCAAGCCTCCGAAACGATTATTGACCAGAGACTCCCTTCCAACCAAGACATCGTCCCAAACACAAACACTAACCCAAATTCAAACACACAACCAACGTCTAAGATGACCTCTTACGAGCGAGAACAAACTCGGCCAAACCCTACAATTACACAACAAGCTCCAACACCTCGCCACTCGTACCGAGAAGCGCCGCCCCGCAAACCCACCCCTCAGCAACTCCAACAATCCCAGTTTGATCCTCCTCCAAGAACAGCACCAGTGCCGCCACAAAATGCAGCAGCAAGGACCGAAGCCGAGCTCCCCGCCATTCCACGAAGCCCTAGCACAACAGGCGGCCGACCCATCCCCCCTCGCTCCGAGTTCCTCAACACCACGAACGCTCGAGGCACAAGTCCCAACCCAGCTCCAACACTCGACCCAGACATGACAGGCATCCCGCAGCCTCCAGCCAGGTCACCAAAGAGGAACTCGGGAGATGGAGTTGTAGCGCCATTAAACACAAATAGACCTGCCGGAGATACGGGCGCTGCAGAATCTTCGGTATCTCCTACCACGCCAGCTAGGTCTCATACTCCTGATTTCTCCCGTCCGGGTGCTGTTGCTGCAAGTCCGTCTTCCCCGACGAGAGCGAATTTGGGAACCACGACTTCGATTTCTGCGGATGGTCCAAGCCACCCTCATGGGAAGAGAGAGTCGTTGTTTGGGGCTATTAAGGGGTTACATGGTGCAGGGGAAGCGTTGAGAGGTACGGTCAACGGGACGATTGCGAAAGCAAGTCATGATACAGTGGAAGAGGAGAGGATGAGAACGATTAGGGAGAAGGGGATGGGTGAATGGAGGGCGAGCGGGTTGAGTGAGAGGGCGGGAGGGCTGAGGGAAGGGTTTAGAGAGAAGGCGGGGGAGAGGCAGAAGAATAGACGGTTAAGTGTGGGCAAGGGGGTACATGGAAGTGAAGGCCCGGGCGGGTTAGGGCCGGTTGAAGAGCTGGAAAGGTAGGTTGATGACTATTGGGAAGTAGGGTGCGGGAGGAGGGCAGTGATAATGATGGATGATGAGATGACGCAAGTATATATTGGAGGGGGGGGGTTCTTGCAGTTCTGGGTGTATTTGGGTATGAAAATGGATAGGGTTGCACCACTATTGAAATGTAATCTTTCAAACACCTAACTTTCCGCCTGCCCCACAACAAGACTCAGCGACTTTTCAGATTGCTCTATGCCCTGAGCTCCGGCAGAATGTCCCACCTGCACCTGATTTCCCTTTCGCATAAAGGTCTACAACATCTACATAATAACTTTCTGGTCTCATATTGGCATCCATTCAAGTGAAAGCCCGCCGCTCGGGATACCAAGGTAAATATTCGTGCAGACTAGAGAAGGAACCTATGCGAGAATCTTACATAATTCTCGTAATTTGTAAAGCCTAGAAATGGGTTGAGGGTTCCTCGCTTGAGGCTGAATCGATGTTTGTAGTGCATCGAGTGGTTCCACCACATAAGCTCCTCAGCTCCCGCATCGGCGCCACTTCCAATGCAAGCTTACATCAATGTGTATAGGGCTCAAAAGTCTCTCGGATATTGAATGGGGATGGGTATATTGGACATTATGCCGCATTGAGACTGTGCATTCTATCAATTTTGGCAGCTGTCAGTCTCTGGAGATTGTCGGCAGCAGTTAAGGCCTCAATTAAGCTAGAATATTTCCTTAATTGAATCAAAGACCGCTATATAGAACGCAAAAGCAGCTCGTGTTGGCGAATGTATCCAAATTTGGTATCAGAACGATCCCTCCCTCGAAGCATATCACATGACACTTGGAGTGTTTGAGCTGGGGAATTTAACAAGAGGGGGACGTCCGAAGTAGTTGAAGGAAGATAAGACACAATATGAGAGTTGAGAAAGATTTAGTGGGTGAAGCAGGATCGGACGAGACTATGAGACGAGATAGCCCTGAACTAAAGTGTGAGTTGATGTTCTCGGATGTAGTTGAAAATGCAATTCAGCTAAGACGTTGGCATGACAGAATACTTTTCTGCAATTGAATGGAAAAATACGATGTGCCGAATTCGGACAAAGATTGCATCTTGGAAGAAGGTGGAGGGTCGAGTAAGTGAGTCACAAGCTAGTTGTTCTCTCTCCAATGAACAACCTCAGTGAACAATCCAAGCGATGATATCCAAACACCGAAATATGCCCAGAACAATAAAACAAATTACCATGATCCAAACCAAGTATCAAAGAGAATTCGCACTGGAATTAGGATTTAAAATCAGGGAAAGGGCATGACAAAGGAAATAAACAATACCATTGGGAGAATACTTCGTAAATTTCTCGTCAAGTCACCATGACACTTCCCCAGTTGCATAAAACCTCGACTCAACTTCCCATCCCAAGAACATGTTCTTGCTCTTCCAACCTCAACTTCGAGCTCGAGGCCGAGATTCTGTAACACTTCTTGCAACATCCTGCACATCGACAGGCAGACAGATCCACTCACCTTCTACACATCCTCGATTCGTGCCATGCAACAGGATGGATGACGACAGGGGTAGAAAGCGCACCTCCTCCGGGCCACACGAATATTACGGCCCCCATTCCAGCTCTCGGCGTACCTCTCGACGTATTCGTCCCCCTCACATGCCTCGTTCTTCTCGAATTCAAGGTCCGCCATACAGCAGTACATCCGTATCACCCCCACGATTCATGCCAAGAAACCCACCATTACCCAGCCCCACCGAGGATTCAATGTTCTTGCATCGTGCACATCAACGAGGGCGATTCGGCGACCCCGAGGAAGAAAATGGATATCGTGGCCACAGAATGATGGGCACCACTGTTCAGGATGTTCCTCCTTTTGTCCCAAGAAGAAATCCCTCGAACATCCCTTCGTCGGGCACGGATAGGACGACGAGATCTCCAGGATTGGGCTATGTATCCTCGCAGATGAGCGCTGCAAGAAGTGCAGAAGCTGGGAACAATCGCCGAAAAATGACGGCCGCAAACGCCCGTCCCGTTCAAGCACATAGAGGCAGCATATGGAACCCACCGTCCAATGCCAGATGTCCTTCGTCCCAGAGATTTCCGCCTTCCAATTTATTCGGTCTTGAAGGTACAACCCCTCCTCCTTTTGGAACAGCAACGCCCAACCAGCCCTGGAATATTCCGGGCGTACAAGAAGTTGGACTCCCACCACCCTCCTCAATGTCCTCGAATCCATCGACCTTGACACTTGTTCCCTCGTCCCAATATTTTCAGTCAACTTCCAGCTCTCGGCGTTCTAGAACAGCGACCAGCTCGGAAATTCCCAGAACACCCTTCGACGAGGCCATCTCCCGCCGCTGCACTTCCCGCGACCTGACCCATCAAAGGGCTAACGCTCCCTTCGATGCAACTCTCCTCACTGAGCCTGACAACCCACTCAATGGCTCGGTGCTAAATTCTCCGTTCATACCCTGTTTCAAGAACGATCCGGACGCCAGTATTGCCTGCCGCGTCCAGACTCAATCTTCGATTGACGAGCGGAGAAGCCGGGAACAGATGTTCCCGTTTCTGGCAGAAAATGGGGAAATGATAGGAGAGCCTACTCAGCAATCATTCAGCCCAGCTTTGCATAATGAAACTCAAGTTTCCGTGGAGGGACCCGACAGACGTGCGGAAGCATCATATAACCGACCAGTCAAGATGTCCCCTGATTCCACGCAAAGTCGTCAAGATTTACCGTCTCCCCGTAGACAATTTCCAGTGAAAGGGGAAGACTTCCGCAGATCCATGGATGGGTTCGACAATGATGTTGATGTTGAAGAGATCTCTGTCCCACAGTTCTACTGGTTCCAAGGTCTCGCTCACAGCCCACCCCGCCAGAGAGCTTCGGTGGCTCGAGAACAATACCTCGTTCCTTCATTCAAACGGACTCAATCCGAGGAATCAAGCTGCACACTCCGCAACTCAACACCCACACCTGATCCCGCATCTCAGTTGTTGGACGGCCCAGTAGAATTGGTAGAATGGGTGCCGAGTCAGAAGCACGAGCAGGTTATGGCGATGTACGAAGAGGCTTGGGACAATGAAAGCACCGCCGGCACCAGTCCTGCAGCCTCAAGAAAGCGCAAGCCTGAGGCTTTGGACCTCTCGAGCGACCAGGAACATTCAGTTGAGGAGAAAGAGGTTGCAGAAACTCCTAGTCCGAAAAGACGCCGATTATCCTGGCCCAGCTCCTGGGTTGGCCATATCCCGGAAACTCCGACTCCCAGCCAAAACCGTGCCCGCACCTCTGTCCCTAGTTCCGATGTTGATGACTCCGATATCTCAGATGCCAGTCCTGCCATTCAATCAAGGGAATTCGGTCCAATGAATACCTACTCGTCGAGGAAGATCTCATTGAGTGAGTTCCGTGAGCCGCCACAGCTGCCAGAAAAGCCCCTCTCTGCTATTCTCCAGGCCCGATATGGACGCTCAACCACTACCACCCCAACTCGGTCTATCCAGACTTCTGTGGAACAATTGGCAAGCTCAACCCAGTTCTCAGATGAGTGGTTCCAGAAATCTTTCGATGTAGCGTTCGACAACTGGATATCCCAGCATGGCAAGAACATTGTCCAGAGAGGAATCGAGGATGCTGTTAATGGGATGATAGATGAGCGAATGGTGAAGGTGGATGTCCCGGAGGAAGTGAAGAGAGAAAAGAGATATGAAGAAGTGACATTGATTGAGGATAGCCAGGGTACACTGATGATGATGAGTTGTAGGTGGTGGTGGGGAAGATGTTGAGATGGAGGTGTGTAGGGCGCGCTTGCGCGAAGTATAGTGTTTAGGTATCAGGTGTCGGCCCCCAGGAGAGAGAACATCCGATTTGCACATACGCAACGAGAAAAGACTGTCATGAACAGTTCTCCTGACTGATGTGCCACCAAAAACATACCGGCTATTATACCTATTCCATCCAGACTCCAGAAGCAATAGAGGATATTTCACCAAAGAAACACAGAAGTTCACCGTCTCCTAACAATCCCCACCCCACCCTCTCTGCGCAGAATACCCCTCCGCAACCCTCAATCCCTGCCCAATCAACCCTAAAGCTCCATCTGCAAACACATTCCCCGTCCTCGGAATCTCTGGCGTCCTGCCCACTGCCTCCCCCCTAGCATCCGCTCTTTCCGTAGCCTGCCTATACTCCTCATCCAAACATGCCCCATCCATATTAACCATTCTCGCCAGTGCAGCCCTCTTGACTGCGGATTCCCACCGATGAAACCAATCCACTTCACTCATCACTGTCGGCTTCCTGCTGGGATTTGTGTTCGGAGGAGAGTCCGCGTATTGGAATATTCCTTTGACAACCTCGTACCGGGAGGTGAGGAAGAAGAGGACGGGCCAGGCGAAAATCCATAGGAATGATAGGTAAAACATCCATCTGATCCACACTGTCATGCGCCATTGATTTATCGTTCCTGGGGAGTAGATTACAACTCGTTCATGTTGCTTGAGAAACTCGATGGAGACGTGTCCGCGGTAATTCGTCTCTGCAATCGCGGAACGGAGTAAATGCTCTAGTTTCTTCGTGTCGTGATGTTGGATTTCTCGTTTGAGAGTGAAGGATTTTATTTTCGAGGGATCGGAGACGTATTTCTTGCACCATGTTGATAATTCATCTCCTCCGATTTCTTCGTCGAGGGAGATGCTTTTGCTAGAGGGGAGGCGGGGGATTATGGTTCCACGGTATCCACGTTTGTTGTCGGGGAGGAACTCGATGGATCCTGAGCCCCAGTGGCCAAGGAGATAGGTGAGATTTATTCTGATGTAGAAATCGGTGATGTTGTCTTTCGTCTCCTTGTTTCCATTTCGTCGGGTTTCGGTGTGTGTGCCGCAGAGCTGCACGAAGTAGGAAGCGGGGTATTGCAGCTGTTGCTTGATGAAGGTTGAGAGTGTGGAGGCCTCGGTAGAGTAGTTGGGGAAGCGTGTGCGGTATTCGCTGTAATTGAAGTCGTGAGAGGAGAAGGGAGGTTCGGGTGGTGGTCTGCGGGGTTAGCTGGGTGATGTGTACGGAGAGGGGGCGTACTCGTAGAACTGATGATGGTTGGCGCTCAGAGAGACGCCAGGTGTGGCTGATGTATGTGATTCTGCTGGTGTATCGGTGTAGGATGGGAGTTCTTCGTCGGGGAAATAATCGACGTCGTCGAGGAGGACTGCGGAGGCCATCGAAGCTGTCTCGGCATGATCGGGGTCGTCTCTGTAGGCAGGAGGCCCTTGAGAATGGGCAGTTGCTTTGCCCATTATGAGTGATGCGTGTTGACTGGTAGATCACAGTCTTCTATGTTGACACTAATGGGGGGAGTAAAAGTTGGGGGAAGGAAGAAGATGGGTTTCAAGAGATGTGTTGACTGATCAGCGTTGTATCGATTGGAGCCTGCGCCGCATTCGAGTCGCCGCTGTTGGCTGGAACCCAGGCTTGGCAGATCCCTAAACATCCTTTCAGGTTAGAGTGAAGCGCCGCCTCGTGTTCGTTCTGGGACCGTATTAAAACTTCGCATTGAAAGTCTTCCAGTGTTTTCAATCAGAAAATATTAGGGGATATATCAAGAAGTGTATCCGTTTTTGTACGCTGCGTACAATTGGTCACCGGGAATATTCGTCACGTGCCACCTCAACACTCACTCACTTTAATTGCAAAAATTGCAATCATCTCAATAACTAACCGTGTAATTAAGTAGCAATATATAGATAGCGGAGATCATAATTCAATCTTTAGTCAATATGCCTTTGTTCTTTATTACCACATCTAGCTGATGTGGCATAGAACAATTAAGTGTAAGTAGGCTCTTTAGTGTTGTTTAATACTATAGTTCTTTTAATGCTTACACCACCTTCTCCACATTCTTTGGTCTCTACTCTTATGCATAATCCGGCCTTTGATTTGCTTCTACAAATTCTGTTGCAGTTCCATTGCAGTACGATCTCTCGTTTGGGCGTAGCGCGATTGCTTTGCTTAGGTAGCCAGGCTCTGTGCACCCATATTCTGTAGTTCTCACACTTCACCTGAGTTCCTTTCTAGCTAGGTTTAATCAACTCTTCTACTAGAAATGCAACTACCTACTCTGCTTTATTTATGTGCATTAAGACTATATCTGAGGCATTTAGGGCTCTAAGATAGGATAACTTAGCAATTGCGGAGTAGAGTATTTTTATTGCTGATTTGCCTAACAAGATAGCAAATAAGCTTGAGGCTTATAATTAATAAGCCTATTTCACAAACGACTTTTGGGTGTACAGTACTTATTTAGAACGGCCTTTTCTAGCTCCGAAATGAATTTAACGCTTCGGAATCAGATCTAAATTAGGCTTTTACTCTTTGCATTTGCATCTGCTAATGCGCCCCTTGGTTGAGGGGAAAAGGTGTGAGTGGGGAGAAGTGTGGTTGGAGGGGTAAATTTCCCTGAAATCTGGGCAGGATCACGCGACGAATACTCTCCTTAACGTGATCGTGCGGCCATTCTTGCACGATCATAAACCCCTAGTACATTGGTACGGATCAGCGAGACGGCACTTTCTTTCGTCTAACCAAAAACCACTAGTACATTGGCACGGATCCGCGAGACGGCACTTTCTTTCCTCAACCAAAAAACCACTAGTACATTGGTACGGATCCGCGAGACGGCACTTTCTTTCCTCTAACAAAAAAAATAGAATTTTTGAAAAATTTACAACCTAACACAGGACCTCCTGGAAAAAAGGTTAATATTAAGGTACGCCCCACATTTGCGTAAGTTTTGACTCTTGTGAATGTTTAATTTTGTGAAATTGTAGAAGTTGAAATAAAAACCACTGTATTATCAAACCGTATAGCTGATACACACCAAACTAGTAGGGACATAGGGGCTTTGGTGCAAGTCCTGACGCATGATTTGCTCTGCGACGAGACGAGAGCAAAACTTAAAGGCTGGAAGCAAAACAACATCTTCGAGTCTTGAAATGTTACTGTTCTTGAATTTTTTTACAGTTGTGTTGAACAAGACCTTCTATTATTTGCGCTCTTTCCTTGGAGTGTCGAAGTTGTTGGCAGTATCCTTTTACCACCCACCCCCACGTTCAGAAGTTTCTTCGTGGATCTCGTTCACAAATTATGCAGGTTCGTTACAAAAAGGGTATTATGAAACAAATTGGTGGCAACTGCCTTTTGCGAAGCGAAACGTCTCAAGCCTTTGATAGACTTTAGTCCCATCGAACCTTTGGCTTGAAAGTTTGTTGTGCAGTCGGTCCGACCCAAAAGGAATAAATCGGTCGCTCTTTTGAGACTACAGCAACTTCTTAACAACCTTATTTAATTAAAATAAACAAGGATATTGTAGAATAGAAGTAGTAGAATAGAACCTAAAAGCATAATCGAATTTTTAATGCGATTTATACTAAATAGTATTGTGGTATGTTTTTAGTTTTTTGGGGGGGTTGTGTTGGGGTCGGACCGACTGTAGAAACTCTGTGGAAATTTTCTAACCACGGGTGCAACAATGCAATCCAACCTTAACCGCACTCGAAACCTTTCGGCTTCTAGTTGTATTGAAAGCTCGTTCCTCCGTTTCTTCCCATTTAAGTACCTATAATTCAACATCTTTGGACCCCACAGTTCATTTCATCCTCGCACAATTTCATCATTCCACAAACTACGCTTCCTTACTTACAAACCACTTCCATTCTGTACAAAAATCATGGAAAGTCTCAAAGACAACCTGAATTGGCATCCCAAGGCTCGCACACCTCTCAATATCCTCATTATTGGGGCCGGAATCACTGGTCTCACCTCCGCCCTCGCCCTTTCTCTGTCCGGGCACCGAGTCACAATCTACGAAGCGGCCAATTCCCTCACTGAAATAGGTGCTGGGCTACAAATTGCACCAAATGCTTCCCGAATCCTTGCCCGCTTGGGGATTCTCGGTGATGTAATGGAGAAAGCGAATGTACTCGAGCATTTAAGTCTTCGAAGATGGAAAGATGATTCCGAAATAGGTACTGCTCCTTTGATGCCAGGTGTAAGTTTGCCCTACCGCTTTTTCAATCCCCAATGTTGGTTTTGAATGGCGATGAGAGGACCTACTGACTTTGTAACATAGGTGGGAGAGAAATATGGCGCACCATTGTGTGTAATTCACAGAGGAGACCTCCAATCCACCCTTCTCAAAGCTCTCGCCTCCCTCCCAATCCCTGTTGAAATTCACCTTGGGAAAAGAGTAATTGCCATCCATCCCAACTTTGATGCAAGCATCAAGCTCGAATCCGGGGAATTAGTGTCGGGGGATATCTTGATCTGCGCTGATGGCGTGAAGAGCTCTATGCGCCAATATTTCTTGTCTCCAGCTTCACAAAGCAATAGCGATGGCAAAAGGCGCGGTTCGTTTCGCGGTGTATCTTCGGCTTTCCAAAAGGGTCGAACGGGAATAGAGGGGGATGATCGCTTCGAGACGTATCCTTGGAGGCGGACCTCGAACGGGCCACCCAAACCCGTATATGGCGGTGGTAGAGGACATGAGGCACGTAATCGGGATAACAAAGCCCGGCCAATATCGACGGGAGATGCAGCATATCGTGTCCTCATCCCTAGGTCACAGCTGGTAGGAGATCAAAGAGCGCTTGAGTTATTGAACAGCAATGTAGGCATGCGCTGGATGGGACCTGGCGGTCATATCATGGCGTACCCAATCCGCAATAACGAGATGTACAACGTGGTCCTACTACACCCACAAAAGAAGCAGGGCCGTCAATTAAACGGAGCAGACGATGAGAGCTGGACGAGAAAAGGCTCCAAGAAAGAGATGCTCGAGTGGTACGCCGGCTGGAACGACACTGTTAAATCCCTCCTCTCCTATGTTCCAGATGGCGATGTCGCCGAATGGAATCTGCACTCTCACCCTCCTCTCCCTACTTGGGTTAATGGCAAGTGCGTATTGGTCGGCGATGCTGCGCACCCCATGCTTCCCTACGTTGCCCAAGGCGCTGCTCAAGGCATCGAGGATGCCGGAGCTCTTGCTTGCGTACTGTCGAAGCTCGATTCTGTTGATCAAATTGAGTCAGCACTTAACGTCTTTCAAGCAGTGAGGAAAGAGAGGGCGGAGAAGATACAAAGCTCTGCAAGCGCAACGAGACAGGTGCTGCATCTTCCCGATGGGGAGGAGCAAAGGGTGAGGGATCAGAGGATGAGGGGTGCGGGGAAGCCAAAGTCAAATGGACGAGATAGTAGGGCGACGGAGGCGAATAATGGCAGGAATCCGGATCTCTGGGCTGACGAGCAATGGCAGCAATATATGTGGGGAGTCGATGTCATGAGGGAGGTGCTTGAGGCGTGGGAGGCTATTGCAGTCAGTGCGAGGTTGGAGAAGCTGGCAACTACTAGCCTCATTGTCCTGAAGGCACTTGGTAGTATTGGAAGCCATGGCGATTTCAATGAACCAGCAACTTATAGTACATTGGTAGATTACGAGGTGCAAGGCGCGAGGTCGTGAGTGGTTGTATTGTGGAGAGGAGAAGGAGCAAAAAGGAACGAGATCGGGGTTTTAGACTCTGCTTCGCCTTGATTTTAGCAGTGCATTAGGGAGGGAAAAAAAGAACCTCGCATTCAATGCCCCAGCCCACGCTGTACATTAAAAATACAACCTTGATCAATGTCTGAAGTTGACCTGGAAAATGAAATTCTTTTCCTGTCAGTATGTCAAAAAAATAATTAAGGTAATTAATTATATTTTCTCATTTCTAATTATTATATGAAATATATATAAAAGTTATATAAATAATATACAATTAAAGCGTGAAGAGGGGTAAAGATTAGTTGATTTCCTAAGAAGGGAGAAGGAGAGGGAGGTAATACATATGCGGATGCTATCTGATCTCTGGAGTGGTAGCCACTATTGGGATTGGGGCTGAATTTGATACTTCCCGATGTGTAAATGTCTGTAAGTTTATTGGCGTATATATACGGTTGCTTATTGTTTTCCCCGAAACTATAGTAGGCGCGGTGAGTGACTTTGGTTAGTGCCAAGCGGCGTGCCAGAATCTTCCATTCTTGTCACTCCTTCCAGAGTCTTTTCTAAAGTACCGTGTATACTAGCCTATTGTTATTCATATGTGTGTGTCTTCCAGTCTCCCTTCCCCCTAAACTCTGTACTCCATCACAGTATTTACTCCAACTATATATTGACTCCATAGATTCCTGCTTCTCGATCTTGCCAGAGCTGCACTGTTCTTGTAGCTCCCCCGATGTCTGGGTACTATAGCCTTCCTATAGTCCGATCTTTTTTAAAGAGCATCCTTCATTCCTATAGTCTACTATTGCTTGCCTATTCCAGGGTGCACCGTGTCGGATCTGGCTTCTGGACTTTTTTACTACTAGTAGTGCTTTTGTTAGCATTCTCAGAATTGAAGCCTGCCCATCGTAGAAATGTCGTTCCAGAAAGGAGCACCGGAATATCCTACTACTTTCGACCATGTTCTGCTCTCCTTGCCCATGCCCTATTCTCCAATATATCTTGCCTGCCTCCCAGCTAACCGAAACCCAACCTCTGTGCGCCGAAGTTATAGCTCGAACCGAGCCTTCCCCTATACTACTTGCTGCATATCTTATACCAGAAGCGCGGCCACGCCGAATCTGTTAACATAGGAAACTTTTCCATGTCTTTAAACATGCCCTTTGGTATCTGCTTTTCTGTCACAAGCAGATCCACATCTTCGGTGGCTAGTCCATAGAAGCACGCTGCATAAATTCAAGGTTATATCATCAACGAAGGCCCCTCCACCCCCTTTGAATCCTCCTTGCGATAATCTTGCCTGCTGCTTGCCCTCTCTAATATCTACCCCTGTGGACGTATTATCCGCCCACCCGAGCGCCTTTGTCTGGATTATTATTTCTTCCATTTCACACTCCTTCCACCCCTTCCTTCTCTCGGTCAAGAAGCATAGCCTCTTAACACCATACACTAAAGAGCCTTTATATTAAAACCATCGACTAGGTCTCCAATTATGCGCACCAAAGAGAAGATAGGTATTATATTTATTCGACAATAGAGAGGAGGAGCAGAGGCTGCGATGCTAGCGCACACGGATGGGACGGAACAATTCGAAGTCAAAGAGAGAAGGAACCTTTTCGAAGCCCAAATAGAAGTGCAAAAGAAAGGAGGCCGGTGGCGGTACTAGAAAGTTGAGTATTAACTCACGGAAGGTAGGCAGAAGGAGGATACTTGATGACGAGGGAGATCGCGGCATAAAGTGACGGGATTATAGGGCCTCAGTACTAAAACTCCATTATAGCACTCGTTTCTAACAAACCCAGCCTCTAAAAGCTGTTATATTTCTAGGCTACTGCCCCGAAAACAAAGCTATACGCCTCTGATTCGGGGTGCCACACCTTTTAACGGCTTATCCCCTGTATTTACAAGGCTTACTCGCTAATTAGCCCTAGAAGTATCCACTAGCCAACCGCCCACCCCTTTTCACTATAACAACGGTATAAAGCCAAAATTTTGAGTAGATATTCATTATTAACGACCTTAGTATAGTAATTCAGGAGGGTTTTTAGCATTTTCCTAGTACTTTTAAAAGAAAATTTAACAAAATTTTGGTGTTCTAATAGGGGTATAAGAAGTAAATGCCTCTAACAGGGCTTTAGCGAGGCTCTAGTAAAGGGATTTAATAGCGGGGCAAAAATAACCAAAGCGTGCCCTTATAAGCGATTCTAGCCGCACTACTAGTTTGAAATAAATATATAGCCGTCAGAATATCAAAAATACTATGAAGTATCCATATGTAATAGGATTTGTAATTATCATGAAGGTATAATTGAAAATCGAATTTTTGGGCACACTAGTAGCCTGGTTACCTTCAAGTGCATTCAAGTTCCTTCAAGAGGTCCCAATCTCTATTAGTTCCCATTGTGCAAGAAATAGCTATGGAGACAGTGAGCAGTGTAATGAATTAGATAGGCTTACGAACCAGATTTTTTCATCGGCTATTAATGCCTCTATTGACATTTCGCCCAAGTTTCTATATGGTCCATTAGGCCAGAAAAGTTGCGCAGGTTGTAGAAAGAGCTTACTCAGCAAGGCGCCTCACGCTAGCAAAATGAGCCATCTCTGCAACCCAACTAGCGAAGAGCAAGAGAACAGTGCTGATATTAGATATTTCCATCCGACATTGCGTACCCCAGAGATAGGCTTTTAAATATACTGCTGTTACTGGAGGCGTTTCAAGGGAATAGTCTTTAAATATACCGAAACCCAGGTTTAGATCTAGAGAGGATCAATATCCAATATCCTACTTAGCTCAGGGCATTAGAAAATAGTGCCGCCTAATCATTCGGTCCGATACCTTCCTGAGTTCCAAATTGGCTTGGCCATATTGTTGACGATTGTTTCTGGTGGCCGGATTTAGGCTGAGGGATTTCGAAAACGATGTTCGAGAGCTTGCTGCTAAAGCGGGATACGAAGGCGGACGGAATATTCAACTATTTTCAGGAGAATATTTATGGCATTTTGGATGGCGCTAATGAGGTATCGTTGGACTCCGAAGAGGATCCAGGTGAGTGAGAAGAATAGACTAGTTCTTGATCCCCAAATCCACATGCCCTGGACTGGGAGGTAATTCTCCAAGATCCCACTCTGTCTGTTTACTTCCTAGAACAAAATGAATACTTCCACCGACGCCACCAACTAAGTCATCATGTGTGAGCCAACTCTTGTCCCAAATTTTTCCATTCACGGTAAGATTTTGAATGTACGGTCCTTTCCCAAGACCTTCAGTTGTGATTTTCAATGTCTTGTTTCCTGCCACCAAAATCGTGAGGTCACTGAACCAAGGCGAGAGGATCAAATAAATAGGTTGCGTAACAACAGGATAGAGACCTTTCAATTAGTTCAGAACTACACCTCCAAACCAGAAGTGGAAAACTCACCGAGTAAATTCCATACCATCCAACTTTCCAACGCCCCCGCATCACTATTTCCCGGCACCCCATCCCTGCCATTCGAATAATATTGGTTGACAATCTCCCGACTCCTCATCACACTTTTCCATTGTCGTCCCGGCAAATAATTATATAAAAACGGTGTTCCGAAACTTGGTTCATTGCCTGGATTGAAGATTGCTGAGCCGATACCATTTCCAGAGCCAACGCTGCCATCTTGCAAACCTGGGGTAAACATGGCATCCAGCCGAGACTCGGTGGTGTTTAGCCCACCCATGTACAAGGTCAGGGTCGACATGTCGTAGGGGATTGTCCAGGAGTATTCCCAGGGCAAGCCTTCGTAGGTTACGTCGGACCAGGAACACCATACGCCGCAATTGAGAGGGGAGTACGAGGAGTCTCGGGTTCCGTTTGCATAGAGTGGGGCGAGGAAGCCAGTGAAGTTGAGGGAGGTGAGATTGTGTTGCCAGATGTGTTGCCACCCGCTTAATCCTCATGTTAGCAAGAACTCTCTTTGATCAAGGACAACAAAGTACTTACGCAGAACGATTCAAATACTTGACATGATCGTCTGGAGATAGATCTTTCGCAACTTGGCTGAGAGCGAAATCATTCAAGCCATACTCTACGGTTCTCGAAATGCATCGACCGAATCCGGTTCCGGCTACAGGATCATACATCGAGACGTAGCCAAGATTCAACCAGTCTGGCAAAGCACCACGACCTTCTTTCACACTCCCAGTTGGATCTCCATAATCGAAGGTGTTATATGGGACTAGCTCGGCATTGGTCTTCATCGCTGCATAGGCGTCTGTCCAGTTGATGCCGTACTCAGGAGCGAACAAACCTTTGACATAAGCATCAGCAAGGACATTATCGGCGTTGGAACCTCCCTGTCTGGGCATAATAAGTAACGAAGAATGGATTTCATGGCTGCCTGTGACTTACACTCTTCCGTTGTAATTCCCACTCCTCGCATCCGGCATAAAGCTCTCCCACCTCCACACGTCCACCAATCCCCGCACAATGCCAGCTGCTCTCATCGGGGCCGTCAACACCAAGTAGCTGTTCAAACACCTAAATGTATCCCAAAGGGTGTAAAAGTCATCATAAGTAGGTTCATCGGTTTCCCAATTCGGGTTCTCTCCTGTGCGATCAGAGGGCATAAGATGCATTTTGTACAAACCCGAGTACAACATTTCAAGTAAAGTTGCGTTCGATTTGTCAGTTGTGGCCACCTTCGAAAGAACTTCCGTGTTCCATTGGGAAACAGCAGAGACTACAATGGGCTCTAGGTCCCAGGTGGGGAGTTCGGAGGCGATGTATTGGCATGCTTTATCTGAGTCTACGAAGGAGACACCAAGTTTGGATTTCACGGCCGTGGTGTTTGGGGAGAAGGTGAATAGGCCACCTACTCGTCGACCGTAACCATAATATGCTTGGCCTCCAGAAATTGAAGATGCATTTGTAAAGACCGGTGGCTTGGAGGGGAGAAGTGTGCTATTTGACCAGTATGGGTCCGTGTATACACCGGAGAAAAGTTGAGCAATCAGTGGAGTGGTGTTGAATTCGGCGCAGAAGTAGGCTGGTGCATCAGGTCCTACATTGCGCCTTGTCAGGGCTGGACTCGATTAAGAGGCTGAGATAAAAAAACTCACGTGAACTGAATCCGCCTCTATACACACCATGACCTTGATACCTTGTCCCATCTGGACTTCGTGCCATAAACCCATTGCTGTAGAACTGTGAATGTTGTGCCTCGCCTGAGGAGGGAAGCATATGCGAGACGTCCACTAAAATGTGTCTTTCGTCTCCACTTGTGAAGTTGTACTGAATGATTCCTGTATGTGCGGTTGCTGAGAGTTCAGCAATGACCCCGTTTGCAAGTGAGGTTTTGAAGTAGCCAACACTTGCCACATCTGGTTCAACACGTTCTTGCATGTACGTGAAGTTATCAAGGACATTGACGTTCTTCAATGTTGAAAGTGCCATTTGGTGAACGAAGCCATATGTCGGTGCTCCTCCAGTTCCACTTTCATGAAGCAGGCTCACTCCCGTGACTTCAGCAGTGAGCAAAAATCAGCCAATTATGGGGAATAGAACTCCTACCATAACCATCGGGGGTATATCCAGCATTCGCATCAACGTTTGTCCAATCGAAAGCCGTAGTGTCAATGCCAAATTTTACTACCCCGAATGGGAGTGCAGCACCCGGAAACACATTTCCGCCACCAATTGCTGTTCCTGGATGTCCTTGTCCCTCAGTCCCGATAAACGGGTTGACATGTTGCGTGAAATCTTCAGCGAAAATACCAGTGACAACATATTGTAATCCGAAATATACCTTCAGCAGGAACGAGAGAAGGGAACACGGTCGAGGTACCATGTTGAGTGGTGAAGCAGAAGAAAGAGTACCAGTTAATCAAGAGGTGGAAGGGAAGTCTTGAAGGGTGTTTTTAGAAATAGCATCCACACGCAGGTACCAAAATATATATAGGAATATACAATCTTACGTTACATCTCGATTCGCTCGATTGAGAAGATGTAACCTGATGGATGACGATGTGGATTTGGACCCCACCTTTGGATCGGCTTACTTGGTGCAGGGTTGTTGGGATCGGCAAACTTTCCGGGGAATTCAAGATAAAGAAAATACCCGACTTCTCAATTTAAATGCTTGGGCTCTTCCATTCGTTGTTGTTGTTGTTGTTGAAAGATTGTTGATCTTTGTGAAGCGTCAGTAGGTGTATTCGAACGGAAACGAAAGCTAGGCGGGCACTTTGTCAATCAAGCCAGGCACTTACAGTACTAGCGATTATGTTCTCGGCTAAATCGCGTAAAACCGCGTTTCGACGCGTCACTCTCCCAACCTTCCTTCACATCCACCACCTTTATGGCTCACATTCGCATTCCCTTTGGAAAGCTAAGTAATAACCCTCGAGGGCAGAAGCAATTGACACCATGGGAGAGAGGATATATTATTGGAAGGCATTCTTTAGATGCAAGTCCAGCTTCCGTCGCCGCCTACTATTCCATGCCTCGGCAGACAATTGAATCAACAATTTCAACTACACAATACCGCATCCAAGGACACAATTTACCTAAATCTGGTCGGCCAAAAGTTTATACGCATCGCGATTATCGAAAGCTCCTTCGACATGTACGCCTACACCCAAAGGATACGTACGAACAAGTCCGGACAGCCACAGGCTGCACTTTTAAGAACGATACCATACGCAAGCACTTGGCCTTACACGGTATCGCCAATTAGCGTGCAAAGCGTCGTCCACACCTCACAGAGGCACATGCAGCTGCTAGGCTTGTATGGTGTCTACGGTATCGATATATGACATACGAGGAGTGGGTTTATTCATGTGGAGTGACGAGTGTTCTATAGAGCGGGGGCGGGGCAAAAATCAAGAGTGGTGCTTCCGTACGCCGGACCAGAAGTGGGAAAGGGAGATGATTCAGACCTACGATACGCATAGGAATATGAGTGTTATGGTCTGGGGGTGCTTTTGGGACCATGGGAGGTCAGACTTGTATGTGATGGACCGAGACTTTGAGTCTAAGAAGCATGGGTACTCTGCCAGGTCCTATTTACAAGTCCTCGACGCATAGGTGGCTCCATGGTATGAAGAACTAGACGACGATGCCTATATATTCATGCAGGACAATGCCCCTATCCATAATGCCCATGTGGTTCGCGATTGGTTTATTGCACAGGGTATAAGACGGGTTAATTGGCCTCTATACTCTCCTGATCTTAACCCGATTGAGCATATCTGGTGGGTGCTCAAGAAACTATTAATGGAGATGTATCCAGAGCTCTCAGCGAGTTATGGAAAAAGCGAACAGGATAGGGAGGATATGGAAGAGGCCTTGAAGGTGTGTTGGGCTGCGATTCCAAAGGATACTTTTGATAAATTGTATAGAAGTATGGGACGTAGGATTGAAGCTTGCATCGCAGCTAGTGGGTGGTATACAAAATATTAAAGTCATTTTCCCTCCTAATAAAATAATTTTTTTATATCTAAAAAGAGGAGATTATCGTGATTAAAATGAGCTACTATGCACGTGAATTGGACCGTAATTGATAGAGATATAAAGGTTTAAAGATCGTGGTGAAATGTAGGGTGCGGGGTAAAAAAACGCTCGGCCGAGAACATAATCGGTGCGGCTGTACTAGCCCAAGCCAGAAACGTTCCCCTCTCTTCTCAAGCACGAGCGTAGTAATGGAGAATCGCACTTGTAGTCTCTCATCAAATGTTACTGGCTTTGTATTTTGCGATTTAATCGAGGTATTGAAATGGTTCACGTGGCCTTTCTTTCTAGTCCATATTCAGCATGCCTTATGCCCGTGTGAGCTTGAGTAAATTGACTGTACCCACTACAGTGTCCTCCAAATTCCTGTACTTGATGTCCAGCACCTCGACGCTGCAAAGATTGTCAATATTGAACGTACCACCGGCATAAAAATCGGCCCCCTCCACCGAATCAGAAGGTGAGGCAGAATGATATTGGGGGAAATGCTTGCGGATTAAATCCACAATCATCCTGTTGTTGAAAGAGCTCCCATTAGAAGGAATATCTTACTTTCCGCTGCCGGCAATTCCATGGCTGCAACGTGGGCTTGGGCAACATCACGAATATCGACCCAAGAATATCCTCTAAATTAGTGCCTGAAGTCAAGCATTAACCGATAACTCGTGAGTGTGTGTTTACCCCATGTATGGAATGATTTCCTTTGCCTTTGCCTTGGTAATTCCTGCGCCGAGCTCGATTGAAGCGTTTAAGCTTCCAAGAGATTGTAGTTCAGGCACCCGTGAAATTAGCGACCATTGGATTTGTACGTTTGTTATTGGCCAACTACTAGCCCGGAGATCAAGGTGCGGCCGATGGAGGAGAGAAAAAAGTTTGGCTTCTGTTTATCCATGAAGTCCCAGGCGGCCTTTCCGCGAAGGCTTTGCTTGCCGTAGTTATGTCAGAAATCATGCTTATCGTGACTTCTAGTACACACCGCACCGTAGCATGGGTATTTACATACCTGTTTATCCTTTCGCGGGATGAGAGAGTGCCTTGTCCAAATTATCTATCGCAGATGCTGCTTTTGGCTGGCCATTGGATGAGAGGATCCACGAGGGAATTGCTGACACCCAGTCTTGCAAGACATGCTATGGCAAATTGGGTATTTAATCTATACTTTTGGATTAACGAAGCTCAGTGATCAGCGATTTGCTTGTTGTATTTCAAATGTTCTGGGAAAACGGTTGAGAAGAAAGGTCACTAGGGTACGACTACCCTAAGAATATTATTAAAGTTGCCATTCCAGAATATACACTTATGTGTGCTAGCCTCTCTGGCAAGTTTCACAAGAAAGATCTCCTGTGACGGAAGGCAGCGTTAAATGCAGCTGTGGCGTCGATGTCTAACCTAGAAAGTAGGGCGAGAGGATAATAAATGAGTGAGTTGAATGCATATTGGACTTATAATGTAAGATTCTCAAGCCCGTTTGATTTATAATGATAGAGCGACTCCCTTAAAGCACGTGTTACTGCACTGGTCCAGTGAACGTCTGACGGCTGAGCGACTAGGGCACGTGATCTGCTTCCTGTGTCTCGGCGCGCTCTCTCTCTTCTTCTTATCTCTAACTTCAGATCTTAGCTATTAGGCAATCCATTTCCACGGGATTTGGCCCATTTGTTTAGTCCTTCGCTCGAACCCTAAGTGGTCGAGCCGCTGTAGCACGTGCAAACGACCACGTGAATAATAGATGCCTTAGAGCCTTAGGAGTAAACCCTGGCCGGATTGCTCTCAATTACTGCCGCTGCTCTCAATTAATGAAAAGCTTAGGAGCCACTAGTTAAAATTGTAGGTAGACCCATTTCCCAAGCTTATATAAGAGCTTTATCATATCTTCAAGTCCAACGATAAATTATGTATATGTTTCGTGGTTATCGAATTATCGAAGTGTGAAAATCCGAGTTTTGATGTTACGGTCACGTGAGAGTGTAGACGAACCCTAGCAATTATTCCTGGGTAACATAGATTAGAATAAGGACAAACTCGCCAACCAAAAGCGCGGCTTTAGCTCACGTAAGTCGCAAGCAACAAACCATCGGGTTTCCACAACTAACAATACATTAGTTGGGAGAGCGCCAGACTGAAGTCCACTTCAGATCATGAAATCTGGAGGCACTGTGTTCGATCCACAGAAGCCGCATTATCTGCGAACTGGGGTACACCTCAGCTTAGAACACATTTTTTTTTGGGATTTTCCCTTTTTTTCTTCTTTCTTCCCGGGTGGGTGACCAGGGTCATTTTTTTTCGGCTACTTGCTGTCTGACGGGTTAACAACAACAGCTAAACGCCCAAACCACTCAACCGCCTGCTTTATTTACACCCTTGTCGAAACGCTAAAAACTATAGATTTTTCAAAGTGCTTAAAAAATCCGGAGTGCTGTCGGGGCCAACCAAATTCAGGTGTGGGCGTTTGGCTGGTGAACCCTTCCTTCTAAAAGCGAGCGAGGCGAGGCCCACTAGAAAAGCCTCGCTTGTCCAATTAACATAGGAATGAGGTAAAACACATAGGGGCGAAAATAACATCCCTATTCAGACTTAATCCCGATTTCGGGAACGAAGCTCACGTAGTCAGTCCCAAGGCCGAGAAGGAAAGATTCTGTAAAAACGGGGATAGCAAAATCTTGTTAGTATGTGTTAGATTGAAAAGTGCTCTTTCTCTCTTAGCGATGTCACCGATTTGTTGTGGCTAGAAGTTGGAGTGGGCTCGCCGAAGCTTTGCGTTCCTGATAAAGTTTTGGGCATGTTTGAGTAGTTCGAAATGGACTTATAGGCGAATCCTATGTTAAAGCATTATGGGGACTTTACTGAGAGAGGAAAACAGCACATCATCTCCATACATTCCAGACGCAGACCACCTTGTGGCCCTTTTCCTACCTTGCCACATCCAAACTGCGATGGTAATCTGTCGATGGGTATATTGGAAATTCCGATGACGGGTATAGATAGCATCATGGCGTTACATTGCACCAGCATCGATGTGACATCGCCGCATCATATTATGCCACCTCCAAGACCTTATTCGGGTTTTCCTCTCTTTTCAAATCCTCCTTCTCCTCGGCAACCGCAGCCAATTTCTCTTCACCCTTGTCATCGCTGTATCCAGAATCAGAGCTTTCGCCTGCCGCGTCACCTGGCGGGCGAAACGAAAAGCTCCTCAATATTCGCATCGCCTGTCTCAATCTCGGATTCTCATTTTCCTGTACGAGCTCCGCCTCTCCCGAAAACCAACCAGAGAGTTCCTGGATATCAAAATACTTCATTTGATCTTGAAGCAACAAAACTAGGTTCACAAGTGTGGTGACAGTCTCCACGTGCGTCTTCCCATAAATTTTAGTCTTCAGTGCCAAGACCTGCCGGTACACTTCCTCAGACTCTTTGTGCCGACCCTGATGTTCGAGCGTAAATGCAAGGTTGTGCATCTCGGATAATATGGACGAGCTTTCTTCTCCTAGCACTCGAGACTTGATTCGGATTACTTTCCTCAACTCTGCTTCCGCCTCTTTATATCGTCCCAGGTCATCTAAGACGGATGCGAGGTGGCTCAAGCAGTTCAAAGTGTCGAGGTGTTCAGGTCCATTGACACGTTGACTAGCTTCGTAAGCCTGTCGCTGCATTTCTTCAGATATTAGCAAGCTGCCTTGCATTTGATAGGCCATTGCAAGATCACTGAGGCCATCAAGTGTCTCGGGGTGCTCAGGCCCAAGCACTTCCCGGCGTAGTTCGAGGCAGCGCTGGCCCAAGTTCACTCCTTCCTGCTCCATGCTAATCCACGGGTACATCCATGCTAATTGACCCATACTTCGTAACGTATCTGTATGTTTCTCCCCGAGTATCCTCTCCCGAATGCTCAACGACTCTTCGTTCTTGACTTTGGCGTCCATGACTGCACCACGCCAATGCAAGTAGCGCGAAACCGAAAATAGCAAAGTAGCCCGTGCGAGTTCAATCTGGTCTCCTTGAGTTTTGAAAGGATGGGCCAGAATGAGCTGTGCATGTGGTAGAAAATCTCTGCCAAGCTGCCAGTATTCCGGCGTAGTGTGGTGAAGTGGGGCTGGGAAGTTACGAGCAAGTGATTTCAGGGCCTCAAACGCCCATTTGTCTTCTTCTCCTTTATTTTCGTCAATCAGCCATAGCTTTGTAGCTAGCTGTACGAGATTGTGCATATCAAAGCTGGTTCCGGCCTCATCGGACTCAATCAAGGAGAAGGCACACAAGACTGCCACCGCGTCCTCGAAATCCAACTCGTCTTCATCCTCCCCAGCGAGCAAGGCTGCTGGGACTGCGTGTCGGTCAAAATAGCACATCAAAGATAACAAATCAGCTGATCTAGGATTGCCTCTTCGAATAGATTCAAATGAGATCGTCCATGTCTTGGCCACAGATTCCATGGAATTATACTGCCTTCCGTGGTCTGAGAACTCGTAAGACAACATCCGAACCCTCGCCGAATCGCTTTTTCGATACAAGTCGAGATACTGAGGGATCGTTCTTCGACGTTTAGACATAAATGCCGCTGCTTGTGTGATTGCCAGAGGTATGTATTCCAGCTCTTCGAGCAATTCAATGATGTGCTCTTCTGAGTGGTTACCTGGAAGCCTGCTGCGAAGCAGCTCTGCTCCTTCAGACTTGGTCAATACGGGAACAGGAATGGGCTGGGCCGGGAGTATCAAATCAATAGCAATATCCCGGCTCCTTGTTGTAAACAACAACGATCCCTTCCATGTTCGCGGAATACACTGTGACACAGTTTTCTGGTTAGTCATAGGTTCCTTGAAAAAAACCTCGGTATCATCGATGTTGTCAACAACCATTAGCCAACGGCCTTCGTGTCGGTTTTCTAGCCAGTTTTGGACGAGCATGGTTGCGTCCACTTGGGCTTCTTCTTCTTGAGCAATGATGCCGCACTCGGTTGCAATTCTTTTGTAAGTTTCTTCAAAGCGCGCAATGGTGGCAGCGTGGACCCAAAAAACCGAACATTCCGGATCCCTTTCTTTCCGCCTGAAACAATACTCCAGCGCGATTTGCGATTTTCTGAACACAGTCAGCGTTAGTTGAGGTTTCAATCGATCGAACGGCCCACCCAATGCCACCTAGACCAAAAAGAGCCGCTTTTGGTTGACTTCCCTTCCTGACCTTGAAACTATCTTCAATTTGCTTAAACACGTCTTCCCTGTCGACGAAGTGGGCGTTCCGATCAAATGGAACCAATGTGAAATATCGGGGCCTTGCTGGTTCGTACTTTGGTGGGACCTGTGAGTCTGGCTTCGAGCCTTCAAGTGCTTGGTGTAGAGTGAGGACTCGAACGTATCTCGAGAGTGAATCCGCAATCTCTTCGACTTCTTTGTCCTTTCCTAGACTCAGAAACGCTTTCTTCCGCCGCTCCCAAGATGAATCCCCAACAGAGGGTACAGTCTTATCAAGAATATTTTGAAGACGCGTAATCTCCCTTTGACAATCCTTGAGCACCGGCCATACGGCAGTTGTGGTTGCTGACTCGACGCTTCCAGATTCTGCCTGGTTTTTTATCCGTCTCAAGCTGTCAATTATGAGAGGTAACTCAGTCTGGATATGTCGAAATGCCCTTGGGACTTCTCCGACCGTGGATGCGAAGTCATTGAGGCGCTCCGCCACTCTTGTCGAGAATTCCACGACCTGGATGATTGAGGAGACAATGCCCACAACAGCAAGTGCTTCCGCCATTATAGTCTCTTGATGAACTTTGTGTGGCACCCAGGCACAGAGCTTGCATGATGGGGGCGATATGCGGCGATGTCGAGATGTTCGAGATGAGAAGTGAAGGTTGTCCAGCTTCAACGCGCTAGTTATTCTCGCTAGTCTAAACTTAGCCTGTTCCACGATTGGTTTGGTTTTCCCCTCTGAATTGTACAACTTTATACTGTTTAGAAAGGGGCGCGATCTATAGAATTGAACAAGACTCTCCTTGCCACTGGATTCATGTCAAGGAGATCTTTTCAGCTGAATATTCGATGATCACGTGATCGTTCCCCTGGATCCACCTATTTTCCCTTCAGAATTAGGAGGGATTGAGATGCTACTTATGAATTCGACAGATATACTGGCCTCGCGGTATAGCGTCTGATTCACTTTGAAGCCACAATTAGATTCGGAATTAAACGATAGATCCAACCATATTCCCTCACCGCAGCCTGGAATATCTTGCTTCGAATCTCCGCAGGGAATTGAATAAAAGCCAAGAGGCTACTGATAGTCTGACGTGGTATTGTCTTGGAATTTTAGATTAGTGTGTTCTTGAAGACACAGCCGGACAAGCGGCAGTTCTTCATGACTGGTTCACGGCTTTGTTGTTAAAAAGGATGCAACTGTTGAGGATGACCTTGATGAGAGCGGTGTTTTGACTGATGGCAGAAAGGACTTGGATGTTGATCTGGGCTGTGGAGATGGCGTTACTACCTCCCCCCTCCCTCCCATTGCATGAACGATAGTGTCGATGGCTCTTGTTGCATGAGCGAAGGAGACTACTGATAACTTGACTGTCTGTTGTTTGATCCATTGTGTTATGTTGGGGGAAAGAACCAATGGTGGAGAGGCTTACTCTAGATAGCTGTTATAAAATTTGGGGTTTGTTTGTAAAAGGTAAGTGATCCGCGGTAGATTTAGCGGATATTTAGACAATGACCCGAGCCGGGAAGAGTCTATTTGCCTGTGGAAGTCAGCTCTGGTTCACTTTTGCGACCTTGATCTACGCAGCCAAAACTTTTATCACCAAGCAAAGCTTACTAGCACAGTAAGTAAGTCATGTCGTGGCACTCTTGGGATCTGTCGATCTAAGAGGATTCAAATCGCTCGCGGCTCGGATAGTCACGTCAATGCTTGTATAATGCGATTAACGTAACTAGAGAAATACAGACTTTAAAAATAATACTCCGTGATATGCACTGGCGATTGTTTCGCGTCTCCTCTAATAAGCGGTGCATTAAATGCGACGAAAATAACGCGCTACCTCCCGGAAGCCCAAGAAAACATTTTACAGATGCGGGATGCCATACTTGTACTAGTGCCTGATATAACTGTCCTGCGCTGCAGCTCTCTCCTTCTCCTTCCAACGAAGCTATCCGATCCCATTCTATCCCTTCCCCAATTTTCTCCCTCTTCCACCGTCACGTCAGTAGCCATAACCTATACACCCGACAATCAGCTCGACTCAAGACCAAAGCGACAAACTAGCAACATGGCGGTGAACACAGGATGCCACATACTTGTGTCCTTTGGAGGTGCCTGAGGACCATTTTCCGCCCCTTTAACATTTCCGCCAGGCCTCGGCATCAAAAACAGCACAGGAAGCTGCCATGTGCCATCCACGGCAGCCGCAGATCGGTAGCCGGCCGTAGAGGTCTGAGGCGTGGTCTCAGCTTGATGCATCGTTAGAGTGGACAATGAGGTGCAGGGACGAGTTTGCAAAGAGTGGCGAGAGTGCATTCGTTGCCCTTGCACTGTCAGATATGGAGTTGCCAGGCTGGCACTCCGATTTTAGGTAACGGCAGCCTTATTGCCTTAGGAACAGACGCTAAAGTAACTTCATTCTTCCAATTTCTACGAAAACCGAGATTAGATATCCTAGGAAGCGCCTTTATCTTTCTTCATAAATATATCTTATACTCTCTTGTATGTAAGCTCTCCTCCCAGTCTCCCCTTTCGACATTTGGCGCTGTATCACGTGATACGGACAGAAGGATTCACGGCCCAAACGCCCAAACTGCTCAACCGCTCAAACTGCAACAATTTTACTACATCAGCACCACAATTGAAAGAAACTAAGATTTTAGCCGCGCTATTTAGAGTACTCTTTATAATAGTAGAATTTTTTGTAATTTTCTAACCACTTTGAAAAATAGGCAAAACTTTGGTGGGGTAAGCGTGGGTGGTTGAGCAGTTTGGGTGTTTGGCCAGTGAACCCTTCTCGACTTTCAGAAAGGCGTAAGGAAGGCGAGCATCCCTGTCCCGCCTTTTGCCCCATGCCAACTCGATTTTCGCAGTTTTGGTCGAGGCAGATTGTCGCAAAATCAGCCAAAGTGCCTTTCCTGGGAGTCTCAGAGGGGATTGATGCAGACGGCAAGGCTTTTCTCAACTCCAACTCTTTTTGGGACGTGGCATTTTTATTTTCCTTCCTACACCATCGCAACTGCCAATTTTCTCATCAAGTGTAGTTCTAGTCGCAATCCATCAAGCTTCGATTATTTCTCTCATCCCCATGAACTACTACTTTTTGTGGGTTTAACTCCTCAATATCGAACATGGATTATCATATGCAAGCACCCGGTCCCGGTCCCGATCCCGCCGACGATCGTGGCAACCCGCTGTACCACCGAAGACAGGGTCAAACAGGCGAAGCATTCCCAGAGTTTGATATGTCAACCGTCGACCCGAACATGCTTTCCATAGACCAAACCATGATCGAGGAACCAGCGGCTCAATTCGCATTCCCTCAAGTGCAACATGGACACGACAGCAGTAGGGCTCGAGCAGCAAACCCACAGCTAGGACCACGAGATACCAACGTGCACCAACCATCCATCAACACTGCCCCACCATTTGCATCAAGACCAACAGCAGTTCCTCGCCGTCAATACCACAGCGAGACCAGCGCGAACAATCAAGCATGGTTCAGCAACCAGTTCCCCGCTCCCGCCTTCTCGAATGGATCTGCAGTTCCAATTCCTTATGATAAACGATTGGTAAGATCATTTTCCCTGCCTGTTTGGTTTCCCATGCTAACCTTGAACCAACTGTAGATAATGTCACCCGCTTTCCCGTCACATGACTCTTCTCAGTCCGTCCAGATCGCCCCTGGGTTTCCGCTTGCGCCGTCCTACAGTTCCCTAACCGAGCATCCACAAGCTGCGGCACCTCAAAGAACTCAATTAGTTTCGCAAGCCCAATCTCAAGCTGAAACGTTCGACCCTTTACCAAAGAAAAGAACGCGCGGGGAAGGGTACGGAAATTCTGATGTGGAGCACAGCAACGCGCATTCAATGGTTCAACCTCACCCAGACTCGTCGGACAGCCTTTTGGTTGAGCAGAAGCACCTTAATTTCATCAGATGCTGGCTATGTAATTTTCCCGACGCATCGTTATTCAATCGGACCCAAATGGAATCACTCGCAACGTTAATGTCTGTGCGCATCGAAACCGTAGAGCAGCTTTGCAACAAACTTGTACGAAGCCAGCCTTTTCACTTAGCTGGGCCGCTTAGTAACGCCTGGACTTCTCTTCAAGCCGAACTTCCGTCTTCCGTTTCTCTTCCGCAAAAACACACGCCTGAAGATACTTCAAGCACATCAGAGTTCGCAGATGTTGTACAGTGGGTAGAGAGCCGGGGACCACAGTGTAAGCCCACTTCAGACCTCGGCCGCCTCACGCGAAGGGGGAGCAAGATCTATCAATGCACCCGAGCTTGCGGGAGTGCTTTTGCCCGTAAAGAGGATTGGATAAGACACGAGCTCTGTAAAAACTATCCTCAGGAAGGATGGGTTTGCAACTTGCCGTCAGCGGTCTCCGTAAAGGGGATCTTAACATGCTCATCTTGCGGAGTCCAAAATCCTGACATGAGCCACTCCGATCCACAATACATCCCCTGCCACGATTGGAAGACATTCAAGGGAAGAGTCTTCTTCAGAGAGGATCATTTTCGCGAACATTTTCGCAAGGTCCATCATGACAGTATTTCAGCACGAGAACAGCTGGCAAGGGCACATTTTCGAGTCGACAGCCAATTTCCAAGGGAATGTGGCTTCTGCAACACATTCCAATTTGAGAGTTGGGAGTCCCGAGTTGACCACATGGCAGACCATTTCAAGGTCGACGGGAAAGATATGAAGGACTGGAGGGTGACCAACGCGGGGGGGCTTCATAATGGCAGTGACGATGATGATGATGATGATGATGACGATGGACACGACGATGAAGGGGGAGACGGTGAGGAGCCTGGTGAAGATCAGAATGAGAGCAATGGAGGAGAAGCTGGAAATGGCAATTTCCAAAGTTATGGCGCTGCTTCAAAACAGCCCCCCGGTTATTCAGGTTATGGGTCCTCCGGAAGGTCTGGAATATCGAGTGGTAACAAGAATTCTTGGGGGAAGAGCTGCCAATATACCTCTCAGCCTACTGTCTTTCCAGGCCAGCTTTCGATTAATGCTCAAAGACACCAGGAAAATCAGCATTCGGCTCCGCGAAACGACAAAGACTGGACGCTGAAAACGCCCTCAAGCCATCTCCAGGCTCCAAGCACAGTCCCTCTTCAGCGCCCCGCGGAGCTACCAGGCTTTCACGCATTCCAAGGTCTTCCGCCTTTCACTAACCAGGCAATTTTGCCAGTGACGCAGGCGGTAAATCGTACAGGAGACGCCAATCTTTCCTCGGAGTTTGCTTCCAAGCATATCGGTGAGTCAGAGTGTAGACAAAGTGCCTGCCAGAAGACTACGCACCGCCATGTTACGGAAAAGCTGAGGACTTTTACTCAAAGTATAAGGAGGAAGTTTCAACCGTTCAAGACGAAGGAAGATGTTATGCACAACCGCGCAGTATGCACCCAGCTACGTGATGATACGACCATTATTGACGGGTTTCAGATTGATGAACTGCATAGGGAAGCCCCGGCCACTGTCCGAAGAGCTCCGCTGTCAGACGTGACCGCCTCTACACTTACAAATCTTGACGACAGTCCTTTCAAGGCAATTTCAACCCATGATTCAAGCTTAACGTTGTAAGATAACAATACCCCAGAAAATTCTCAAAGTCGTTAAGCTGATTTGAGAAAGGAAGGTGTCTTGCCTCGAGCAAAGATTACTCGATAGTCAGATACCATGGGGAACCCACTGGTTCATCCCCGCGGATGCACTAGAGAGAGTACTAACAGAACAGGCTATACACGAGGAATTGAAGAGGAGTACGAATCTCTCAGCTTGGGATATTTATCTTACCTCACACAAAATCTGGAAACACGCACGCAAAATATTTGCTATTCTTGTGTCCATCGGGAAAGGAAGTCTCGTTTCTTCGTTTCTCAATGAAGGCATCACAGATGCAAATCTACCAATCAATATTCCGAAAGGCTCTTCGCAGCAAAAGGCATGGATTACCCCAATCAAAACGTTTGGAAGCTGGTCCTCGCGGGAACTTGACGACTTTCGTCGCGTTCAATGGTACTTTCTATCTCCGATATTCACAAACGCTAGAACCCAGCACTACGAGCTAGATGACAATTGTGTGATGCCATTCATCAGAGACACAGAGCATGAAGCTAAGTCAGGAGGGTTCAGCGATGTGTGGGAAGTTGTGATCCATCCTGCACATCAAAAACTTTTTGACTCAGTAAGTCAGTCCGTATCAATTCTGAATCAATCTGACTGGTACCAGAACGGAAATCCTCCGATCGCTCTCAAACGACTCCATTCCAGGCAATATGACGATTTCAAGCACGAATCCAATATTCTTACAGCCCTGGCGATGAAAAAACACAAACACCTCATAAAGCTCCTAGCAACTTACAAATTTAGAGGGCAATACCATCTCATGTTTCCTTTTGCAAGTTCAAATCTTCGACAGTACTGGGAAGAAAAAGAGCCTCATTTGTCTCTTGACAATTTAAATTGGTGGCTAAAGCAGATGCTTGGCCTTGCATCTGCACTGTGTACCATTCACAATTTCCGTTCTGCTACGCCGAGTAATCGAATTGTTCAGAACACTTCACAGCCGGACCATTTCTTGAGTACTCGGAAAATGGTGATGTCCAGGGAGGAGGAAAGATATGGTCGGCACGGCGACCTTAAGCCCGAGAATATTCTCTGGTTCGAGGCTACCGAGAGTGCCCCAGATAACCTGGGTATTCTTCAAATCGCCGACCTAGGCCTAGGGGCATTTCACAGGTTGGGTTCGAGGTCGAACGTCGAAGCTAAAAGTGTTGGTGGAAGTCCAACGTATGTTCCACCTGAATGCGCTCTTGATCAACCTATCTCTCGAGCGTACGACATATGGAGTCTTGGGTGCATTTTTTTGGAGTGTGTTATATGGCTATTGGAAGGCCCTAAAGGCTTGGGAGATTTTGCAGATGATCGACTCATTAAAGCCCCTGACGGAGTATACGATGATAGCTTCTTCATTGTTACTTTACGCTCAGACACTGGGAAATACGCAGCGGACGTTCATCTTTCAGTCCGAGAATGGATCCGCAATCTTCACACTCACCGCCGTGTCTCGGCTTTCATTCACGACATGTTAGATCTAATCGCACAAGAGATGCTGGTTGTAAGACCGCAAGACCGAATCACATCGCGAAGGCTATCACAAAAGCTTGAGGAATTTACAAACAGGGCATCCGCAAATGAGGGCTATCTGCTTCAAGAATTCGCAGTGGCCAAGCGCGAAAATGAGAAGCGTTGTAGAGCCACTCCAGATTTGCGCGGGTGGTATTGCACCATCGAAATAACGGCGAGCATTCCAGCCAGAAAGACGATTTCGTCAGCCGGCTCAGACTCCTCAGCCCACCAACTCGCAGCATACGCCGCATCCGTCGTCACAGAATGTACGAGCGTATGCTTTAGCGCCACTTGGAGTTTTTCTCGAGAATCAGTAGACGACCTAGCCCCTGATTTCGCAGGTGTGTTGGATCTAGCAGCCGGTCAAACTGATCCGATCCTCGAACGTTTTGCCTCGTATAGGCTTGCAGCGGCGCCCACGTCCGTACCCATCTGGCAGATCGCACATTCAGACTCTCTCGTCTCATCCGTGGATGGAACTGAGTCGGGTGAGACTAGCTCGCCCAGCATGGAGTTAGAACCTGCGTTGGTCTTGGGAAGTTCTGGCACCAGCGAAGCAAGCCAAGACGAGGATATCTTTGCCTTTGACCGATATCATCATGACGATCATGAGGCTTGGATAACGAACAGAGACTTATCACTATTTGGGTTGGAATTACCAAGTCAGTAATCAGTGACAAAAATTTGTTACAGAGAAGGATATACTGACATTTACTTTGGATTACTAGGGGAATATCAGGATAAGCCCTTCTTCTGCGAAACAAACTACGAAAATGATGCCGATATCCGCGAGGCTCTCGACGAAATTCTCAACGAATCTCAAAATCTACAAACTGGAGCTGATGCAACACCATGGATAATAAGTGGAGAAAAGTTTTCACGGGTGAATTCAGAAGAAGCCGCACTGGCACCATGTCCCGGCCCCGTTTATAATGAATACTATTCGTCAATACGAAAGTACACCGAGAGATATAACGAGATCCAGAAAGGGAATCGGCGGGCGAGCTTGAGGAGTTGCAAAACCCGGCCTACGCCATTCAAGTTTTGTGATAGGCCTGCTACAAAAGTACTTGGACTCGAACAGGACAGCTCTCCCTGCGACCTTTCTCGGTGCTCATCGGCCCATACTAAATCTCGAGACAAGCAGTCTCAGGGCTACCACCATAAGCATATTACGCGATTTCCAGCCGCCATGCAACAATCCAAAATATACCGTTCACTCAACGGCGTATCCTACTCACTTGAAACTCTGATTTCTATCTTTCACCCTTGTGCGTGATTCATTTTCTGATAATACCAACTACGACTAACTTCTCCAGCCTTTCTCGTCGCTCACTTATCTCGATATTCGGTCTCAATATTAACCACTGAACTCTACGCTCCAAAAGACCTCGTTTATAGTCGCGAATATACGATCGGGTTTAGTCTTGGCTTTGGCCCACTTATTAACCTAGACGTGTGTACGTTTACTCCCAAAGATGAAAAAGCTCTACGAAGTTATCAGAAGCACGATGGGGAAGCCGAATTATGTATGCAGGAGTCACTGCCAATCGCTCTAAATCTATTCTCGGTCGAGTCATATGCTGAAGAACTTGACGTGTGGCTTGATGGAATTCTCGATTCCGAGTCTGGGCTTCCCGAATATGTCGCTTTCATGATACTACGGCAAAAAGACCACCAACTCTCGCTCGTTCTGAAAACCTTAATTCTTTGGTATATTGGATCTAGGAATGATGTAAGTCTTCATCTCCTTGTCTTCACTCCCTGCGGAAATCCGCTGTTATATGTTAGCAGAATTCAATAGGCATTAACTATTTGTTATACCCAGCTGTCGGAACTATCACAGCAAATATTGCGTCCAGCATTGAAGCTTCTTATAACAGAAACGCTCCTAAGCCTTGTGCCAACAGTCATCGAACTCCCGGAATCACTCTCTAACTCGTTGTGTTATCTACAACCTGCCGATCAAACGACCTCCGATCTTTCTACCGATGCGCCACGGCTTCTAACTCGGCAAATGAAAGCCGCCATCTATTATCTACAGCAAAACTTGCTAGGGGCTCTTTTTTGTCATTTCACCTACGTAATGAAGCTGGAATCAGACGTCAACATCGCAGTTGCGTTCTTGGTAGCGCACGTGTTAGATCTGGTGCGAATAGCAGGTCGAGAATTTGCTCAATACGTGACGGTATTCAGCTCCACGCTTGTGGTGAGTAAGCAGGAGGTTACGGAATACGAGTTGCATATGCAGACCCAGCTGTTTGGGAGAGTGCGGGCGAGCGTTCCTGATGCGAAATGGAGGAGTGGTGGATTGGTTACAAGATTGAGAAACCTGGGTAAATTTCCTTTTTTCAACTTCCTCTCTAATTAATTCATTGTCTTGTTTTGTGTTGTTTTATGGACATCTATCGGACCCGCTGACCTACGATATAGATTTGAGCGTGAAAGGGAAGGAGAAGGAAAGTGAGGAACATCATTTTGTTTCTGCTATTTTAGAAACAGTGTTGTGATCCGATCTAGTTACGATGAATCAAATTGACGACTTCTCTATGTGTAGGCTAGGGACGGCTAAGAGAGTATAGCCTCTGCACCTCGGAATTATTATGCAAAGGTCATGCACGTGGTTATACTACTACACAATACATCATGCACCGACTTTAGTGGAGTGATGGGCTTTTCAACACAAGTATGTTTACACTAACTAGGCTAGAGTCCGCGCTCTGACACAAATCGATTTCTCTATTTTCGTTACAAGGCACAGTGAAATTAAACCATGATCAAGAAAGGTTCTCGCGGATTCGTCATGGCATGTGCTGCAATCCCTATGTTAGATTTTCATAACATCAGGCCCGTGAATCTACAGTTTGCCTCTGCTGCCGCGGGCCACCTCCTGGGGGTTATTTTCATCTGACATTATACAAGCTTTGCAGCTCGGGAGCAGTTTGCCAATGGATGCAGCGATCGAAGCCAGGTTTGGATCCCACCCCGCAACAGAGCAGGTAGGTTCAGTCATACCCCAAGCTTGCCTTGTCCGTCAGTTGCTCGGGTGGCAGAGTTTGTCGACTTCGTGTGCAATGGTAGTTCTTAGGTCAACAGCGCCGCTACTAATGGTTTGAATCGACGAAAGATCGTAATTCCTTAGCGTAGGAATTTTTGTAAGTGCAATTGCTATAGGGGGCGCAATTGACAAGCTTGTGATCGTAAATCGCTGGGTATAAGTGAAAGATCGAAGGAAGTCGTATTCCGGCATTATGTATGCTGGGACACCACATTTAGGTAGGTCAGTACTAAAATTCCTCCCCTGATCATCCATATAACTTGCCATAGGCGTGATACATAGGAAGGGAGCGGATCCATCGATCAGTTTGCATTCCTTGTAGCTGATTTGGAAGGAGTGATCTCACAAAAAGCCCTGTTCGGCGTTAGCATTCTAGCTACAGGGTGTAATTTCGACTCTTTAGGGACGATTGTTGTGCCGGAGTAATAGTTGACACAACAAATTGTACCCTTAGGAGAGCTGGTGTTCTTCCATGCCAATTGAGTGACTTCGTCAATGCTTGCAATGAATATCATAACGGTCGGCATTCAGCGTATTTGTGTCAATTGTGAAAATTTGACATTTCTCTATACTAATCATAGACGCTGCTGCAATTCCTGTTTCTACACTGTCCTCGGCACAAATAAGATACTTTGACTCCGAGCCTTTCAGCTGGTAGCCAGTTCACGCTTAACGTAAGACGGATTAGTACCAGTAAAGATTCCTCCAGCCATAGCGATTCCTATGAAAACGACAGGAAGGAAGAGATTATTGCCAGAGAAGAGCAAGACTCTATCACCAGGTTGAAGTCCAGCCTTCTGTAAGCCTACGGCGAACCTCTTCCGCCAAAGCCGGAACGAGAAACGAGTTAAGTGGGCAGTTTCGGGATTATGTGAATCGATGAAGGTGGGGTTATTAGTGTTTTTGACATCCTCGTGTGACGATTGAAACAGACAAGTCGCAAAGAACATTCGGGGTCAATAATCGTCCATTTCGAAGTGGTAGGCATTCTAGAACCACGCTGGGGGAAGGCTTGACGTAATGAATAGTCTGGAATATATGGGAAACAGCGCGAAAATATCCTAGCGCTGATTGCTTTAACTGGTGTTAGCGGAAATTCAGACTCAATTCATATCACACCCGCCGGTCAAAAATTTCAATTAGTGGGATGATACGGCCCAGGCGGTCATGATTAGCTAAGAGGACAATAGTTTACTACTATTGCTATCGTCACTTGAGCTGGAAGAGATGCCGGCTTCCTATTTACTATTCTCCTCTACCGCCTTTCTCATTCCCATTCTCTTTCTCATTAACCTCGCCACCTTCTTAGTTAATTTTATAAGTGCCTTAGCCTTTAGTAAAATATGATTTAAGGAAGTGAATTGTTATAATAGATGGTTATTAGGTACTATGTTTCGTTAATAAAGGGGTAGATTTCAAGACTCTAGTATTACATTAATAGTTATAATAAACTCTATTAAAAGGAATTAAAATTAATAATATGCTTTATAAAGAAGCCTTTCTAATTCTCTTTATATAGTCTAATAAGTGGTTAGTACTAAGTCTCTCCTTTCTTATCTTAATTATAGCTTTGAAATTATCTCTCCCCTTTCTAAGCTCTTTAAGACCTTCTCGGGGTGGAATTCGAGAGCGCTTTATATTAGTAAGCTATATACTTCTTTGTGTTACTTATATAGTATTTGCAAGGAGGTTTCAAAACTCGGGATAAGTTAGAGAAGGTGGAGAGGTGCTCAAGTCTATAAATAGTGTAATATTAGTGTCTAATCGTGAATTAAAGGCTTCTAGCCTATAAAGATAAAGGCAGAGTGTGTGCTTACAGCGATAGCGCGAGGGCCGCGCCGCAACACTGCTGGGTAAGCTTACGGAACCTTTCACCGCCTTAAGTTTCCGTGATATTACGGGTCAACCAGACTTTCAATTCTGTCTGCCCTGAAATTGTTGGGATGAAGGAGATTCGACTTACTACATTCGTCCCCAGCGACAGCGAAGAGGATATATCCCCAGTAGACCAGTACCAATCCTACCCCGCCTGTTCCTTTGTGAGGAACCCGAGTATGCGGAGAGGCGTGCCGCGAGGGTCAACACTTTGGGGTCTTCCGCTAATTGCAAAATCTGCTCCAGCGCTGGAGAATATGGCGAGATTCTGTAGAGATCATAACCCCGACTTTGATATGATATTAAACTCTTAATTGTCGTGCATGTGGAATTCCCAGTCAACTTCCCGTCTTACTTGGCTTTCTTCTCTGGCAGTTATCGAGACGTTTGCTGTCTCGTACGACTCAAGCACCACACGGTCATGCCTTCCGGGACCGCCACCCCGTCTCCAAGACTGTTACTTCATAACAAAACATACCAGTAACTAAAAAAGATCTGGATAGGATGGATCTAGCCACCCTCGATCTCTCGGGCTTTGTCAACCCTGGTGACAGGGAACATCTTTTTACACAACTCAAAATTCCATCCACAATGTTAGTTTCTCCTATCTCACAAACCTTGGACTTTCGCCAAACAAGATTGACGAGCAGTTCCAACTGGCTGAGAAGCCATTTCAAATTCTAGAAGAAGAGAAGATCAAGTATAAGACCAACGATTTTTTGCCAGGGGGGTGGTGCCCTTGGGTATTTGCAAGGAGTGGGGTTCGAGGTCAGCCATTGCCGGCTTGCTGGTTCGCTGGCGAGAACTATGCTCTGAGAAACAAGGGTTGCTCGCGGATGTATTTAGAGAACTAAGAAGGTAAAAGAGGATGTAATTATATCACGACTCAGTATTCCATCTTGGGATCCTGCTTCGCCCCTGGCACCGCATCCAAAAACCCAACTCGATCCTTGACATACAACTCCACATCCACACTCCCCAAATCAGCCTTCCCACCATCCAGTCCACCGGCTTTGATGAACACCATGGTTGGCACGACCTCCAGCTCTGTGTACAGCGAGCTTCCACAGTTGCTGCAGAAGTAATGTTTGTTGATTTTGCCCGAGTCGCCTGTGCCGTCGTAGGTCTTTAAATGGTTTTTGCCGGAGAGGAGGGTGAATGATGTGCGTGGTACACCGACGTTGGTGGTGTAGACACCGCCAGACCATTTTTGACAATCGGTGCAGTGGCAGATGGCCTTGACTGCCGGTCCTCCTATTCATCGTCAGCCTTTAATTTCGACAGCAACTGGATGCGAAAAGGGAGGGAACTAGTGTACCGGTAAACTCATATTTTACGGAGCCACACATGCAGCTTCCCTTTGTCGTCATATTGATTAATTGGGTATGTATCTTTTATAATGGGCAGTCGGAGGTAATTGCTATTGAGTAGTGAGACAAGGTTGAAAGTGATAAGCAAGAGAGATATGAATGAGGAGTATTTATGAAGAGGTGAGGGGTCCCAAGTGCGAGGAAGACATCGCGCGACCCTATTGAATTAGCTAGCTTGGCTAGCATCCATTCCTTCCACTCCAGTTTCAACCACTAGTCAGTTCGTCCGATTATTGGGTATTACTTACGAGCACACCAATCGTTTATTCGTATCGCTATTCGATTACGTTCTTTCAATGTACATCTGGTGCATTCAGGAATCAGATTAGTAATCGTTCCCACCACTAAGGGCCGCCAATACACCCACACTATAGTGTGGAATCATAGGCTTTGTCAGCGCCGCACCCCACCAAAACTCACACCACCACACCACCAAAATGATCACGTATCGCAATCGCATCAACTCCCACTGTAATTTTGCTGGCAATTAATATATGGCCGTCTCAAGCTGCATCGCAACTATAGATATCCCATTATCTGTATTAGCCTCTCTATTACTCTTACTAACTCCTCCCCGCTTTCCCCTCCTGTTAAGAGGGGTATAAAAGCTTGTAGTATAAGCACTGTAGATTAGCGATGTGAGCGCTATAGATTAGCGAGCTAGGCGCTATAAGTCAGGGATGCAATTACGATACGCGATCATTTTGGTGGGTGCGGCGCTGACAAAGCCTATGATTCCACACTATAGTGTGGGTGTATTGGCGGCCACCACTAAGTAAGTGCGGGGTAAATCATATAGTGGGCTGGAAATCAGGAATATAGCTAGGGAACTCATTCCCTCTGTTTTTGAGGAATTACACTCCTGTATCTAGTCATTCTACAGATTGCTAACCTCTAATATATCGATTTTCCACCGATCAATCGATCTCAGTTCAATAGACCCACTTTTCAGTAACCGCCGTCATCATTTAGGCTCAAAGCTAGGAATCGGAAACCCCGAGCACTTGAGCTCGGAAACATGAAGAGGCTCCATTTCCTTCGGAGTCTATAGCGCAGCTGGTTATTTGCATGGACCCACCGGGTGAGATTACAGGGGTTCAAAGTAAACATTTTCAAGGTTAACTAGACGGAATTCTCGTTCGGTATCAACTTCCTGTCTTCATCTTCGCTAGCGTTTTCAGCCCACTAATCTCCCACTTCTCCTTCTCTAATAATTAGCGACTACTCCCTATAATTATAGCGTCTTCAAGCCTATATTTATTTATCGTTAAATAGAAAAGTAATTAATAAAACGATTGCGCCTTGTATTACTTACTACTAAATTAATTAATACGAGACTTATTCTAGGAGAATCGCAAAATGTAAAGCTTTAGAAAGAATTTATGCCCTAGGGAGGCCTATAAAGGCGAGACAGGCCCTCAGTCAACTCGCCTGAATATCCTGAGCACCCTAAGCACCCACCCTAAGCAGCTCATCTGAGCAAGCCTAATTATCCTAAATAAGCTCGTTACACAAGGAAGAATGGCGACCAGACCGGTTGGGTGGCCCAATGAACAACTCAGACTATACATTTTCATGCAGGAAGTGCCTTGAAGTGGGCGGTAGGGTATTTTGCACGTGATATTCTAGAGGTATAAGCGCCTGATTCCCATCACTTCCTGTTTTACCTTCGTGCAGGCAGTTCCTGCGCGTACAAAATTATTTTGTTTCATTGTGTTCATCCTGCGACAATTTATCACGCAGGGATGAATTTGATTGGTCACTGAACCAACAAGCCTCCTGGACATGACTCGGCCGCCCGGCCTGCGTCCAAAGGCCGCTGCCAACCGCAAGTCCGCCTGGTTGGTAACGCCGGGCACTGAGACGAATATAGTTGCAAATCTGCCTAGCGCCTGTTGGTTCCAGCGCCGCTGCCTAGATACTTGAGGGCAATATCACAGCCCGTTTTCTTGTCTTCTGTTACTTCTTTATTTTGCGAGTAGATCTGAAAATCGTTTTTAGCTCTTATTTTTTGTCCTTTTTCCCTTTTTCACTTGCAATGTCGGGACCGGCTGAAGGGGAGAGTAACGCTCAGCGAATTATCGAGGAGATAGTTAGGAACCATGGCTTCGTTCAAGAAAGTACTCTTCAGTTGATCAATTCCTTGGTCAGCCAAGAGGCACGACGGGAGGTTGAGGCAGCGCTACTTGCAAAAGACATCCAGATCGGATCCTCAGTCCGGACGTAGGATTTTTTTCAGCATACCAAAGATGGTATCAGAGACTGACTCCAGCAGGCTGGCAAGTAATTTGTACACAAGTCAGGCACGATTTGTCTTTGAACTTCTCCAGAACGCAGATGACAACCAATATACAAGAGGGCAAGATCCCTACGTTGTATTTCGAGTCTACCCAGATCGAATTGTCATTGAGTGCAATGAAGATGGCTTCACGCAGCAAAATCTCACAGCAATTTGCGATATCGGGAAGAGCTCCAAGACCGGATCGCAAGGCTACATTGGCGAGAAAGGCATCGGGTTCAAGTCAGTCTTCATGGCGGCTTGGAGGGTGCATATCCAGTCCGGGAACTTCTCGTTCGACTTTGTGCATCGAAAGGGCGATTCTGGGATGGGCATGATCACCCCGATCTGGCAAGAAAGAAGCGACCCCGCCCTTCCGTTTGAGTTGACGAGAATCACGCTGTACTTGCATGATCAGAGTGACCCTGCTGACCGCGAAAGAGATCGTCAGATTATCAATCAGCAGTTTCTTGAGCTGCAAGATACACTCCTCCTGTTTTTGAGAAAATTACGCAAGATCGAGGTCTCGTTCCACGATGAAGAGGGGAGTCAGACGAAAGGCGTAATCTTTACTCTCAGCAGGATCGAAGACTCGGATGCTGCAGTCATCGAACGGACGTGTACTGATCCAGCGCAGAATCGGAAGCTAACCTATCACATCGTCAAGCATATTGCTAGAGGACTTGCGAGGAGTGAGAACAGAGACTTGTCCGACGCTGAGGAGGCTACCAGATCCTTTGCAACATCTGAGATTGTTCTTGCTTTTCCCGTAATCGAGGATCCAGTGACCGAGGAGGAGGTTCCAGCGATTGAGCCTCAAGAGGTGTTTGCATTTCTGCCTGTCAAAAAGATGGGCTTCAATGTAAGTGGCTGCCATCTGTCGCTGGCTACGCATATTAATGCCTACGCAGTTCCTGATCCAGGCAGATTTTGTAACCCTGGCAAACCGACAAGACATTGTGATGACCTCTCGAAGGAACCAAGGGCTCATCGAGGCCATTGCGGATGCCTTTACTGCGGGCGTGTTACAGCTTTGCCAGCATCAAACCCTCGAGTACCAATGGATGAGATACCTGCCGTTGGAAAACAGTTATCCATGGGATGGCCTATGGAAGGATCTCATTTCTAGCATCAAGTCCAAACTTGAGGATTTGGCTGTTTTTCGGTCACTTGAACGAAGTACTTGTCGCACAATCAAGGACCTCTTTTATCGAAAACCTGTTTTCAACGATCAACGTGGAGCTCCACTATTTGCAGACTTACCCTCAGAAGTCTATTTGTCTGACTCTTATGCTCCTTCGGACATCGAAATCCTCAAGAACTTCGGCCTTGGAAATTTATCGTTTAACAAAATAATCGCAATGGTAAGGCAAGATCTGCGGGCAGGACCTGGGAATTCGAGGATTAAAGGTCTAAACGCCGATGACGTCTGGCACACTAGGGCTTATGAAGCATTTAATATTTATTGGGAGCACGGATGGTCTCCAAGCATTCGAAGTTTCAAGGAATTAAACATAATCCCGCTGCAGGATGGCTCGTGGGTCTCCTCAGACTCTGGGAATACCTTCTATCCTAAATACGACGATGTAGCGGTTCCAAACGGCTTGGGGATGAGACTGGTCCATCCGATGGCAACGAGAAACGAGGCGCGTTGTGCTTTCTTCGATAATCTGGGAGTCCATCGAATCGATGCTCCGATCGTATCTAACATTCGTGAACGGATCCTCCGCCAGCCGACGGGGCCGCCGATGATCGTCAACCTTCAATCTTCCGTCGAGCGAATGAGATTTCTGTTTATTACGCAGCTCCTCCATCCTGAAGAAGAGGGTGATTTATCAGACAAGTTCATGGTCTATAATCACCTCGGCGTGGCAATGTATCCCAATGTTGCCGACTTCTACATTTCAAATGACGACCCCTACGGTGCTGAGCTCTTTCTCCGGCGAAAAAGTCGTCAAGTTAACTGCGTCAACTTTAGGTACTCTGAGGAACTCCCTTCTGTTGCTCCTGACTCGAACCATACGTTGCATCAATGGATGCACCAGCACCTAGGCATTCGGCAACATCTTCGGCTGGTGTCGCCTGACCGAACATCGCTCTCCGTGGAGTGCTTGAATACGGCCAGAACCCGAGCAGCAGAGTTTCTCGGCTTCCTGGGACATCTTTGGCCCTTTGAAGGGGATATTGTGCTCACAGCAGCCCCATTATTAAATGCTTTGAAAAGGACTCCAGTTCTTTGCATAAAAGGGAAGAGGGAGAGGCTTCTCCGCACGCATCTTCCTCTACAGTCGTTGCTAGATGTGCATAGACGCTTCTTGGGTGACGAGTACTTCCCATTCATTCAATCGTCCGAGTTGTCCGGCCAGGACCAAGTTCCCCATCAGTGGTCCTTCCTCGTCAGAAACCTTGGCGTTGGCCACCAAGATAACGTCAGCTTCCGGCTGCAACTACTGAGATCCCTTAAAGAGGCGAATGGTGATGCAGGGATGTTGGACAACCCGTCGCGTGTGGTTGATTTATACCAGTCACTTGATGCCTGCTTGAGGATGTCCCAGAGTCCAGAGACGAAGAAACAAATGATCCTGTGAGAACCCCGGGCATATCGCCAACTTATTATTGTATTACCGATGTTTACTGACTTGATCTATAGGAAAACCTTCAATACCTACAAGCTCATCTTCGTTCCTCAATGGAAGTCTAAGCCAGCATCGTGGACGAAGCCAAATGATTGTCTTTGGGATGCACCTGGTGACTTCATGACTATGGTCCCTCTGAAGGAAATTTATACTTCTTCTTTCTACGATTTGAGAACTGAGCTAGGCCACAGAACAGGAATCTTCCGTGGGATCCTGGACATCGATAACATAGATTGGCCCGATGTGATCGATGAACTTGAGGAGTTGAAACGTCAACAAAGTATAACAGGCGAAGTGGTTAGGCAGCTTTTCGGTATATTATCTGAAAAGTCACCAACTGAGGAGAATGGCAAGCAAGAGATGAGGTGATCCACTCCAGCCAGATGACGATGCAGAATTGACTGTTAGCAGAGAATCTTTCGAGACAGGAGCTCTCATCTACTTTGATCACAATGGCACCCCAGGATGGCATAAACCATCAGAGTGTGTGTGGTCCGATTCAACGCATATTCACGGAAAGATTGCAGTTAACGCCCAGTATAGCGATCTCAAAGATCTCTTCGTGGAAAAACTCCGGGTGCCACAATTGGACTTGACGATGGTCTTCGACCAGCTGCTAGAAGCAAGGTCCCTGAACCTTCCTGTGTCGGAAGTCAAAGAGCTTCTGAAAACCCTGAACTCGTTCCTCCGCACAGAATCAAGTCCACCAAGTCCAAGCCGCCTTCTCAATGCCCGGATATTCCCAGTCAGAGAACCGAGCAGCGGCAACGTCGCTCTCTGCACTTCGAACACACAATTCGCTCTGGTTGACCGAGAGGGTCCTCCTAGTCGATTCATAGTGGTTGTTAGAGTCCTAGATTTCACGCTACAAGAAATCCGTCATTTAAAACCACTTCTCGCATGGGCCCGTCTCGAGTCTAGATATTTGTCCCGGTGTATGAGGGAGATTTCTCGCGTGGGTGATGGAGTACAGCGCCCAATCTCTCAACCCCATCGCGACTTGAGAAGGAAAGCCTACGCGCTTCTACGGTAGGCACAACTGTCCACTTGTAGATTCAGTAATTTAACATAAATAGAATTGCTGCCGCCTTCAACAGCCCAAGGTATGCAGCTGACGCTGAGGGGCTCTATCATGTTCTTCGCACCGCAGTCACGCTTGAGTGTGGAGTGATCTCGTCGAGTCTATCCTTCGAGCAGGATGGCGTTATACACGAAATAGAGATCGGCCAAAGCGAGCTACACATTGGTGATACTAACCCCCTAACGATCTACGTCCCGAATGATACGGAGTCCCAGGAATGTTGCTTCAAGTTTGATTTGCCTCACCGCTTTGCTTCATGGATGATGACTGACCCTACAACGGGAACGCCGGGCAAGATTGAAGACGGCACTGTTAATGTCGTCAATTCCATCTTGAACTGTCTCATTTCAACAACTGGCAGGATTTTAGAGAAAGAGGGAATCCCTAACGTTCCTGGAATTTCTGAAACTCTTGTCCCTATCTTGGAACTTCATGAGCCAGCTGAGAGCACAACTATGGCCATTGCTGCTGATTTAGGAGGCCAGGGTGAACTTTTACCACGGACTCCGAGCAGATCGCAAGAAAATGAAAGGTTCTCTTCCCCTGAGTCAACATTTTCACCACCAGCGACACCAGGGTTCCAAGGGGGCATGGAAAGCACTCCAGATCACCCCACTCCCTTGACAGACCCCGGAGACTACGATAGCGAGGACGATCGAGGTACCCCAAATAATAATGACTCGATACCGCCGCCCCAATTCCATATTCCAGAGCAACAGTCAGCATCACAGTATCGACGACTCTTGGAGGGAGTTGTCACCTTGGCTAGGAGAACAAGCCTACCCAACAATTTCGAAGATATTTCTACCGCATTTCAAGGTTTGCTAATTGGAGACGACCCTTTCGAAGGAGTGTATTACTCCCACACTTCCCACGACTGGGGGCACAAAAAAAGAGTTGGCGCTGCGGGTGAATTGTTCGTAAGTAAGCCCGGATTCCGAATAGGCCATCATTAACAATTCGCATAGGTGTTCACAATTCTGTCCTGTATTCAAGGTCTAGAATTCGATCTGCAAAACTGGCGTAGCAACATCCGAGGGTATGCTCGTGTTCTTCCCGAATATCGGGAGTTGGGCGCCTGGCCGGGACGCGAGACCTCGGATCTCGTGTACGATGATATGAATGGTGCCTTCACGCGCCTGATGATTTCATTGGGGTACTTGAATGCGGATCACTGGGCGGGCAAATGGCCCAGATACTATATTGAGGTCAAGTGCACAACGGGAGCTTGTGAAACGCCGTGCATTGTCAGCCAGAATCAGGTCAATTTGGTAAGTGCATTCAAAGAAAAAGCCTTAAACGCAATGACTAATTCTGAATTCTCACAGATGGAGAGCACAACTAATGGTCCGCAGGGAAGCGAAAATCAGAGTGCCGTATATGCGTTGTTTCGTGTGTTCGGCCTTGGCAGAAGCTCGATGGGACTCAAGATCTATATAGACCCCGTGGAACAGAAGAGACTTGGCAAGCTTGCTTTCACGTCGGAGAAGTATTCTGTTGTTCCTACGGGGCGGTAAGCTGAATATAAGGGACCAGAAACGGATTCCCAGGCAAAGTTCGGGAGGGAAACTGCAGCCGGGACACATAGGAAGCCAAAATGGGTCTATATTATGGTGCGCAGGCTAACTCGGGGCGTGCTCAGGATACTCAGGCTCTGCTCAGGCTTGCTTAGGCTTGCCCAGGGTAAAGCGGCGGTTTACTCACGTCCATAGACTAAAGCTGAACCATTGAAAGGGAAAATTAATCCTGAGTCTAGAGGTATCATGAATCAATTTTCTCTTTCTTGGCCCTATATGGGGTTAGTAAGCTTGCCGCACTAGCTCATGGGCCAATCACCCTCTGCTCACCCTGGGCTTACTCATTTCACCTGAGCACCTCGAGCACCCTGAGCACCCAGCTAGTACCTACCCACATAACTGACGAGCCCACCATATAAAGTTCCATATTTTTAGTGAATTTTAAGCGTCGCGGACCAAGGTCCCCACCAATTTGCAACCTATAACCCCCTATCTTGATTTTAGCCACCTGCCAGGTAACGAAATAGCGGCAAAACACAAGGAAGCATTAGGTCAGCTGCAAGATTTCAGGTTTGTCATACATCAGAGCTGCTACAAGTTCGTCATCAAGCTATTAAGTGCTGGGTTAGCGCCCGAGTTGTAGGAGGCTGTGTCGGTAAGCCTCAAATCTTGCTAGAGCATGCAGCCCGGAACGCCTCCGCGACACCCGATTTGCAAAATCCCTCTAGCGATTAACTTGCATGTCCACGTCGACTTGCATACGGGCATCAGGCATGCCAGCTATAATTGTACCCGCCTACCTAAATATCCACCCCGAGATCTAATTCTAACTCTAGAAAAGATTATACACCATATCACCTTTGCTTGTATCATCAATATTGTTGTCCGAGGTGCTCTTAGTACCGTTGCAAATGTTCTGCTCAACAGGTACACGGAAAATCCAACCGCCACCGAAAGTTTGATAAGCGACAACGGAAGGAAGTGGAGTAGAAGCAAACCCACCGCCGCTTGAAATTTGGTCAATATTAACTTGTAAGGGGGAGGCTATAAGCCGTTGGTAGAGAACGAAGGTATATACATAATAGCCGTTGAAGTAGAGTTCTAATTTTCCTAGGGAGCATTTCTAAAAGATATTGTTATCTGTTTGTTGAGGTTGCCGGAAGCCTCGTGCAAGATGGACAATGGTGCAACAGGGACTCCCGTCAAGAAAAGGAAGAGAGATCAGGTGGTACTAACGGACGACATGAAATTTATTTATGACCCTCTAGACACCGATTTCAACGCGATTCGCCTCTTGACACTCTTGTCTGAGGATACTAACAGCGTTCATTGTACTCTGGAGCATGTCTCGTTGATCAACCCGCCCGATTACGTGGCTCTGTCCTACTGCTGGGGAGACCCGGCTGTCACGAAATATATCAAGATCAATGGCATAGCTGTCCAAGTTACATCGAACCTCGAATACGCACTTCGCCATCTGCGAACCAAAGGGTATAGCCGCCTTTGGGTGGATGCTGTATGCATCAACCAGCAGGACAAGACGGAGCGAAGCCAGCAACTGTTGTGGATGGGCTCTATATATCGAAGAGCTAAGGAGGTAATCGCTTGGACTGGGGAGGATATTGATATGGCGATCGACTTCATCAACCGTCTCAATGGCTTGGAAGAATCGAAATCAGCTTTACTTACGGTGATAGACTCTCATATTGGAGAAGTAGCAGCCTTCTTGGAATTTATTGCTAGGCCTTACTGGAGACGAGTCTGGATAATTCAAGAGCTCGCTCTAGCAAAACATGTTACGATACATTGTGGTCGACTCGAGATTTCTTGGTCCGTTCTTAACGCTTCTATTCGCAAATTTGACAACCGTTCTGGAAATTCCGAAATCATTAATATGAGAAATCTTGTAGAGTTTAAGGACGATGCGGCTCATAATAGACCGGTGAACTTTCTAGGTATGTTCCAACCTTAGTCTCCTTATATAGGCCAATGTTTCAACCAAAATAAATTATTCTTGCGTAACGAAACATTCGAGAGAAGCAGATTTTTAGAAAGTATCCTACATTCTTGTTCTAAAGCAAATCTAACGTCTAAACCTTCTAGAAGCATTGGGACGGAGCTCTGCAGCTCTGTCAACAGAACCCCGTGACAAAGTCTTCGCACTATTAGGTCTCGTATACGACAGCGCACTTTATATCCCAGTCCCAAACTACAAGCAATCAATCAGAGATATCTGCATATCTATGACTATATCAGCGATGTCGACTACTGCTTCTCTGGATATCATTCCTGTTTTGGCCCCCTTTTCAGACAGAAGTCTCCTCCCGAGCTGGTGTCCAAATTGGTTTGCACTCGACAAATCTTCACGCCAGATTGGTTACTTGCTACGCAAGTCCCCAATTATCTCACGTTGGGGCGAGAGGTTCTGCGACCATGGGGACCGAATTCCTCACCAGTCTACTGTTGGCACAAAGGCAAAGTTTACTGTCGCTAAAGACGTGCTAAATAACGATTTTGTGCGACTCAACGGCTTCTTTTTGGATCACATTGCCACTATCATTCACTCGCATATCGGAAATGGCAAGGATATTTCTGTTGCTGCCGATCCCGCACTCCTGGGCACTTTAGAAACAAACCCATATGCCACAGAGGCTCGTTTGGTGACTATTATTGCAAGATCGCTGGCGTGTGGCGATTTCGTGTTTGAAAGTTATGAAGACTACCTAAGAGATTTTTACAAGTATTGGGGAGAGAGTTGTCAGGACAGCTGGTTTCTTACTGCCACAGACGTCACTGATGATTACAAACATGCAAGGCGGTGGGTTCGCGCTGCAGGATCGTTGCTGATTCAGGGTCGAAGCGTGAAAGAATGGATCAACAGACACCCATTCGATGCCGGATTTGTGGAAAGATGCCAAGAATATGCAAAACACAGGGCAGCAGCAAATATTGTTACATACCTGGCAATGGCTAAATCTGAGGGCGTCGCATTTATGAGTACTCGGGGCGGATATGTTGGCTGGGCCTATAACGGGGCTGAGCCAGGTGACAGCATATACCTTCTAGCCGGCTGCAGTGTACCGGTCATTCTTCGCCCCAGAGTTGCTGGAGGCTATACTATCCTCGGATACGCACATGTTCAAGGAGTGATGGATGGGCAGATAATGAAGCTGCAGTTGAAAAGTCATGAGACAGGAGGAATTCGGGAAGGGAATTGGGTGGACCTTGACATTTATTAAGTCCCTTAATATTGAGACTATGTTTTGAAAGCTCTATATCTCGCTCTATATCTCGCTCTACACGAATAATGATATTAAAAATCTTCAAGCTCTAGAAATATAATTTGAGTCACCGTCGAAGAAGCGCTACCAGCATATAAAGTGATCCCTTTATCTAAAATATAACCACAACTATTATACTACCTTTATAACGAATATATGAAGTCGACCGCCTTTATAAAACACTAGTCTATTTATCATCCTGAGTCTAGGGCTATCCATTCACCGTTCATATAACCAGAAGCGCGTCTGCAATGACAAGAAGGCGGAGTACAGTAGAACCTCGATATAATGATCTCTGACATAACGATATCCTTAGTAATACGATACTGCCGTAAGGTCCCGCACTTTTTCAGCCCTAGGCTTACGATATCCTTGACATTACGATTATCGTTACTCGTTAGGTTTTTTGGTCCTAACCTTTAATTTGTGCTGGCATATCGTTCTAATTTATCAAGAGAAGGAGCAATTTATCAATGCTCCACGGCCCTCTAGCACTAGTAGCACAATCTCTTAGGCTGTCGATCTCACCGAATTACAGCCCCGATCTTACCACTGGTTCTCTAGCCCCTGAATAGCCCAAACGAGACGGAGGTATGACTGAAGCTAATCGACGAGCGCTACGGAGGCCTTTCCTTATTTATTATATGGGCACGTGATCCTTGATTTGACGATACCTCGGAATATCGTTAGAAAAAGGCGCTAAAATTGATATCGTTATATCGAGGTTCTACTGTATCCCAATAACACTCTAAAACCACCTCCATTATCCCCGAGCTCCTATAAAAGATGACGCAGAGTCTAAGACCTCATGCAACACAAAACCTTCTTCCTCCGTTCAAGTTTCGGCTAACCACATTTTGCACCAAACTCTCTGCACCCATGCCTTTCTTTTCCCGCCCGCCTGTTCCATATTTGACGTATGTCATAAAGAGTAAGGCATTATTCTTCGCGCAATATTCAGCGGAAACTGGAGATAATAAGTAACACTGAAACCCTCTTGTGGGGCCAATAATGTCCGCTCATCCCACCTTGAGGAAGGCCAGAATTCCGACCCAATTTGATACACGGCTCTCCCCCTCCCTTGTTTATCGCTGACCCAAAATCACGGCAAACCAGGATTGTTTCTGGATAACGTTGATAACATTGATAACCTTAAAGCTAAAGGTTTTAGGTTTCAGAGCATCCAGACCCTGACCCTGACGAAGATCTACAGAGAAGTCCCAGAAGCCGGGAGCAGGCCCGGCCCAGCCACCCATGCCCCGCAGTGTGGCGCTGAAACTGCAGCTCGAGCGCCTCGTCCCGCTATCACTTCCCTTTCGCGGCCGATCCAATCTCCCCCAACACGGTTACGGGAAGGACAACAAATTTATGGCTTGCTTGGCAATTATTTGTTATCGACAGGAGACATCTCCAGAGTCTCCTGACATCTCCCAACTGCGAACTTCTGCAGCTATTCCGACGAACTCGCCTCTCTTGAAGTCTGCGAAATCGCCTCGCAATGGCCATGCCAAGGCCCATGGGAAAGCATGCAAAAGCGCATGCGATTCCCATACATAATCCGGTTCACGTCCAGCCCCGCCAAACCACGTTGATCTCTCCCACGTCGCGGCACAGCAGCCTCAAATTAGAGTCTCGTATCGGCCTGCTCCCTCGCCGCCGGCCCAGCGACGACTAACCTCGAACGGCGCAGCCAGAGGGCCATGATAGGGTCGTGTCCGGAGTGCAGCTCCTCTCAGCTCCTGCACGCTCGCCTGGGCGGGCGAATGGCGTCGTGGGCGTGGGGTAGTGTTGCAGCGGCACAGAAGTAAGCCACAACATGCAGCTCTTGGCCGCCGCCTGGGCTTTCAATAAAGACGGCGACGACAGCCTCGTTCTTGCTGGGCTTGGATTTCTGCTTCGAAGTCGCGTAGTCGTGCCTTCTTCGTGTGTAGGCAACAGACCAGATCGGTTGGAACGAAGTCTTTGCCCCTGCTATGGATTGAGAAAGCTGCTCTTCACTCGCTTCGTCTGTTGATTCACCAGGCCGACCTCCAGCATCTTTCATAGCATCACTTTTGCATTGATTCTACTGCATTTTAATCTCGCGCGCTTGCTTTCCTCCCATTGCTCTGCATTTCTGCTGGGAGTTCGTTCTTTTTGGATCCCGTGGCGACCTTGTCCTTGCCCTTAATCACGATATCGAGCATCGCAAACATCAATTGCAACATGTTTACGTCAATTTTTGGAGCTGTATTGGCAGTATGCTTTGCTCGCAATGCCCTCGCCATCCCCACCATCTCCGTCAAAGGTGCGAAGTTCTTCGCTGACGGCGAGCAATTCTTCCTCAAAGGTAGACATCTTGGCCCCCCACCCGCGGCGATCCAAGCTGACTGTACCCAGGTGTTGCGTATCAAGGCACTCCAGCTGATCCTCTCATCAACACCGTCCAATGTCAGCTCGATGCCAAGTCCATGGAAGAAATTGGAACGAACTCGATCCGTGTATACCATGTCGACCCGTATTCCGACCACGATGGATGCATGAAAGCTTTCTCCGACGCAGGAATCTACATCTGGCTCGATTTGGATACCTTCAATACCACGGTCGTGCAAACAAACCCAGCATGGACGGAAGAGCAATTCTTCGCTTTCACTGAAGTCATGGATGTCTTCCAGAGGTACGATAATTTGGGGGGATTCTGGATCGGAAATGAGGTCATCAACACTGCCACGGGCTCTCTTGCTGCACCATATGTCAAGGCTGCTACAACAGACATGAAGGCATATATGGCTGCCAAGAAGTACCGACAAATCCCAATCGGATACTCAGCCGCCGATATCGCCGAATTGCGACCCATGCTGCAGAATTACCTCTCCTGTGGCTCTAAACCCAATCAAATTATCGACTTCTTCGGCCTCAATTCCTACGAATGGTGTGGCACTACGACATACGAGTCTTCCGGATACAGCAATCTCCAAGCCATGTCCGCAGGCTACAACATCCCCATCTTCTTCTCTGAAACCGGCTGCAATGTTGGAGGTGAACGAACCTTCGATGATCAAGCCGCCATTTTCGGCAAGGAGATGGTTGGTACGTGGTCAGGAAGCATCGTCTACGAGTGGGTTCAAGAGGTCAACGATTACGGTCTCGTCAACTACCCCAATGGACAGATCTACAGCGGTGCTCCAACCCCAATCCAGCCCGACTACGACAACCTCTCCAAACAATGGAAGACCATCACTCCATCCGGCGTCGCGCTGGCAACCTACAAGCCAAGCGACAGCCCACCACCTTGTCCATCCGCCACCTTGGGATGGCAAGTCGACGGCGATGTCCCGCTCCCAACACTCGCCCCTAGCATCATTTCCGCAGTAGCTGCGTCCATCAAGCCAATAGCCACTCACCGCCCAACCAGCTCGGAAAACTCTGCGGTTCCTACAGGTACAGTTCCGGCTTCTACTCCTATCGATACAAGTTCTTCAACTTTCGTTACCGCAATGTCTCTCGGTTTGATAATCTACTCTTCATTGATGCCCGGTAATTCGAAGAAGCCGAAACCGACTTCGACTTCTTCGGCACCCGGTGTTGATCTAGGTATTGTAGCAAACCCCGAGCCCGCTTCTCTTTCCTTTTCATCCCTTAAACTTTCCTTATCGGATCTAGTTTGCTCATCTCCTTCGATCTCAGTCACTGATTCGGTTTCATCCACATCAGCCTCGACTTCGAGCCCTTCAGCATCCGACTTCTCAACTAACACTCCCACAGGCTCAAACTCCGGCACAGGCGCAGGCCCCTCGTCCACCGGCACCTCCTCGTCCGCTTCGCCAAGCAGCTCGAAATCCGCAGCCAGCGCCCTGAAACCACAACCCAACTCCCTGTACAAGGTCTGGACCACGTTCGTGACCTCCGGCGGCCACGGCGGCATCGTCGGCCTCGCCATCATCACCGTCCTGCTCGGCACCACGGTGGCGGTTTTTTTATAATCCTGAAGCGGAGCGTGGTGAATTGGTGGCGCGGGTGGGGAGCCGGGAAGTCTGGCTGGGGCTGGTCAGGTGGAGCTGGAGCTGGAGGTAACTGTTTGGATAATGCGGATTTCGGGTTCAGGGCAACGACGGATGTTGATTTAGAGTTACAGGCGCAAATGAGACGGAGTATGAGTCTGCTAGATAGAGAGGTTGACGGGGTGCTTAGGAGGGCTGGTGAGCGGCGAGCCAAAGCTAGAGAGGGAGGCGGTGTTTTGAGTAGGAAAGCGGGGGGGCGGGCGACTTGGTCCGGGAACGAAAAGCAGCGGCGGAGGGAGAGGGTGGAGTGGCGCAATAGGGAGGAAGGAGTGGGGGTTCTGGGTAGAGGTGGGGTCTTGGGTACGGAATAGAGTCGATTTAGAATTATGGTGGGTAATGGATTGTTTAGAACTAAGCTCTCGCTTTGGCTTTGCTTTGCTGTCGCTGGTGATGTACGTGATGAGCAATGGGGAATAGGGAATCGGACTAAGTACTGGGTAAGTTATGCCACAGGGTGATGGAGGAGGGAGGGAAGGAAGGAGGGCGGGGGATGTGTTGTCAAGCCAACTTGGGCTTGCTGTCTTTTTACTCTTGGTGGTTACGATATTTGAGAGTAAGGCACACGGGGATGGATGAGGGAAGTGGGGCAGTCGAGAGCTGGGTGCTGGGTGCTGGGTCGACATTTCAATGGTTTGGGGAAAGAAGTAAGTGCGGAGGCGGAAGAGTGGTGAGGAATACCTGCATGCGGGGTTTGGGCAATGCTGGAGGGGGATCTTGTTAATAGAGTTTGGAAATAGGGGGTGGCAGATGATCGGAGGAATGGAGGGACGGGGGTTTAAATTTCTTCTTGAGGTACAGTACAGGGCACGGTGGCAGGGAGCAGGGGAGGGGGTTTGGATGAGGGGAGGAAGGCAGAGAGGAGGGGAAATGAAGAGAGAGTAAGTGCGAGGATGGGCGATCATTGTCAGAGTTGATTTTGCTGTCATTCTTCTCCTCGTGGTCGATGAATGGGATCCGATCACTTATCTTGGTTTTGTCCAGACCCAATACAGGTGTATCGTGTCCATTAATTCTCACTAGCTCAGTTACTATAGGTATTAGATCACGCCCTTTTCTTTCTTCAACCCGATGTTTAATCACCATCACTTCCGTTAGTTTCTTCGTAACCTCGAATACCACAACTGCCAATTGCCATTAAAGCACGATTAGATATCGAGTCGTCTCAAAATGGCAGCCATCTTTCAGCTTCCGCAGAAAGTTCTCTATAACGCCGTTGAAACGCCTAAAACACACCTATAAACCCTGTTATTTTTGTAGCAGCTAGCACAGCTTTCTGCCCACACGTGTTCAAAGTCAACCGCCTAACAGCCTGTTCGTGGCAAAATGCGGCACAATAAAGTTGATAGGATTCCTGGCTCGGTATGAGCCAAGCGGGCAGACGAGCAAGGTCGCCGACGATTAGCTCTTCCTTGAGGCTTACAATAGAAGGAGGGAACCAATTACACAAACGCTACCACAGTAGGTTATGCTTTAAAGGATATAAAACGGCGGTTGATGCGCGAAGGTAGTGAAGAGGAATATTGATGAAACTCCGCTAGAGCACGAACATAAATCACCCATATATCAGGGCGCGCATCATATGTAGAGTACAGCACTATTTTTACGCGGCACGCAAAATAAATCGTTTAAAAGATACTTCACCGACGTTTGCGAAGGACATCGAAGGACTTCTTTCAATAAAGATTCCTCAATTCTGCCCTTCGGCTCTGTAATCGACGCTACACCTCACCCGAGCTCACACCCCGTTCCTAGCTGCTCTGCCTTTTTTCTTCATCACGAGATGCTTCCGTACACTGCATTTCGTATTCGCTGGAGTATGTATGTAATACCCAGCTCTAGAAGTTACACTCTTCCCGTTCCATATCCCTCCTTTCCAACGGCAGCCGGAGCAGCCCCACTCATCTTGGTCGATGAATCTGCAACCCCCAAAGCCCTTCAGAACTCGTGCAAGTCTTTTTGGACCGGGTGTACTAGTCGCTCGTCCACCTAGAGCGGGGACTGCAATCCCGTGTTCCTCATCAAAAAGGGCAGGGAATCCGTTCAAGTAGTCAAGCTCCGTGAGGTGGCTTGTCCAAAGTTTTGCTTCCTTGATTGCGGTTGATGTCTGGGTTGGATCATAATTGAAGATAGTGCCCGCTCGACAAAGCACGTTAATGCCCTTGTTTGTAAATTGTTCCACCATCTCCAAGCCCATGAGCTTTGCACCTGCTTCCAGCACCAGCGTCGCACTCCTAGTAAACAGCGGAAGAATCCTCAAAAGTTCTTCTGAGAGCTTGAGATCTAGGTTTTGGGGCCATCGGTCAGGCATTCCCCAATACATACTCCTTTGCTGAGGTCTGGGCGGTAGCGTTAATCCAAATCCTGCCGGGAGCACGAACTTTAGATTTAGTGATGTCTTTGCTGTATCTAACAGGTAGCACACATACTCAACATTGCAACTCAACATGGGCTTTGATTTGCGGCCATCCCTTGAGTTCCTCCAGCGGCCGGAGTGCGAGGGGTTCCTGTTCCACGGCTCTGACCGTGCCTTGGTCATATGCATTTTGGGTTTGTTCTTCGCGTTGAAAGCATTTTTGTAGATCTCATGTCTCCATGTCCAGTGCCCTCCAGTCAGTAAGCTTATGTCGAGGCAATTGAGATCTACCAGCGGAGCGAACAGCTCAAGTGACTGGAGCTGGGACAAAGCTCTTGGTCCAATAGTCCCTAGAAAACGTCTTACGCCGAACCAATAAATGTCTCCCGAGAAGCGAAAGGTGTTCTTGGACCAGAATATGCTGCTCGCTTGGTGGGAGATTTGTTTGCATGTCGTGAAGAGTCCCGTTGCCATTTCCTTTCGGACCAACTCGAGGTCTTCTTGGAGTCGGAAAACACATCGGCTCTCTTCGTCTTCGTCTCGATTCTCGTATTTCATTGGCCAAAGATCAATTGGAGTGGACCGGACGAGGGCAGCGAAGTAGATCAGCTCTCTGATCTCCGCTGGTAAGTTGAGAAACGGCGAATCTTGGATGTTCTGGATATTTTGATTCTTTCGAACCATCTTGAGCTAATATGAGAGCTTTAGCTTTGAGATTTGGACTACTAACTTCAATTCAATTGATCTGAATGAAAAGAAGAATTTGAATATACATCGCATTTATGTTGGAAATCAGGTGCCTTTGTACGAGTCGCATCATAGCTGTGAGTCATCCGGGGGCTAGTTGGTCTGCGCCTCCGCCTTGGCGACTCCCCCCTAAATACTCAACGTCAAAACCCCGGCTAGAAGCAACAACCTTATCAAGTCCGTCCCAACACCCCTTTAAACGAAAGAGATTTAAAGAGAAGCTTTGAATCTACTTTTACCAACTCCCTTCACTCCATTCTCAAAGAACTCCTTCAAGATTCTATTCGTTTCCTCTGCACGCTGAAGCATAACCCAATGCCCACTGTCAACTTCCACAATTGCCAGCTTTCCGCCTGCCAAGCCCCCCTCAACACCAGCTTGCATGCCCATTCGTGCCCTTTCAGGGCTACCAACGGGATCATTCACCGTGGCAATCATTAGAGTCTCTTTCCCAATTTTCTCTTTGATTTTCCCGTTCTTGATACTATCCTTCTCCTCTTCGACACCAAGAGAACTAATCCCTCGGACGTACCAAGTACACGGTGCGCTGTAATCGGACCCAAATGCGGAATGGTGATGGGCCTTGTCCTCTTCTGTGATGTAAGGCGCTAGTAGTGAAGAAGATACCAACGGAGAAGTGGTTGTGAGGAAACCCTCCATTGTGCCAGTGGGCGCCAAAACGGTTTTCCAGATTGCGGGGTCGGTGGGGTACATTGCATTGAAGAAATTCTCCCACTACACATTGTATAATCAGCATCTGCCCCGGTCGTTGCACATCATGCAGCAAGCTGACCCAACAGAATCCAGGAAAGAAGCACAATAAGGAAGAGCCAACGCACATTTTCTCCAATGGCCCTTCCAGCGCGAGGTGTGGTAAAGAACAACCAATACCCCATCATCTCATACCCGAATTTCTCTTTCGTCCTCTTATTGACCATCTTAATATCCGTTCGCTTCCCGGGCATAGTGTACGGAACACTCATGAACACGAACTTCTCAAAGCGGTCTTGATATCTACTTGCCAGCTGGCTCAGAACATAAGTCCCCCAATCGTGCGCGATGGCTACTACACCGCCACTTCCCTTTGCATCTTTGGGACCAAGTCCTTCGTGGTCGAGGATGGCGATAATCTCCTTCGACATTTCACTCCCCAAGTAGCACCCAACATCCGTCGGTTTCTCCGTGCCTCCATATCCCAGCAAGTCGGGTGCTAAGATCCCATAGCCCAGTGACCGGAAGTGCGGGATTTGGAAGCGCCAGTCGTGGGAGGTTGAGGGGAAGCCGTGGAGGAAGAGGAGGGTCGGTTTTGAGCCGTTGGAGGGAGGGTAGTGGATGTAGGCGTATTTGTGCCCCGTTGAAGGGATGGTGTATGTCTTATTTGGGAGGAATAGAGGCATGTTGAATTGGCAGTAGAGCAGGGACGCGAGAGAGAGCAGGAGTGATCAAAACCAGGTTATAAAAAGAACTTCCCTGGGGTTGATAAGTAGTCGGCCGAACCTTACTTCAGCCTTAATGCAAGTCGCGAGCCGAGGTTGGCCTTCCCGCACTTATAACCCTTCTTCCAAACACTAGTCAGCATTTGAAATCGTGATATAACACTTGGTGCATGGCTGGCGGCTTCAGTTATTGCTTCAAAATCAAAGTCCAAAATCCAAAATCATTTCCTTGTTAGTTTTGGGCTGGACTACAGGCAACCGCTTGACCTCGGCTATGATATGATATGCGGGGCAAAACACCAGAGCATGTGACTTTTCCAGCTTGAGGAGTCGAAAAAAACAATTACCAATGAGCTCTATGTTGCTGCTTCTTCCTGCTGCTTCAAGTTTTATGGTGTGGACAGAAGCAGCGGCCGTTTCAGCCGATTCGAGTGTGAATAGAGCTGAATGGACCTTACCTGCTGGTTCGCTGTCACGTGATGTCATTGTTTGGTTTGCTTCTGTTTTATGTGCCTTGACTAGGCAGTCAAAAATGCCCCCAACTTACACGATTAGGTGCTCTCCACGCCCACTATATACGTCTTCTCTTCATGTGTATTTAGCACATCCAATCAATTACATCAATTCAGCTCGTCTCACCAAGGATGAGCATGAGAAAAGTGATATTTTGCCTTTGCGGTGAAAGAGGAGAGCCTGCTGGCAACAGAACTTACTATTGGACATTTAGTAGGCATAACGGACATCCCAAACGAAAATCTCAGACATTTGTTCTACTAGAATCAACTCCTCTCCAAGCTAACAGGCCACGGAACACAAGCCTGTTCGACTTCTGCAGCTCAAATCATGTTCAATTGCAAGATTCCCACTATAGTGAAATATGGGATTCGGTATGTGCTGCAAATAGATCTGAGCCTAGATATGCGACTCAGTGGAATTGAGATCAGAATGGGATTAGATCAAATGGGAGGTCGATCCTGCAAGATGATGTCGTTTACAGCATCGACTGGGTCTCCTTATCAGTACCCATGCCCGCCCAAGCTGGCTCCTTACTCGTGTTCCTCACCGAAACGTTTCCCGTCGCCTATAATTATTAGTGTCGTCATTATTCCAAATACGTTTCTTCTTACTTCCCCCCCCCCCTTTCAGATCTCAAATCCCCTGGAACACAGTAAATCTGCCCACGGCCAGCAATCGTCGATTACTTCTCCTCAAAGCCCGCATCACTGAGCAAAGCGCATTCCACAACCAAATCAAAAACGTAGCGGACTCAAACTCATGGGTAACCCCGAGGCAAAGTATATATAATATTTATTTTGTTCTTTAATTCATCTTCACCTCTCTAGATCCGGATCATTGCCCTTAGGTCATTTAGCTGACATGCTGGATGATAGAACGCCAGAAGACGGAGATGGCAACGTTGGAGGCGGCAATAATTCCAATTGCCGCAATTGTAAGAACTGTCGGAACTGCTCGAATTGCGATGGTTCGCATATTTCTCTTTCTCTCCGGCCACTGTATTGCGATAATCTCCAGTGGAAGGAAAAGAAGATAAAGATGTTATAGAAAGACTGCCTCTGTTTCCTGTTCTTGGTACTGATTAATAGTTGTGTCGAGGGTGACTGATGTGAACTTAGATTGTGAAAATTGCACAAACTGCTCGAATTGTGTATGTCTCCTCTACCTCTTTAACACACAAGGATGTTGTCTTTAGCTAACATGTTGATAGCAAAACTGTATTGAGTACGTCCCTCCGTTTGTTCAAATAGGGTGGAGCCTGGAAGAACAGGAGTTGTGGCAGAGAGAGGCTGATCAGTTTGGAAGATGTTCAAACTGTAGTAACTGCTCCGGGTTGAAGAATCGTACGAATGCTAGTAATGAGCACGCTGATGTGGATGAGTTGTAGGAAAAGGAGCTGAGACGTAGTCCTGGTTCAGCACAAGGGCAGTGACAGTGTATTATCTACGTTGTGTATTTGTGTTTGTGCTAGTGAGTGTCAAGCGTCATTGTCATCATTTAGTTAGCTATGAAACCTATGGAGTCTTTCCTTATATTAATCCTCGAGGAACTTTAGATCTGTCAATGTAAGGGTGGACTTCAACCGTACGAACCAATTCCGCTATCGGCCTTAATGATGAAAGGGAAAGCATGGACTCACATCCGTCTAATCTTCTCAATGGCACACGGATGAAAAAGGACACAAAATAGAAGGAAGGCTCTTCTTTGGGTGAAAACTACAGGCTACACAGGAAGTATGATTTAGTGTCATGTCTCTATTCCAGGCCGAGTGTTCGCCGCATGCCCTTACAGATCCTATGCAATTGATCAATCGTATCACATGCTGCATACAAGAACCGATCCGGCCTGACTATGGCGAACTTCTTCCCATGCAGGCCCTTCTTTATCCGGTACATGTCATAATACTGCGGTGCTGGTCGATTCCTGCAGAGAGATTCAGTTGCAGCAAACTCTTCAGCAGTTGCAATCCGGAAGACATCATTGCCAACACCAACTGCATTACAGTTGACCGCCGGAGTTTGCACAATGAACGTTGCCTCTTCAGCGAGGAGGTGGTGATTCGATAGGTCGTCGATGCCAAGAATTGATTTTCGGGTGGTTCCCAGATCTGCAAGACTCTCCATAAGGACAACAAGCTGGAACATGCCTTTCTTGCTCTTTTGAAAAATTACATCGTCGGTGAACATGATTTCGAGAGCCTTCGGAGATGAAGAGACTGGCGAGCAATATACTTGGGGCAGACTCAGCCCGCCATACGAATCACCCAAAAATGGTAAGCCGTCCCGCCAGTTGTACCGGATCATGCCATCCCTTCTTGGTCCTTTTTCGAGCTTGCGATTCAAGACTGGAATAAGCTGGAAGAAAAGGAAAAACAGCTTCATAATCGCAAACCTCCAAGTGTTGCCTTGCGTGCAGAGCTTGCCATTTCTAATGGTTTTCGCGAGTGAGAGTTGGAGCTGCTGTTTTCGTTCTTCGAACCAGCCTGAGAAAAGGCGGTCATAGTTCTTCGTGTTCTCTCGAATGGCAAGTGCCAGGCGCCAGGCAAGGCCAGAAGCATCTCTGAATCCGGAAGCAATCCCCTGTCCGCCAACTGTCTCTTGTCAGAAGCCTCGGAGTACAGTCAGGTTGACACTTACAAGGCGGAAAGACATGAGCGGCATCTCCAGCAAGAAGAACTCTATCAACAGAGAAATTGTTGCATCTTCTTGCAGAAAAGGCGAAGGGTCTCGATCGGAGGACGTTGATGCAGTCAACAGGAAATTGGATACTGGAATCTGAAATCCTAAACATGGTTAAGTAAGTGGTATTCAGTGTCGGCCCTGAAGAATCGTACTTACCTGTGCTTGGATCCTGGGTGGGTGATGTAGGGCATAAGAACCTCCATTGTTTTCGCATCGCTGGACATCAGCATTGGGTCCTCGCCTTTCTGCACGACAAACTCCAGCCGCCACAATCTGTCCGCCGCTGGCCCAAACCTGCCACAGACAGCTGGCCGCTCAGCGTTACAGATGAACCTGAAGCTCGGTGGAAAGAAGAGATCATAGACTTGCTCAGGTGTGTACCCGAGCTTCCAAAGTGGAAAACTGGGATGGCTTTCAGTGGTCGGAGGGGTGAGCTTCAGGTTCATCGCAACCCAGGTTTCGTTGTATCCAAAGCTGATGAGGGGTCAGTTTTCTGGAGGTATATATCATCCATCCCCATTGCCTGACTCACGAAGATATTTGCTCCATCAGCAGGCCTTTGGGCTCAAGGTATGATTTCCGTGGTGAATCCATTCTTCCCATCACATCCCACCAAGAACCTCGAACGAACCCTCTTTTTTGCTCCAGATGCATCCGAATACTGGCAATATACCCAGTCCTCATCTTCTTCTATTTGTTTCACAGTGCAAGAAGATCTCAATTGTGAAGAAGAGTGCCTGGTTGCAGCGAGACGGACGTATTTCTCAAGGATTGGTTGCCGGACTGATATAACTCCGACGTGCCCTGTTCCTCCTTCGGTCTTTACTAGGACACAGCTTAGCTCATGCCAATAAATTGATCAGAGAAGATCCCCACCGTATTCATGTTAAATTTCAAAAATGGTTTCTCGTGCAAGTCTGTCTTGCTAGTTATGAAATGCACCATTCCAAGCGCTGGAACCTTTGTTGTCAGAGGAGTATTGAGCGAACTGTTACTGAAAGAAGACGAACTCACAGGAACCCATTTCCGTATAGACTTTATCGTAGATTCCAATCTCTTGCAGTAGCCTGATGCCATCTTCGTCAAGAGTGATTCCTCGAGGGTCGTCTGTCACACGCGCCTCCTTTTCGAGCACCATATTTTGTACTCCGAATTGACCCAGGAGCGCTGTGAGAAGGGCTCCAGTGGGCCCGCAGCCGACAATAAGGACATCAGTGGTCTCTATTGTGTCGTTTGCAGCCATTTTTGAGTCTGAAGAGATAAGATGATTGACATTTTCCACTTAGGAAATGATTGAAGGGGGGTTGAAAATATGAGAATTCACGTGTTAGAACTTGAAAGATATAGTCCAGCCGAGGGCTACACAACAGGGCTAGCACCACTCGTAATCCAAGGAAAATTATCTCAGGTGAGTTTAAAAAATCTGCGGGACTCCAGCGGAAGCCAGAACATTTCCCTTTTCGAAAGTATGTCCAGAATGTGGAGAAAGTGGGCGTTTCTGGCTGGATGTGGGCATGTGGACATGGGTGGCGTTGGTCAGATTGCTTAAGATTTCTCGAGGGGGGCGCTAGTTGGTGACTAACATCAGCATTGAAGTTAATAATGTTCCGCCGGTAGTTGTTGCCTCAAAGCGCGGCTTCTGGTTGATTGAAAGATTGAAATCTTATTCGATATTCCTCTCACCTGACATGTGAAAGCAAATTCGCATCCCAACACCAAAGAAGGCACTTTACCTTCGCATAGTATCTTTTCAAACTCCAGTCGGTGTATTACCAAAAACAGCAATTAAAGAAATCATGACGTCCTGGACACACCTCGTTCGGTTCACGGCCACAGAAGACAATGCCATTTACTACACGAAGTGTGATTCTACATTGCCACAGGTTGGAGCACAGGTTCCCTATTTCAAGTCCATCACCTCACTGAACACTTGTAATGTTACCAGTGATCTGAAAACGATCAAGGAGGTTAGTGTTCAGAAAACCCAAGTGGTGCAGCTCTAAGCTTCTTCACAGATACTTGCGCCGGTGGAACCAGGCTTGCCCATTATTTGCATAGGATTGAACTATGCCAATCACGCTTCAGAGGCAAAGGTATCTCTCACTCTCTATATATTACCCTGAAGATCTTTCAAACTGACCAACATTATAGTTGACTGTACCACAGAAATCACCCATGTGGTACAAACCAGCTGAGTCGCTCGCCAACCCTGGAATCATCCCGGTATCAAAAGTAGCCCAAGACCACTTCGTTGACTTCGAAGGCGAATTGACAATCGTCACGTCCAAACCAGCCAAGGACGTCTCTGTGGAAGATGCTCCATCATACATCCTTGGGTATACCATCGGCAACGACCTCACAGCACGTCACTTCCAAGTCCCTGCCTTAGGGGGTGGCCAATTCTCGTACGCGAAATCGTTCGACAAATTTGCACCATTGGGTCCTGCACTCGTCAGCCCCTCTGCATTTGGAGATGTTACAAAGAATACGATCAAGACTTCTATCAACGGGCGAATTGTTCAAGACAGTCCGTTGGATTTGATTTGGGGGCCTGCTGAGCTTGTGAGTTTCTTGAGTCAAGGAAGAACGTTGCCCGCTGGAACAGCTATCATGACGGGGACGCCAGCTGGAGTTGGTTGGTTTCAGGAACCGCAGTATAGTTTGAAAGATGGAGATGTTGTGGAGGTGTCTATCTCGAGAATTGGGACATTGAGCAATACCATGAAATTTGAATAGATGCAGATGAAATTTGATTATCTAAGATAGATGTAATTTATTTTGCCAAGTTTTGCCGTAATTTTTTCTTCCTTCTTGCTATTTCCCACAGTTCTGATTCAAGTTTGGGAGCCACATCACAACTGGAGCCATTCAGATGTGTATTAATTTCACACACTGTTATAGTGGATTCAAGCAGGACAGTCATTTATATGACGCGAGTGGGTGGGTTTCTGAGATCTTCGAGGAATCTTTTTGGGGGGGGGATTTGATAGAGTAAAATAAGCTACACTGCCAGTCTGCTACAAGAATAAATCACAAGGAATCTCCAAAGTCAGCAGGTAATGGCGGTCCCCAGATCGACAAGGTGTCTGGACCGGCTGCTTGACGACTCGTTGGTGTTTTATCATTAACCACATCCCCATCAGCGTAATGTTCAATCTTGAACCCACTTGGGTCCTTCCAATAGTCAAAGATCTGACTTCCAAGTATATGTCTCCCAACACCCCATACTGACGTATATCCCTTATCTGCCAACCATTGATGACCGATCAGCTGGGTATCGAAGTCTGCGACCTCGAAAGAGCAGTGGTGCATTACGGTCTTCTGACCTAGAGCGGCTCGCTGCATGAATAGCGTGTGGTGGTCGGTAAACTCGGAGCCAAGATCAATGTGTAAGAATGCGAGAACATCAAGGTCCGGCATGCTTGGTTCGAAGAGGATATCGGAGGGTGTGAAATTGAAGTTGTCGAGGTAAAAAGCTAGGTCTTCATCGAAGGCACTTGAAATGTAACCATAATGACCAACTTTGTGTACCATCGCTGGCCCGGCTTGGAAGCGCTGGAATTCGCCTGGGACGTGTCAGTAAAGTCATACTACCTGCATGCCTTTCTGTGAATCACCTTTTCTGTCTTTGTGGAACGGAAGATTGTACGGTCCCAAGTGCTGAACTTGAGCCGATGGCTCCTTCGCTGGCGCCGCTCGTGGTTCCTGACCCCAGACGAGATGCATCTTCCCTCCACTTGGGGAAGAAACACAAACGATTTCTCCGCCGCCAGGCAAATGCGACAGGTCTTCGTGTGTAGCACCTGGGAGCTTCATCGCCTTTTCCAAGTCCTCCCTTGATTTCACAGTAAATGCTCCGCCTTCAAATTGTTTCTCCCCTGTGGTGCTTGGCAGGACAACATAGCAATATGGATCTACACCGTAGCCTCGGAGGTAGACTGCCTCCCCGTCTCGTGCTTCCTCGACGAAGCCAAAATCTTTTGCGAAGGCAAGAAACTTTTCTGGATTGACATGGCGAAGGTAGACATGGGAAATGTGTTGAAGTTGAATTTTCTGGGGGTTATTTGGTGAGGGCTTGATGCGCATTGCCATAATGAGTAGTTTTTGGGGTCGAGAAGTTGTAAAAGAGGATAAAATCAATGAGCATATTGTTCAGTCTGAAATTGAGTTGAACTGAAGTCGCATCCATATACCTTGTATGCCTGGCATCTGGCTTGCTGGATTGGTAAAGGGAACCCACCTTTTGAATCCTCGGCTGCAGCTCAACTCCGTTCCGATTTTAACCAGGGTTGGGACCTTGTATCAAAACTTGTAATAATATAATATACTTTTATCTTTCCGTAATGTAAGGAGCTTCTATTGTTATAGCACGTGCGTTTTGCAACGGGGGCTTCTAGAATTTAGGGGGCTTCTCAGGCCTAGAAGAGACAATCTTAGGCTTACGGGGCCGTGTCTTATACTTTCCAGGCTTTTAAAGGCCAAAATCCAGGATCTCACATTAGAGAATAGCGAAGGAAGAAAGAGACCATGCCTCGTTAAGAGCTCCTAGTACTTTTTAGGCTTAGCTTTAACTTTTTTTCTTGCCTAAACGGGTTAGTGTGTCAAATGGCTGTAATATAACGTGTAATCTACTCTACTCTTTGTATTACGACCGCCACCGTAATCTACTTTTCTCCTACTGTAAAGCACCAACCCCAGTCTTGGGTGGTCGCCCCCGGTGCTTCGGATGGCGCGAGGCCGCGAAAAAGCAGTAAGTGGCCAATTTAGATCGTGATTGTGGAATCTTGAGAGAAATTGTGGGCGTGAAGAAGAAACGTGGTAGGCGCAATGTGGAGAAATGTGGGGAGATGTGGACAAATGTGGGCAAGCGAGGGATAGGGGGATATGCGGGTGCTAAGCGAGTAGTTCCGAGGAGGTGGCAACACAAGCACTAATTCGCAGGGAAATGGGTATCATCCACTGCCATGGGACACAGGTACTGCAAGAATGTCCCGTGATCTAGGCGCTACATAAGCTGTTGGTAAAAGATTCAAAACTCGCCCAACTCTTCTCGGACACCCTGTCACTTCTTACTCGTACGTGAGACAGTGAGATCGAACCGCACCGCAAAACGATACCACAGAATTGTAATCACCCACAACTTCGTCTCTTCGACACCTCAACAATTCTAGATCGCCATGTCAGATGTCATGCCGTGGGTCTATGTCTTATCGGTAATTGGATTTGTCTCCTCGTATTGGATTATCGGCACTCTTCGGCTTGCTTACCGCACCGATTTGTCGCCGCTCCCCGGTCCGAAATGGGCCCGATTCACGGGACTGTACCGCGTGTATCGATTGTGGTCGGGACAAGCGCCTGCGGTGTATTTGCAGCTTCATGAACAGTATGGCCCAATCGTACGCACTGGGCCAAACACTGTGTCTATAGCCGACCCAGCTACGATACCCACCATCTATGGCATCAGCAGCAATTTCCTGAAGGTACTCTCTCTCTATAATGGCTTCTGTTCTATGGCAATGCTGACTGTTTCTAGTCTAAGTTTTACACAACATTAACTACAACCTACAATGGTCAAATCGTGGACAGCCTGTTCACAGCCCGTGATCCCGCTCACCACAAGGCACTCAAGCGGCCGGTAGCTGGGAAATTCTCCATGACATCAATTCGGACCATGGAGCCGCTTGTTGACGAATGTTCTGAGATTTTTGTTCGATCCATGAAAGATCTGGAAGGCCAGAAGGTAGATCTTGGCGCTTGGGTCCAGTGGCATGCATTCGATGTCATTGGAATGATCACGTTCAATCGCCGCTTTGGGTTCATGGAAGAACGTAAAGATATTTTGGACATGATTTCGAGCCTGGAGTTTGCTCTGAAGTATGCTGGACTTATTGGCCAAGTTCCGTATCTACATCCCTGGTTGGCAGGAAACCAAATCGTGATAAAGATTATGGAACGGATTTTGCACTTGCCAAATCCAGCTCGAACCATTGTGGAGGTATGATTTTGCCCACAGCCCGGGATTCGAAACAGACGCACTTGCTAAAGCGGCCGTGTTTAGTTCACCCAAGAGTGTATCGATGCTTATGATCGAAAATGAAAAGGAGAAGGAAACGCCTGATTTTCTAACCTTCCTGAGGCTGGAAGAGAAAAAGAATAAGGACACAATGCCACATGGGGATTTGATTAATCACCTAAGCAATAATCTGTAAGCCTGCAATCTCTGAACAATTCTTCAGCACCTTTCCCCATGTTCAACCAATGCTGATGTGAATATTGCCATTAGGTTAGCTGGAAGTGACACAACAGCCATTTCCCTTCGAGCGATTCTTTATTATCTGATCCAAACACCCAAATCATACAAGCGCCTACAAGGAGAGATTGATAACGCCGATCGTGCCGGAAAGCTGTCCAAGTTTGTAACTTACGGCGAAGGTTTGGAACTGGAGTATTTGTAAGTTCTTGCCTCGATTTTTATTGGTTGCAGAGCTAAGCAGAGACATTACCATAGACAAGTTGTCATGAAGGAAGCAATGCGGTTGCATCCTGGTGTATCATATCCGCTAGAGCGTCTTGTGCCTGAGGGCGGTGTTAATCTTTGCGGACAAAAATTACGTGAAGGCACGAATGTTGGAATCAACCCTGTCGTTGTGCACCAAAACAAAGCGATTTTCGGGGATGATGCAGCTAAGTTTCGACCTGAGCGGTGGCTGGAGGCCGGTCCAGAACAATTGAAGATCATGGAGTGAACGCTTTTGACTGTGAGTTTGCAGTCACTCCCACTTTACTTTTGTTAGCTGCCATCTCTCTACCAATCTGGTTGGCACCTGCTCATACAAATCTGACGTGACTTCTCTTACTAGTTTGGTACTGGGACACGCTCGTGTATTGGAAAGAATATCTCGTTGATGGAGATGGGAAAATTTGTTCCGCAGATTTTGCGCCAATTTGAGCTTTGCTGGGCTTCTGAAAAGCGGGAATGGACAGTCAACACCTACTGGTTTGCGAGGCAGTCGGATTTCATCGTCAGGTTTCACTCGAGGGATAAGTAACATATCTCAGAAATTATCATTCTCGATTTGGTTGCCGTAATCTGAGAAATACGAGTATACCTCTCTGTTGAAGATCACAAGTATCGCAACGCTCCCGTTTTCCCCTCCTATTAGCACGTGACTCGAAAAGGAGGTTGGTTCTGAGAGCAATTGGCTGACTAGGCGAGATCCTAGCGAGTTAGCAAGACAGGGGTTTATGCGGAGAAATGAAGCTAGGACTAACTCGGCCCGCTAGGGGAGCGGGGTAGGTAGCTTTCCTAGGGTGCGAGTTTTGCCGCCGGCAGAGCGCGAAGCCTTTTTCATCACTTATTCACAAGAGTTAAAACCTCATTCTCAACCACCTTTGCTACCTACAGCAGAATGCCGTCCCAGCAGTGTGCCTATTGCAATCGAGAATTCAACAGAGCCGAGCACCTTTTGCGTCATGTACGGTCACATACAAAGGAAAAACCTTTCAGATGCGGATCATGCGGGAAAGGTTACGCCCGCGAGTGGGATCGATTCCATTCCTGGTATAAGCGATGATTTCTAACTCAACCAGGGACACATTAATCCGGCATGCCAAGTCTCACTGTGTTGGGAGAACGAGGCGGATGACTCTTTCGGAAGCTTCGACAAATCCCAGAGAAGTTGGAGGAATACGCCCTGAAGGGCATACGAACATCAGCACTCCAGGCGATGGGATCCTCCAAAGTGCTCCCGAAGCGCAGCAAGAACAGCTCCAAACGATAGAGATCTCCCGCTCAGCTCCAGGCCAATCGGATGCTGACTTTGGTACCGGGGCGAATATCTGGGATTTCCATAACCTAGAATTCATGGAAGAAACTCCTTTATGGACGATCGATAATAGCTTTGCCATGGGTGGGGTAGAAGATGAAACGTCTGTACAGCTGGAAGACATGCAACTCCAGGCTTTTGATTACTCGGGTGGGCATGGTATATCGAATGAACATGAGCCTTCCGGAAAGCCTGGGCTCCCAGTTGTATTAGATATGAGGGGCATATGGTTTACGAAGGTTCAAAAGAATGATGAGAACCTCTCCCATCCTTTCACTTTGGCAGAAACCACTCCTACCTCACAACCAACATCATCACCAAGAGAGCCTGAAATCGTCGACGAGGAGTGTCGCCGTGATCTCACCAGATCTTTAGTCCATTCATTCCCGCAAGAGGATTTGCTTCCTTCCTCCGCATTTCTGGTTGTATTCCCCCCTCTTGTCATAAGCGTAATTCTGACTCGTGGAAGAATCTCTGTGTGCGACGGTATTTCACATGTTTCAACCCTGTTTTCCCCATAATACACGCCGGAACATTTCAACGTACCTCAGAGAATGGACTCCTACTCATCTCTATGGCATCCGTGGGCTGCCTCTTTTTAGGTTCGCAGGCTGCTGTTCAGCGTGGGGGTCGCCTTTTCGAGAGGCTGAATAAAGTAATTCTGACCTCAGTAGGTACAGCCCCGTTGGGTTTAGCCATGACCTAACCAGGCTTACAGTGGGATAAAGTAATTGGTCAATCAAGTGGCGAGATTGTTGCAATGGTGCAAGCCGCTCTAATTGGCCAAACATTTGCAATGTTGTCCGGAGTAAGATACTTTACCCAACGAATCACAACCTTCTCATACTCGCCTGACACTTCGAGAAGGATGCCAAGCACCTCGCTATATTCGAAGCATATCACGGCTCTATGATCTCGGTAGGCATGCAATGCTTAATCAGATCTCTATTTCCCTATCTAACAACTGCAGTGGGCACGGAGAGAAAGGATGTTTGTGGCTCGTCCGGGCACAAATTTGCTTGAAAATCTGTCAGGAGATGAATTGGATGCAGAATGGAAAGACTGGGCGAGAAGGGAAGAGATGAGAAGGTTCGATAGGTGAACTGCTATAAGACCCAGCAAAATGCTAACACGAATACTAGAATTGTCCCTGCCTTACACCTCCATGATGGTGAACTCTCTGCCTTGCTTCATCGTGAGCCATTTCTCAAAAACACCAAATCGGTCCGCTCAGTGCACGCGACCTATCGTTCATTCGAAGCTACTACGGCGTTGACCTGGATATCTTCCACCAGACAGGAAGTTGAATCGGACACGATAATAGTTGACAGCAACTGCCAGCCACATCATTGCGACTTGTTCACTGCATACATAAAGCTTCAACTTATCGGTGTGAAAATCGGGGAGGACCGACTACAAGAAAACTTGGACCAAGCATCCTTCAATGCCCATCAAGAGGCGTTGCTGCGGTGGCATGAATACTACGCTGAATCTGTGGAAGAAGAAGATCCAGACCGCCTATGTCTGATATCCCTTTGGCACTGGACGTTCATGCACTTACTGGTTGACTTGGACCAGCTGGAATCAGCGATTGGAAGAGATGGTCCGGATGCTGCACAAGAGGCTATATCATATGTGGACAATTGGGTCTCGACACCAAACTCATCTCGATGCATGCTACACGCCTTCCTGCTCCAGAAACAAACCCAATCCCTTCGCTTCAATCAAATACCAGCGCTCCACGTTCCAAGAATTCTATTTTCTGCCGCAATCGCATGGTACTGCTATATAAACTATGGACCAGGCAATTACGCACTCGGTCTGTCAAGTAGCGTTTTTGACACAAACTTGCCAGAGTTCAAAGCTATAGGACCCAAAACCATCAAACAATTGTCTTCTATTACGAGCATGAGCTGGAATCGAGGTGCTCTATCTTGCATAAAGGCCGCGACTTTGTGTGAACTGAGTGGACTGCTCCAGAGAATCAACGAATGGGGATCAGCAGGATCGTTTGCTAAAGTCGTGGCCCGCCTGATCGACTACGAGGCTTAAAATGCGGCAGCACGTTGAATTTAAATTACTCTTATTCTGGTAACCATTCTAGGACACTATTTTGTCTACCAAACTTTACTTTCTGTGTCGAACTTCGGTTTCTTCACCAAGGTGGTTGTTTTCGCTTACGAGTTAGCACAACACCCGCACCCTCACGGTAAAAGTAACGACAAAAATCAACCATTGCCGGATCAGTGGCAGCACTCAATTCTGGCGTTCCAAGTGCGGTTTGCGGGCACTTCTGTTATTGGTCGAAAGCAAATGTGGACGATGTGGGACCATCCTCATTGGATGCCACAATCAGCCCCAAACCAGCGCTTTCGCACCACATCTCCATGGAGACCAGGTTCGATCCCGCAAATGGTGCTGAGAGCTCTGTTGATACGGATTTAAACATTTGAGTAGTTAGGTATAAGGATGCCCCTGCTGTGTTGAACTCTTGGGGAGATTCAAACGAGACTTCTTTCTTCACTCATCAGACTTCTCCTGAGCTCTTCATTTATGACTGATCAATCAATCGAATCGAGATGTCTTCCGAAATTACAGGAGAGAAAGTCATCAATTCGAAGATTGGGCAAGTTTCTTCGCCGGTCACTGAGAAGAAGTCGGACGAAGAGCAGCATCTGGAGCATGTTGAGACTTCCAGTCTCAATTTGGAGTATAATGACGATGAAGAGGAACCAAAGATTCACGCACGGACTTGCGTTGCTTTGGCAGCTATGTTGTTGTTGAATCTAGTTCAAGTTGTTGCCCTTCAGGGTCCTCCTGCAGCCGTACGATTTCCAGTCAGAACAAGTCATACAAATAAAATAAACTAATACTTCCATGTGCAGCTCGACTATATTGGCGAAGATCTCAGCAACAAAGCAGCTCACGCATGGGTCCCCAACGCTCTCTCACTCGTTCAAGCTGTCGTCGCTCCCATCATTTCCTCTGCGTCGGACACATTCCAGGCCCGGAAGCTTCTCCTTGTCGGTCCTGCTATATTATCTTTCATTGGAGCAGCGATTGCTCCGGGATCAGCCAATATCTACCGGCTAATTGGTGCCCAAATCCTGATTGGATTTGGGTTTGCTACTGTCCCTTTGGCATATGTAGTTCCAAGCGAGATCTTGCCGAGAAAGTGGCGACCCAGTAAGTCAACCCTTAAAGCTACGTATAAGAGATGAATTAGAGAAACTAATGTTCTGTGCAGTGGCGCAAGCTTGGATGAACGTCGCTGCAGCACTTGGTGCTTGTGTTGGACCTTTGATAATTGGTGCTCTGACGAAGTCCAACCATCACACGGGCTGGCGGAAGTTCTACGTAAGCTCCCGTGATCTTACCGCTTTACTCTCTCCAACGTTAACTTTCCAAGTGGGTTCAAATGGCACTCTGGGGGGCGACTGCAATAGGACTCTTCTTTGGCTACAGGCCGCCGAAAAGACACACCCGATATGACCATCTGTCATTTTTACAAAAGCTTAGTCACAATGATCTTGCTGGATGTGGACTTCTCACGGCTGGATTGACTTTGCTACTCACTGGGTTAAATCTAGGTGGAGGTCTTTTCTCTTGGACAAGCTCCAGAGTTCTAGCAACCCTCGTCGTTGGCATCGTCACCCTCCTCGCTTTCTGTATCTACGAGTGGAAGTTTACGAAGACTGGAATATTGCATCATGATCTCTTCCGCGGTGGAAAGGACCGTGGACGAACTTTTGCACTGTGTCCAGTGTGTCAAATGATTAGATTAGATTAGATTAATGGCCATTAATCTAATCTAATCAAAGAATTTTTCTATTAATCATATTCTAATCATAATCTAATCAGATTAATCAATTATTAATTGATTAATTTGATTAATGGGCCAGAAGCCGAGGCGGAGGCCAAATTGAGGTTTGGTCTAGCTATATCGGGAGGGCGCTTTACCTAATTGGGACTAGACGCGGCCTAGGTAGTCGCTTACTAAGTAAGCGAAGCACCCAGAACCTCCTTAATTTTTTGGTACTTCTTACCCCTTATAGATTATATTAATTATAAATAAAGGAATTAGAAATCAACCTCTACTAGTAATAAGTACTTTATTTATTTCATAGTTAATAAGTAAAAGTAAAGAGAAAAGTAAGAAAAGTCAAGAAAGTCTCTTATCACGTGATTAATCAAGTATTAATCAGATTAATCAAGATTAATTAATCTAATCCAATCAAAAAAAATCCGAATTACGTTAATCAAAATCTAATCACATTAATCAATTAATTAATCGATTAATTTGATTAACATGATTAATCCTTTGACACACTGACTGTGTCTTGGTCTCATTTTCATCGAAGGTATCATTTTGTTTGCCTATGTGATCTTTTATCCATTTTTGTAAGTTGCACCTTCATTGTTATCCCATCTTTAGTTTACACCCTGGTTTGAGCTCTGTTCTTCATTTTGGCCTCTCACTTGATTAGATTTTGGCTCGATTTCAGCGGTCTTTTGAGCTATTTCGTAATTCATCCCAGGCGCTGCCTCCGGTTCTGGACCAGTGGCTGTAAAATCCTCTTTCCTGGCTGCTACGCGAGACGGAGTAAACCGAGAGCTAATCACGTGCATCTAAGCCGGAGGCTTCGTCTTGCAAAACTAGAGAAGTTTGCGAGGAGAGGCCTCCGTCAGGGGAATTTCCTCCGGAGCATCGCGATATGCAACAAAAATCAATAATCAAAATATTTCTATATAAAATTTCTGCAGACGTATTTCTGCAGACGTCACGTTCAATCCCGGCCAGCGTCTGGGGCACAACACCCCATGTCAGGAATTCCACCCCAGGAAGCGGCGGCACGACACACGCAAGATTGTGCCCCTTCCCTCGAGCATATAGTCCAGCCTTCCCCCTCCCCAGAATTTCCCATCTTTCACGCAAATTCTCACGCGCTTTTGCCTTGTGTAACCTCTCTCGACCTCACCGCTCGCCTCACTTTCGCATCCTTGTCGACGCCCTCTCGCCCTTTCTCGCCCTCATCATGCAGGACTTCAGCCACGACGAGAATTTGGCCAACCAGATGGATACTTCATCCGCCTTCAGCATGCTGCCTGATCCCGATGAGGGGTTTGGTGGCGCTGGGGTTGGGTAGGTTTTTTTTTTACCCCTGCTGACAACCTCATTGGACGAGACCGTCTGGTGCATGTCTCTCCGCCGCAGCTGGGCAAGCCAATCCGCATTGGAATTACACACATCCTGTGTCTTCCGATAGTCCCTTCGATCTTCCCACCGACGCTCCATATCGCTACCAGGTGCTTGACGATTGGGAGAATCTTCCATCCGCATCTGCAAACAGAAGTGCGATCAATCATACTCCCACTGGTCACAATGGGAGTGAGATGTGGACAGGCCCTCAGCTGCCTGTAACCTTTGCAGACCACCAGCTTGAGGGCTTTCCAAATTTCGGTGCTCTCGCCCAAGGTCCGAATGGGTATTTTCCACCAACGGATGTATACCTCGAACTGAATCATGTCGAGAACCCGTCGACCGCAGCACAAGAAACGTATCTACCTAGCCTGGGTCAGCCAAATAACTGCCAGGCTTTAGAAGAATTCAACACTGGCTCTTACGCTAGAGCGAACTTCATCGGGAATAACTATGTGGATCCAGGAATTTCAGATCAGGCAACATTTCTGGGTTCCCAGACCATGTCATTCGACAACAATACGCAAACCGGCCCTCCACTAAACTGTGGTACTTCCTTCGGTTATCCAAACCAGGCTTACCAAGGCATGCACGCTCTCCCTGTGCTTGGCCCAAACCAAGTCACCATTCCATGCACGCAGCAAGGATGTCTCGTTACCTTCAAGCGTGACAAAGATCGCATCCGCCACGAAGCTGCCGTTCATGGGATCAATCAGGTGCTTCACCTCTGCCAGGTCCCTGGATGTCCCAAAGGCCAGGGGAGAAGCTATTCCCGCGCGGACAAGCTCACGGAACACATGTGGAAGAAGCATGGTAACTTGGGGTATGTGAAGAGGGTTTAGTGGGATGTTGATTGAGCCCAGATCTGAGGGACGTTGGGGCAGGTAGAGGACGCGATGGTGTTGTGCAAAGGGTATCGTGCAGTTAATATTGAAGATATTCCCACGACTACTGAACTCCGACTCAGTTGCTCGCAGAACTCAAATGAGCTTGCATTTCAGTTGCAAACTGCTCGAAAGGGAATCGTTCGCATCTCATTTGTCCAGTACATAGTGCACTTTGTGCCAATTTAATTGGCCCTAATAATATTCTCGTCGAGGCTTCAATTGGTTTCTGCTCGAGCCATACCTGAATACTTGAATACTCTGGTGAAAATTCGCTGCTTGTCCTTTTCACTCACCATTCTATTCTTCTACTGGCTCTCACCTGAAGTATATCTCGATTTCACATTTTCACAGCCCTTTTGTCTGATAGCTCATATATCCATTCGAAACATAATCTGTTCCCGGATCACGTTTCCGCTCCCAACAGTTTCCTCGCATTCCCACTATAAATCCCCTCTCTCACCCTCTCATCCTCGAATATTTCGTCCAACCCTCCCCTCATATCCTCAGCCAACATCTTCACTCTTTGTGTCGGCGTGAACGGATAATCACTCCCATAGAGCAGCCTATCGGGTCCAACAATTCTAAGCAATCCATGAATCTGATCCGGAAACGGGAAGCCAGCAAGATCGAAAAAAAATTGCCGTCTGAACGTCTCCTTCAGGGTTTTGGAGCTCAAGTCAAGCTCGGAGCGCATGAGCATGTTGGTTATGCTGCTAAATCGCTGTAGGATTGGAGGTAAGGCGCCGGCGGCGTGGGGTATGACGAAGGTTATGTTCGGACATCGGGATATTGTGCCGGATGAAAAGAGGTTGATTAGTGCGCGTGCGGTGTCGAACATGAATTCAAACATTGGATTCGGGAATTTGGGCAGGAATGTTATGGCTGTATGCTCGTGGCCGTTGGCATCTCCGGTGTGTTTACAGCAGGGTGTGGTTGGGTGGATGAAAACGGTTGCTTTGATCCGGTTCAGCTCGTTGAAGACGGCATCTAGCGAGGGATCACCGAGGTAGGTCCCATGGTGATTGGTCTCCAGTGTGAAGCCGACAGGATTGAGATCACTAATCGAACGGGAGATCTCGGAAAGGCTGCCTTCAACGTCTGGCAGTGGGAGTGACGCCCAGAATCCAAACTCCTCTGGGTGCCTTCCGACGAGGGCATTCGCGAAGTCATTGCATTGCCGAGCGAGGTTGCCGTTATAAATCTTATCCCCAGGGACGAGGTGGGTTCCAGGTGAGCTGATGCTAATGATGGATTTTGAGATGGAAGTGTCTCTCATGAACTCGAGGTGCGTCTCTTCGCTCCATTCCTGTTCTCTCCGTTAGTCTGTTTACGGATGACCGTGACTTGAGGGAAGGACATGCTGGGAGAGCTGGCATTCCATCTGGCTTTCCATGTCCCTTCTCCAGACATGCTTTGCGGTAAAATGGTGGAAGGAAATGGGAGTGGACGTCGATTTTCCCCGGATGGTCCATTTTGAGTCAATTGAAGGGTTGGTTGACCCGTTGAAACACCCTCTCCAAGCCTGATTCACAAACCTTTCGTTGATTCCTCGGGAAAAATTCGAGTTCCGCAAAGTATAGGTCCGCGGAGTGTAACTGAGAGGTTAAATTTGGATCTGTGACCGAAAACGCGTTGTTCTGCAGATCACGCGACTTGTCCACATTTCGACGCTAATAACGAACGGAGCTCCCCTACGGAAAGCCGGACTTCACGTGGCGCCTTAAAGAGGCCCTTCTCTTTAATCGGGGAAGGCGAGTTGTCCCGCAACTTAGTATAGAATTTCACACCAAAATTTGTTCGCGAGGAATACCAAAACTCGATGGGCGCGATTTTTCGCGAGCGCTTGGGTCATCGCAGATGGTCGCTGAATTACTGCCTAATAATGAAACACGTGGTGACCGAGTGCGGACTGATTGCGAACTCACGGCTCAAGTCCTCTGCTTAAAGTATGGGGCTACTCGAAGAACTTTGCTTATACAGAATAGGAATGGCTCGAAAGTAAAATCTGCTGCACATTGAGTTGCAAACAAGAAAATAAGGTCTGGAAAAACCGGTCAACGCCCAGGGAAGTCCTTTGCAGCTGGTTCTGACCTTCATTCAAATCTCCCTCCTCGCAAAGTCCTGGTAAAGAAGTACTAATTCTATTCCATTTTGCTCGCAGAATTGTTAAAATACCGGGACATTGTGCTTTCGTTGGCTGAGTGGAGTCGTGGTGTCGGTACCTCGTTTCCCGCCAAGAGTCTGGGGCAGCACCCTCGGTCAACGATCTTCCAGAGATTCGTAATCACTCGACCATGGCGAGATCCTCAGGACTTCTAGGTTCGAGGGGAGAAGGCATTCGGGAAGGCACTAAATACCAGGTGGTGTCTAATGATCAAGATGCCGTGGTGGGCTGGTATGATCTGAGCTTATCTCAACATGCGACATACCACGCAGACGATGCAGCCCGGGTGCTGAGGCAATCATCCAGGCAAAGTACCTCATCGAACCTGAGTCCCCTGAGATTTTCCCCCGCCCGTGCCTTTCGAATCGCTTTGAAGAAATTTCCATGGTTGGCCTCATCGTTTCTCCAGGGTTCGAAGAATCCCATGTCGGAGTCGATTATCAAGTACTGTAAATTTCAAGGGAGTCGAAGCATTCGGTATAGATCCTTTGGTGCAATGAGAGGATGCTCTGTCAGGTTGTTGATGCATTTGCCGGCCCCGTGAATACTTCCCAAAGGAATTCTGCCCGCTCAGACAGACAAGAGGCTTGATTTAGAGGCCAGCGTTCCTCACAATAGGGGTTGAGAGTGACTAATTCTGTCAGTCAATGAATTGAACCAAGTGAATTTGTACTCACAACTCGTATGGTTATCTGTTAATCGGAGGGGACGTGTAAAGTTGGACCTTCTTCACATTCGTACGCAATAGACAAATGCCCACAGTTCTCCATCTTCTCAACTAACTTATACAATCCCACCTGCACAAATCGCCACGAGGCAAGGGGGGTCGGATGGGATGTGGACATCCAGATTCTGAACACGGTGCAAAGAATTCTGGTGGCGGGGGATGACCAGGTTCCACTTTCTTGCGCCTCGGACTCCGCCAGAATACACCATACTCAAATGATTCATAGCCAAGAAGTCGCGGACTGTTCATTTCCGCCGAAGTTTGATCTGGACAATGAGGAATGATATAGCGTCATGTGGCGGAGCGTAACTCTCACCCCTAACTACTCTATTCCTATTTTGGATCTCTTCCCAGCATTCGTAAGAGCGATAGTTGCAAAATTTCGCCATGATGTTCTTTCCCCCTTCCGGATGAAATTGTGCCTTGCTGTGGCTCTGGCATAATTGAGCAAGCAAAGAATTTGATTGGTTTCTGAAAGAGTTATATGACTGACACTTCTTTAGAGATAGAAGCGAGTCCAGCGCTCGCAAAGCTCGGTTCATCTATCCAATATCCGACGTATGCCATTCGAAACAATAGTGGGGAATGACAACGCTGCGGCTGCAGTCGTGGGACGTCGGTTTCATTGGCTTTCGATTGTTTCGCTATTGCTTGAATTGATCTTCTATCTCCCAGACTGGTGGTCCTGCGCCTTCTTTAAATATTTCCTTCCGCTTGGAGTCCTCATGTATGAGCATCAATTCTACCCTCTGTTTCTCGCAGCAGCCTCTGAATGCCCGAAGCACTCTCTTCCTTGCGCAAGGATATATTCTCTCGAGATCCTCCTCATCAAGCTCGAAGAGATCGGGATCATTCTCGTAATCGTCACTCCCTCGCAGAGCAGCAATAAGTTCCTTTTTCATAACCCTATTTCGATAGTGAAGGGTCAAGATGACCTTCCTGAGATGAGGAACGATCTCGGACTTTCGATCCAGAATACTCCACAGAGTAGGAAGGTCTGAGGCCGCGGGAGTGATTTTGAGGACTTCAAGGTTCGGCGGGAGGAGTTGTTCCAGTGGGCAGTCGATGTCTGGTATCGGGGTTTGGAAGTTTAGGACCTGTTTGTCAACCTCAATGTGATCCGGAGCTACTTCCAGGTAAAGCACATCGCGTAGCTCGTGCATACCAGGCGCTGGGACGATTATGTTTCCCCAATGGGTCACATCGAATCTGAGACCCTGTAGCGATTTTCCAGAAGCCCTTTGAATGGAAGTAAAGTAATCGGCGCAGTTGACTTGCTCATCGCCATACATGTCTTTATCGTTAAAGTCAGTTGCAAGTGTGAGGTACTGTAAAGCGCGAGGGTAACGCAATACTTGATAAAGATCGTCGGGAGTGATGAGGCAGTCAATGAGGGCCAATGACTCAAGTCTCGTCGAGCCACAACCCACATCAACGACAGCGTCGTTCACCGCGGAAGCAGCCCAGTGGAGCTCGAGTTGGCGAAGAGATGGATGCTTGAAGAGGCAAGTTGCCTTCCAAATAGACCAGTTGGCCCAGTCTTTGAATCCAACAGTGCCTTTTATGATCAGCAGTGGATCCCAGATTCTGGGATTAATAACCTACAAGTGGTCAGTGTTTCCGCTAGCACTGATGGGAGAGGCAGGTCATGACCGTTCATGTAATCTTCCTCTTCAACGTAGATAAGAGACATATGGCGTAGATTCACCATATCGTTGATTGCGCCGATGGTCCTCCTCGTTTGCCATGAGTCAGGCTCATACCAGGGGAGGGAAATGTCGAGGCTCCGAGTCTGCCTCAACAATCCCCTGCGGCGAGATTCTTCCGGCGGATGGCGTTCCGTGTTATCGTTTATGAGCATAAAACGACTGAGTTCAGACATGGCATATTCAGCAGGTCCATTCTTGAAGACAATGTGTCGATACAAAGCTGGTGACGCGTGGCTGTAGAGTAGCTTGCAGCTCCAAGACAGTGCGCAAAGATCCGCAGGTTGGCAGAAGCTGGCGATAATGGCAATGACTTCGTTCGGGAGGTCGCAAAGCATCTTCGATTTGGTTCAGCGACTCTGCTTGATAGCACGAAGTGGTGTTTTTGTTCGTTGCAGATGGGAAGATAACGTTGAAGTGACGCGGTGCAAAACGCGCCAACAATTCTCTCCACGTGACGTAGTATGTATTTCACGCTAACCATTTCAAGAACAGCTTCCTCCCTCCTAACATCATTTTCAGTTCGCTCACAACCTTTCATATTTTGTCATATCGTATTTGTTGCTGTTCGAGAGACAAAAAAGAATAAGCACCTTCTGATTGAGACTTTGTATTCAACTGATAGTCTAGACAAAAGCCAAGAATTGGTTTACCATACTGGAATCTTTTCCAACTGCAGTAGCCACGCCATAATCCACTGCTTACCCCAAACTTTAACTGGACCATCACCGCCGCACTTACAGATAACATGCATTCGGAGAATCGATTAAATGCTCATACGGAGATGCTTTGAAGTCGCATGTTTCGAAAGGGGAAACGTCCACTCGGTTCGGAGGTTTTTCCGAAGCGAGCCACTTAGCCCTTATTTCCATACCCACCCCCGACGACACACCTGCTTTTGCTTCGTCCAAGTTCCCTTCCTGAAAGACTAGCCTTTATGCTGTGCCACGTTTGCTCTCCGAGAGGTGTGGCTGAAATTGGGTTAGTGCGCCAATATCGGATTCCTACAGGGTGCTTTGTATCGCAAATGCTTCATCACGTGTCTTTCTTTTTTGTTTGGTCAAAAATCTCACCTCACTATATGCAGCCGCGTAGGAAGGTATAAAGTAAGGTCCTCCTTCTCTCTCCCAAGATTGTTTACAGTACTTCTACCATACGTCCTTCCGGTAGACAGCTCCACGCGGCAAAGATATCTAGGTCCAGGGTCCAGGCCCTCTGTGCGTGTCACATTCGCCAAGTCCTCAACCTACTCGCAGGTATTTCCGCACCCAGCTCGGGCCGAGTCGACCCAAGTTTAGCGAGGAAAGCTGACGAGTACTTCTCTTTTGCTTTTGCTAGTTTAAAATACAGCCTCTAAAATCGGTTTACAGCGGTCCGACACAATAACAACAAAATGGTCCACGTTTTACGCCGAGAACAACTTATTAACCACAAATGGAATTAATTAGTACCAAGTAATGCATTTATAGAGTAGAATCAGGCGAATAAAATATCTTAACTGATTTTTAATAGGATTTTTTAAAACTTAGCAATCGAAGTTTAAAGTATACTGTCGCGTGTATGTCTCACGTGACCATGCTTCTCCGAGCCTTTAGCTCTCAATACCTCAATTATATTACATACAACTGCATTTACTGCAACATGTATAAATAATTAATACTTCTTTAGTTTTTGACTAAATAAACCGTGAAAATTTCTATGTAAGCTGATATAAATAATCACGTGCTTTGTAACCCCTGCGATATTGAAGATATTAAAAATCGGAGAACCGAGAGTTATTTGGTAAAGATGTATAATAACTCTAATTAATACGATTTATCCGTTGCGCTGCGGCCAGCTTGGGGTTGGCTTGTGCACATCTAAGCGAACCAAATCAGCAAATCATATCGCTGGGTTTCTGATTTAAGACCTCTAATTCGCTGCAACTTTGCGGTATATTTCAGCACGGAAACCCCAAGCTGGCCGCAGCGGAACGGATATTAATTAGTATTATCGTGAACTGTCTTTTCTTCTGTTGCTTTTCTTTCGGACCGACTGTAGATTAGAGTTTCAGGGGATTACTCAAGTGCTGCCTTTCTTCATTTGGATAATCCCACACGTGACCATCACGAGTCAGTTCTTGCCCCGGCTGCGACCTGCAGTGTATCATGGATTTCCTGGGGTTGAAACATAGAGTGTTCGCGCCTCGGACGCACATTTTCATTTGTCCAACCTGTCAATCCTGTCTATTGACGCTGTCCGACACCACACCAATCCCGAGTCACTCCAAGGACAGAATTTACAATTAGTTTTTTGTAATCTCATCTTCCAAGACACGAAGTAGAGCTCAGCCGTACGGAGTCTGACTTCGGCATCTCGTCAGCTCCGCGAGCTTATCGTTGATGTCAAATAAAGCTTTCGCCAACACCACCACGCAAGCCGCTGACACTCGGCGATGCAACTCGATTCGTCGCTTCTCGGGGCGAACGCCGCGCCTCGGGTCCCACGTTTGGGCTGTGGCCACACGGCATCGCCGTCCTATAGCAACAACTAATCACCGCCCGCATTCCACAATTTCCGCCGCTAGATGGATATAGACCTTCCCTATCAAGCTCTGCCAAGGGCCTCTTATCTAGATATTTACTATTTACGACCAGTGAACCTTTTCTGCCTTTCAGTGCCTACAATCCGGCACAGACGTCGTTATCTGGTGGCAGGACGCTTCCGTTGCGCTTCTCCATGCAGAGAACATGATAGGTTGAAGCTTCGTGGTCCATCTTGCCTTCTAGAAGGAGGGTAATCAGCAGGGGCAGTACAAAGGGAGCAGGTCCGACGCAGATCCCCCCCCCTCCCGGCTGAAGTGTGCCGCTGTTGCTGTCCTTTTCTCCTCCGATTCTCTTTTCTCTCTCTTTCTCTCTCTCCCTCTCTCTCGATTGTATCTCAGTTTCACAACAATGTCTGACTTCGTTCATGGCGACCAAGCTGATGTGAGGCACTCTCACGATGTCAAGCGCTCCCACGACGTCGAGGCGCAAAGCGACGATGTCAAAGGGGAGGCCGCCCCCGCATACGAGACCACTGCGGATGCCGATTCCGAGGAGGTGATCCGGGCACGAGAGCTTCAGCAGAAGTCGGGATTTCTGCGGAGCATGCGCAGAGGAGAGGAATGGCTTGACGAGAAAATGGGCATCGAAACCCAGGGCATCGACCGCATCCACGAGGAGGACAAGAAGCCCCCTTCCATTCTCAACGTCTTCTTCCTCTGGTGGTCCCTGACTTGCCATGTTGGGACACTCCCAATTGGTGTGCTTGGCCCTGAATTTGGCCTGTCGTTGAAACAATCCGTTGCTGCTATCGTTGTTGGTACACTTCTGGGCGCTCTCTGCACTGCATATACAGGAACTCTTGGTCCCAAGGTAGGTTTATGATATCCAATTATCATTGAGGGATAGGACTAACAGCGAAACAGCTTGGAATGCGTGCCATTGCAACATCTCGTTACTCTTTCGGTTTTTATGGTGCAAAGCTCTGTTCCGTCCTCAACGTTATAATTGGCGGCGGTTTCGCAGTCGTGAATGTTGTTGTCGTTGGTCAAATCCTCTCCGCCGTCTCAAACTACACTATGACCATCGCAGTTGGCTGCGTGATCATCGCGGTGATCGGCTACGTGATCTCAATTTTCGGCTTTGCGCTCATCCACACATACGAGAAATACTCCTGGATCGCGATCTTCATTATCTTATGTATCCTGATCGGTCAAATCGCACCTTCAGTTGACCCCAGCATTCCCGCCTTGGACGAGGGATTAGGTTTGGCCGGTTCCTTCCTCAGCTTCCTCGCCATCAACTTCTCGAATGCGTCCGGCTGGTGCTCCATCGCCTCCGACTACTACTGCAACTACCCAGCCGACACCAAGTCCTGGAAGATCTTCTGCCTGACCCTGGCCGGAATCTCGATCCCCACGATCTTCGTCACCGTCATCGGTGCCTGCCTCGGAAATGCAGCAATCAGCTCCTCGGTGGATCCAATCCTGTCGAATGCGTACGAATTCCATGGCTTGGGCGGTCTCCTCAGGGAATGCTTCCACCCCCTCCCGTTCTCGAAGTTCTGCCTGGTTCTCCTCGTCTTCTCCGTGCTCGGGAACAATATTGCCATCAACTACTCCTCCGGTCTCAGCATGCAGCTTCTCGGTCACTACTTCCACGCTGTTCCCAGATTCATCTGGTCGTTTATCAACGCGCTCGTAATTGCCATCCTGGCTATCGCCGGCCGAGAGCATCTCTCGCTTATCGTTAGCAACTTTGTGTCCTTGCTCGGTTATTGGACTGTGTCTTTTACGATCATTCTTCTGATTGAAGACCAGTGGTTCCGCAGAAAGGAGGGATATAACCTCATCGTGTGGGATGTGCCATCCAAGTTGCCTTGGGGACTGGCGGCTGTTATGGCGCTGTTGACGGGTTATCTGGCTGGTGGTGTGACGGGAATGTCGCAGACGTGGTATATTGGTAAGGCTTTCCAATTTCTCCCAATTCTCTAGCCCCATCATTCCCCAAAACATCGACTAATTACAGAACAGGTCCCATTGCTGCCAAGTTCGGTGGCTTCGGAGGCGATGTCGGAATCTATCTTTCTGGCGTCTTCACCCTTATCGTGTACCCACCAGCACGCTGGTACGAGCGCAAGAAGACTGGGAGATAAGCGTCTCCCGTCCAGTCTTGTCATTTTGATGATGGATAATATAGAGTGCCTCGCACAGTTTGGCTACACATTCTTTTAATAGATATCAAAATATAGAGAGTCGGACATCTTAGAAAGAGAAAATCATGTTGATCATGTCTTATCATTTTCTATTACCGCATTTTTCCCCAAGTGAGTCTTTTGTCCGTGTTTGATCAAGCTCCGATTCCAAAGACGAGCGGGCGAGAACCGTATCACGTGATACAACTCCTGGTTGTCTTCTGAACGGGATGGGAATGGGAGGAAGAGTTTCCAACCAGGAGCCGCATAAGCAGGTGCACATGCAAAGAGTAATACCCAGATTTTTTTACTTTATGAGAGTATATTATAATCTTGAGGGGGTCCTGGCCCCGGACCCCCTACGGGTAGTAAAGCTGCGGAAGAGAAAGTATTCCTTAGAAAATGACTTAGTTAGAAGAGGAGAGTATTTATTCTTGGGGAAGTGCCCCTCAGAGCCCTCTCCCTAAGGAAAGAAAGAAGTAAAAAAGGCAAGAGGGGTATTTTATCTTCGTTGTTACGTGATGTCAGTCGCGCGGCATCACCGCACGTGACTTAGCGTGTAGCCAGTGCTTTTAGCCTAGCAGACAGCCTTCAGCTAGCTATTTACTATACTGCAAATCTCGCCTTATCGTTACATTAGTGGGGGACTTCCTAAACCCCGCTTAAGCCTCTGGTGTTCGGTCAAACATTTATCCAAGTCATGTGACAGGAGATCTCTCCTGTCACGTCAACATTTTACCATACCAGCCCATCTCGCTTTTAATCACGCGTCATACCCGTTGAGCTTTTAGGCCGTTTCTGTCAAAAACCCCTGCTGCAAACCCTTCTTATTCTCCGCCATGCTATCCGCGGACCGATATCTCAACCCCATATCTCCAAGCTCAATATCAACAGGGAGTCCGACGTTGTCAAGTGACGACCCCGCAGCTAGAGTTATCGGAGACGCAATGGAAGTCCGTAGCACGTCGATGTCGCTTTTGTCGTCGTCGATACCGAGAGCAGACTGTATTATGTCTTCGATTTGTGCAGAAATGACTTCGCGGATGGTGGAGGGATGCCGTGTTTGTGTTTGATGAGTTCGTTGTGAGGGGTCATTCGCAGAGCGTGTACGTCGGATGGAAGTGTTGTAGGCAGGGAGGATCACGCCGATGAGTTGTTCTTCTATTGGGGGAGTTAATGTTTGAAGGGAGGTCATCGGGAGGGATGAGGCGGGGTGGGAGGTGCGGGGTGCGACGTACCATCGATCGGTCTTGCGGGTCGATGATACTTCTTCCAGATGAAGGCAATGCTCACAATGATCATGACGGCTCGGTATACGATAGAGGATATGGACTCGGGAGTCCAGATGCTAGGTTGGTCAGGGGTTGACATGATGTGGCCGAATAAGATGATCGATGCAGAGGAGGGACAATCGAAGCAAGAAGCAACAGACTTATGCAGATCGATATGAGAGGAGAATATGGGTAACAAGAAATCAAAGAAAGAAAAGACCGGGTCACAGAGATCAACGGGTCTCTTATAATTCGCGTGGGATCATTCATGGCGACGTTCATTCTGGCGACGTTCGCTCTGGCAGCGTTCGTTGTACACACTCGACGCTGAGCGAATAGCGTCGCCGAGTTTTGGATCGGTACTGACAAGATCCCAGGCAGGAGCATCTTGCAGGCACGCAGTTTTCCATTGTGAACGGGTCGCAGAACGCCGCAGCAACCCAACGAGAGACTGAGGCGCCCTTCCCAAGTGTAGAGTTCTGCCTCGTAACGCCAGGGGGCCCTCAGACTCCCATGCGACCCCCCTACCCCCACGATCCAAGCCAGTTTGGCCGGCCCAGCTGGCCTGGATGGCCTTGCCCGATGCAGCATAGCACGCCGATGGAAGCAGAAGCCCTTGTCAGCCGAAAAATGAGCGAGCCGTCGAGGGCCAACCATGATACTACAGTAGAAAACATGGCGCTCCCAGAGAGGCTCTCTTATCGGATGAGGCTGATCGAGCCCTCCAAGAATAGCTGAGTGGCGGCACATATTCTTGCTCCATTTCTGCCCTCTGCGATTGAATATGAAGTATGCATACCTTTATTAGGCTCAGGGGTGAAGTTGTGCTGTAAGGTGATGTGAGGCACCTTTGAAAGGTTAATGCCAGACGAGAAGCTAGCATGAAAAAGGCAATATACTCAAATCAACTCGCGCCTGGGCCGGGAGAGGAATCATCTTGCATGCGCTACTCGCTCTGATCCGCTGCTGAAGATCATCTGGGCAATGTTCCTTGTCTGCGGCCCAAACCGAGCATTGCCCAGAAGTTCTTGGGTGTCGCAAATCTGGGCGATGCTTTGACAGGCTCAATCATTGGACTTTGTGGCATGCGCAACCGACCCCTCAGCCACGATCAGGACCTGGCTGCGCCCGAGGAAATCGTTCAGCGGTGTGTCATCTTGGCCCTGCCTCAAGGCCCTGCCTCAAGGCCCTGCCTCAAGGCCCTGCTTTAGGATCCTCATGAGCTTCAACCATTTCCAGCAAACGCTGCTTGTCTACCATTCGCGACTTCCCCTCCAGATTCGTCTTTAGATCAAAGCGAATGGCCTGAAGTTCGACACTCTGATCTTAATTGCCATGATATGATTGCAAGATTCATTTGATCATCTTTGTCGCAATTAGTACTCACACAGCAGCCTCAGTTTTCAGCAAACAGCACCATCGTCAAGAGAAATTAATTGAGACATGGATCATCAGTAAGAAAGCACCTCTGCACCTGAAGAGAGTGAAGTAACTTAGTTTCCTGACGAGGCCGTAGAGTTAACCTGCCCCGCCCGGTTAGTGAATATCTCTGGATCTTCGAGGTCTCAAACCTCCCATACGCCAAAGCCTTGTTTAATCCTACTCATTTGGGGAACGAGCCCCGATGCCTCGAAGTGAAACAAGAAATAGCGGCAGTACTAGCCTCGTGCGACTTATTGCGGCGCGAGTCAAATATGTTTCTTCATCTTATTGAAGCGCTGGAGAAAGAGAGGGAAGAAATGGTTCTCCATCATCATGGACGTATTGCGAATCTGGAGGCTGAACTGAAATCAACAAAGGCGAAGGACTCTTCTCGCGATGCGCCAAAGAAGGGTTCTCTTGGCAAGGGACAAATCGTGGAATCACCCAGGAACGAGATACAATCCTGGGCCAGAATTATGCCGGGACAATTACTTCCATCCAACCTTCCCATATTGCAACCTACAAGAGCAACTGACTCGCCAGCCAAGAGCCGATTGGCCCATACCGAGGGAGAGATAGGCGAAGATCTCTCAACAGTGTCGAAACATAAACACAAAGATCCCTCGAAGTTCAAATTTAAATGCAACACTTGCGATAAAAGCTTCACACGATCCACTACTCTCCAAGAGCACCGAAGATCACACAACAACGAAAGACGTTGGGCGTGCCAACTTTGCCCTAAACATTTCGTGCGTTTGAAGGACCGGAACCGACACGAAGAACGTCAACATACACAAAAGAAGATTGAATGTGGTGTATCTATTCAGAGCCGGGCGGGGGTGGTATGGGAGTGGGGTTGCCATCAGCGATTTGCCAGAGAAGATGGCCTCATCTCACATCTTCGTACCGAGAAGGGTCGGAGATGTCTCGAACCTCTTCTGGCTAATGAAGAATATTCGTTGTTTCGGATGGTTGACGAAGCGCGGGATGGAGAAAAGTTCCGCTGCTCTCAGGCGAGCAATTCATGCCAACAAGAATTTGATGGGCCAGAGCAGTTCACGCAACATCTCAGTGCACAAGCTGGGAAGAGATGTGCTACGGAGTGGATCGTACATCACGTCATGAAAATATATAGGGGAAAATCTGGGGAATCTTTGCTCCCTGCGCCTTTTGATGGAGTAGAGGAACAACGACTTTGGCCAAGTCGAATTTACAATCGAGTTCCCGGAAGAAACGCCGACGATGGCGCAGCAGAGAGACACCCAAAAGCTCCTATTCCTATGGGTTCATGGATGTCGTCCACCAATGTGCCGCTCACTGCCGAAGCAAGAGACGAAAGGCCACTCGACAATACTGGGAAGAATGGAGGCGTCAGCCTCTCACCGGTTTCAGGAAGCGTGGATCAATCGAAAGGTCTGAACCCTAGTGAACTAGTGGCCGATGAGCCACCGTTATCACCGAATGTCTCCTGCGATACGGAACCACCTCAACCGCACGGTATGCTTACTAGCTGGGCTCTGGTAACGCAGAGCTCACTTGTCTGTATCCCTGGAGAACGACTCTGGGCTGTCATCAAGTGCTCGGCGCGACTAGAAGGAAAGTTTGTCTTCACCTTTGAATCACATCTTGGGACATATGACTCCGACGCCACCGTGGAATCTCTAGGTGGAATATCTCAACATTTTCATAAACTCAGTTGCGAAATTCCCGCCCCACAGAGAGAAGAATATGTGACAGTCAAGATACGTCCTACTCTTGGTAAAGGGCAAGGGCAAGGGTTTCCTTGTGGAAGAATATGGCTTTGCAAATAGGTCCCTTGAGCATTAATGACGAAAGATAGGGTAGTGCATCCGGACCTTAACTAGCACACCTGTGATGAGATGTAACAGCCGAGCAGACTTTAGTGGGGGGAGGATGATGGAATTTATGCAGAGTACAAATAATGGATAATTTACCTCTTCCCCTTGAAGATATGGAGAATTAATAGCCAAGTGTTGCGAACTTAAGACTGAAAGTCGAGAGCAATTGCCCACTCCCTCAATATTCTCTACAAAAGAAGATGTTAGACGGTTTTTTTAAAAAATGTTCTCCGGACTTTGACTTTTAAACCCTCAGTCGGCTTACTTCAGCGTTAGAGTGGTATTAGGCATCTTCGGGCTTCTATGCACCGTCTCAAAGACAAATTTTCTGAGCAATTCCCCCAAAACGGTCTTCATCACCAGATACGCGAACTGCCAACACAACCCTTGGCCCACCACTGAAAGCGGTAATTTCACATGGACTAGCGGCATCTGCGCTTAAATAGTACCATCGATCCGGATCAAACTCATCAACCTCCTCGCCCCACATCGACGGATTCATTGTAAGAGCATATGTTATCCACGTTATCCACGTTAATGACCTTCCGCCCCAAGGGTTGACCGGCTGCTCGGAGCCGATGATCTTGATCCCTTCAGTTTCTTGCCAGCTACGATGTAGACTACTAATCCCGGGCTTAGAGCGGACGCAACGCGGAACAAAGAGTTGGTCTCGCAGGACGATCTCAAATCCATGGGTTTTTATTCATACTTTTGAGCATCCGGAAAACCATCAGGCTGGCTTGAAAAGAAGGTCACTTCAATGCTCTCACATTTGAAAAGAAATCTTGCTATTCCGCTTCTAAATCTAATACTTGGAAAATTCATCTAGATTTAAACACCCGATGTCTATGCAATAGGCTGACCCAATAGAGTAAGGTACTGTGTGACCACACTCTTCACCTGTTCCTCATACGACAAGAACCAGTGTGAGAAATGAATAGATTAGATTAGATTAATGGCTATTAATCTAATCTATTCATGAAATATTCTCATTAATCATATTCTATTCACGAATTAATCAAGCTAATCATGAATATTCATGAATACCTTGATTAATGTACACGTGATTATAGCACGTGATAAGCTAACCTAATTAGGTAAGAAACTCGCTCTAGCGCTGCTTTAGCGAGCTTTTTCCTCGACTATTTAGGAGCAAGGTAGCGCTAGAGCCCGATACTTACTCAATTAGGCTAGCCTATCACGTGCTATATTAATTAAAGGTATTCATGAATATTCATGATTAATTATTCTAATCTAATCAATTTTTTGAAGTATTACATTAATCATATTCTAATCAAATTATTCATGAATATTCATGAATAAATTAATTAATGTGATTAATTTTTTCGCACACTGACAAGAACTTTACCCCGAACACCCTTTCCGTCCGACTGGCATAAACCTCTGTCCTCTTCGTCGGAGTCGACCCTGTGTTCGGCAAGATCCCATTCTTAACCGCCTCAGGAAAGTTGCGATTCACAATCCCGATAGCATCACTCCAGACCGTCCCTCTCGCGCCTTCCGAAACGGCTAGGAAGCTCTGATTCCCTTCAATCTGGGATCAAGTGCTTTGACGTGGAGATTAGCGACGTCCCACACGTGCACCGAAGTGCTGGGGATCGCACCCCAGCCGGAATCCTCGCCGAGGACTTGCGCGAATGCTGCGCGGACGGTGGCATCGGCGATGAGCTTTGGGTCCGTAACCAGCTCGTTCTCGCCGACGACGAAGGCGGGCATGATGTGAATAATATCGAACAGTGGCTTCTTCTCCTTCACGAAATCCTTCGCGGCGGCGAGAGCGCGTTTCTTTCCAGCCGCATAGGCTTCGAATGGGTGGTGGTAGGGTGGAGCTGGATATTCGGCTTCGTAGGTATCTGGTAAAGCCGAGTAAGTCAGCAGGTGTCAAGTGAGGCTCCGTCTTGGGAGGGTTCGAAGACAAGGAGATATCAGGTACCATCGAATACCGTATCAACCTCTTTCTGCCTAAACTCCTCCCATGGGATAATCCCAACCTCTGAAGAAGTAATGATAACCCGCTTCACTGATGTTGTTTTGAATGCAGAGTCGAGGATCCCAAGGGTTCCCTTCAAAGCTGGCTGGATGAAATGGGCGTCGTAGCCGCTCTCGGAATCGTCGCCATGGATGGTCCCTGATGCAATATGCATGATGTATTAGCACCTTTCACTGCCTCGTCGTAGGCGCCATCGGCTAACATATCCGGGACGGTGACGAAGGTGAGGCCTGGGCCTGGGTTTATAGTCTTCACGGTGGGAGTTGCCAGGATCAGGTCTGCTTTAGCTTGGCTGCGGACTGCGGCGCAGACGGAATATCCAGCTTCGAGGGCGAGGTGAATGGTCTTGATACCAATGAGGCCGCTGCCGCCCGTGATGAGTACGAGGTCGCTAGACATTGTAGTGATATTTGAGGGAGCTGGAAGTCTGGTTGAAGTATGGATGTTTGCCGTATTAAGTTTAACTATCAGAAATTCGGTTTCGACTTTTCTTTCTTGTTCTGGTAAAGGAAATACACAGCAGGACGTTCTTGGTGCTGTATCCAACTCTTTCTGCTTCTTCGTAGCACCCTTTTATATCCCTTTCCTTCTGTCTCTCCAACTCAAAGCGCCGCCACAGCACAACCGCAGTCCTCCACATCCTCTGGCTCTGTAATCCCATCCTCTTGACATTCTCCCATACATCCTAAGCCATCCCTCTATCGCCGAGAAACGCATCGCATCGCAATACACTTTTCAACCGAATGCATCGGCGAAATTATCAACAACAGAAACGTCTTGACCTCTCACGTCCGTATCTATTCGCAGGCGCAGACAGATTTTTTCCCTATTTGGGATACTGCAAACTTGCATCGAGATGGGGTGTCTTAGAAATCTTGGTGGTTTTGAGGGAACAGGACGTTTCGTGACTGATTCGTCAGCTCTGTTACACGAGCTCTCTAGCCACGGTGGCTTCGCCGATTGGTTAATCGCCGAAAGTTCCCATAAGCGGTGTTCATGAGGAGAGGCACAGGACGGTCATTGGTGAAGCAGCTTCTTTACCTGCTTTAGGGAATTTTGTCTCATTGATCCATCTCAGGCTGGGTTCGTGTTGTTCCGTTCACGACGTGAAATTGTGACCTGAAATCACGCCACCTTTGCGAAGTGAGACAGGAACGATCAAGTGAAGCCAAATTTCTGTCATGTGGAAGTCCAGAGATAAGTAGGGAAGAACTGGATTAAGACCCTAAGCTATCTAGTTCTCGAAGATTCTGAGGACATGGAAAGATGAGAAGTAACGACAATCCATTAGATGATGAAAGCAGTTGAAGGTACAAGAGGAGCCTGTTACACATTGCTTTATGGGTACACGCCAGCCTCGGGTTCCTTTTCGAAGAAAGTTGATGGAAGTTCCCAACCTGGATTCAATCTCTCCATCGCCTGCTTTGAGTCTCTCACAACATCGTACCCGAAATTGAACTTGTAGAAATCCTCAGGCGTTTCTGCCAAGCATAACATTGTCAGCACAGCCTCTTGATTAATTCTGCTTCATTGTTTGAATCTTGGGACGGAAACACATTGGAGATTGTGGCTTACTCGGCACAGTCTCAGCTGGAATGAACTTCGCCGCATCTTTATGGATCTTCTCTGCTTCATCCTGACCTGCGTTGCTGAAGATCTGCATGACACTTGCTCTGTTCTTTCGCACTTCCTCGAAGAGCTGGAGGCGGGATTCAAGGTCTCCTGGGGTGCAGTTTGTGAGAGCGATGCCGAGAACCACGGAATCTTCAATGGCTTGCCCGCCGCCTTGGCCTTGATCTGTGATACAGTTGTGAGAAGGATCAGGACGAATTTGGTGGGGATCACTCACGGGGTAGCATTGGATGAGCTGCATCGCCGATGAGAACGAGCTTGCCCTTGTGCCAAGTTGGAATTGGGGCTCGGAAGAGGAGTGGCCATTGTTTTATATCATTTGCCTTCCTGATATTTGAGTTAATTATGAAAGTTAGTTAAATCTGAGCGGAATGACTGACTTCAACACGGCAAGTACTGCGGGGTGGAAGTCAGAGTATCGGTTGATCAGAACGGATTTGTCAACAGACGTTTGCCAATCTGTTTTCGGGTAAGCTTCTGCAAATCCCTGATGTCTTCTTTCTGATGATCATACCTTCATGTACGACATTCTCATCACTGTGAAAAATAGCCACAAAGTTATGTTCTTCGTTGCTTGAGTTCATTTCATCAGTACTAAATTCGGACATCAATAGATGGCGAGACTTACTTTCGGCACGGATACGAAACCAATCTGTTATCTTTCCCAATAAAGAATTTTATCGTACCATCGTCCTCCTCAGTAAACTGCACAGTTTCGGGATCGGATGCAATGTCCTTTGAGGAAATCAGAAACCGGTACGCGAAGTTATAGTTTGTTGTTGGTAGAGCTGGATTCGCGGCTCCGAGGATGGCTTCAACCGCTTTGGTGTGAACGCCATCTGCGGCAATGATAAGATCACCTGATACTGTGGTGCCATCGGTGAGAGTTACACGACCAGCCTCTGGTTCCTGAAGAAGATCAGCCTCGGTGCTCAAGAAAATCCGACAGCAGAGCTGGCTTTGAGTAGACGTACATATTCCGACACTTCAGACTTCAAGTGAACAACGGCTGGTTTCCCTTGGCCCTCGGTCTGAGTCGCGAGTATTTTGAGCTCCTCGTGTAGATCAACTCGATGCGCAAAAAACCATGGTGCACCAAATGTTGATGTTACATAAGACTCATCACTGGTGTGAAACTTTTCCAGTGAAGCCGCGTGAGCTCTGTAGCTTTTCTTACAGATCACAAACCTCGCTCTGACTGGGTCGAGGCCCCATGCAAGCAAACCACGAGAGGCGTTTGGACAGACGTGAATGGCTGCACCTAGCTCGTTGTTCAAGGCCGAGCGCTCGTAGATCTGCACATCATGTCCTGCACGACGACAAGAGATCGCAGCTGAGAATCCCGCAATACCGGCTCCGACGATAATGACTTTCAGCCGGGAAACCTCAGCAGACTCCATAATAGAAGTGTGGAAACGTTAGAAGGTGTTCTTTTTTGTCTGTCTTTGGTTCCAGGATCAAGCTTCTCGAGGTGCAGCTTCGACAGTGAAGAACGAGAAACTATGGGACGAGTGAACTCTAGACGAGAAGTAATCTCGAAAGCGGCGTTCACTGCGTTCCAGAATGCGCCCTTCTGATACCAGCCTGACGGATTGAGTTACAGTAGATACGACGTGTTTCAACTTTCCAGGTCTGAGATCGGAGCAGTCTTGCTCATGAATTGAAATCGGGTTGCATTAGGCAAGATGTCCGACCTGAATTGGTCGGCCTTGTGACGAGTACGAAGTAAGGCGGCAGGGCGAGCAGGCGGCGGCAGCTAACCCCGGCTTCCGCTCTCAGGGGTCCGTGGGGTCCTGCGGGGTCTTGGCGAGAAGGGGACGACGGGACGTAGCGAGCGGCGCTATGAACGCCCTGGAGCCTTTGCCGACACCAACGACGAGCCTTCTTTAGACGACATGCCGGCACTGCTGCACTGCTGCACAGCTCACTCACCACCCCTACCTGCAGGTTTGCAACTGCAGCTCTAGCTTCAGAGCGGCATGGGCTGGCCCCCAAGGCCCCAAGGGTCACAATCCTTCGCTTGTCTGTTCTCGGGGCAACATGCAGGTGCACCCGACCGAAGACTGCGGTCCCGGCTGCACTGAAGTCCGTTCTTGACACTTGACTCCGATTGTGGAGAATCTTCCGTTGGACCAGGTTCCTCAAAGCAACAGTAGCTAATCGTCGACGGACAAGTGAGGGGACAACACTGGGCCAATATGCATTGCTGGGTACGGACTCCGGAGTACCCCCGCAGCCCAGAATCAAGGGGTTTCGCCAAGGACCGTTTCTCGTCCAATACCTGCACCAACATCCCTGCTCCGGGCATTCCCCAGATACAGTAAGAAACTGCTCATCCTTGAAACCAAATCTGCGGTCATGCCGTGGGATTTACGAACTATTGGGAACGCCATCCTCGTTCATCCGGCTCATCTTTGGTCAATCATTTTTGCCCAATCGGACTCCCTCGTGGCTTCAATGCTTTATCCACCGAGGTGACCTTTGTCTCTTTCATTCTTTTCCTTCTCTGTACACCAGTGAAGTCTCGAAAATGTCGGAAAAGGAACAACCCCTTCGAGTGAGCGAGCCCTCTAAGGAAATGGATTCCCAGGAACATGAAAGGCGGTCAGAGGAAAACCCATCAGTGGAAAACTCGTCGGAGGAAAAGCCCTCAGAAACCGTGAAAACCAGCATCGAATCTAGCGAGGAACCGGTACCGCATCTCCATGCGAAGACTTACCTCACCGTTTTTGCAGTTTGCCTCATCTACTTCGCCCAAGTCATCAATGTTGTTGGAGCTGGTGCTGTAAGTGCTATCCACCTGCTTGGGATGAAGTTTAAAGCTAATTCAAGCAGCGCGCTCAAGATATTTCAGCAGTCCTCGGTGACTCGTCCAAGAGCGTCTGGCTGACCTCCTCTGTTGCCATTCTGACCACCGTTCTGAGCCCACCTGTTTCTCAAGCAGCTGATTATTGGGGCCGTCGATGGTTTTTGATTGGCTTGACAGCCTGTGGGGTTATTGGGTCGATAATTGTTGCGCGAGCCACGACCATGGATATGGCCATTGCTGGGGAGGTAGTAGCTGGTATATCCTATGGCGCTCAACCACTTGTTCACGCCGTGGTATCCGAGGTTCTACCCAGAAGACATCGGGGCTTTGCTCAAGCAGGGCTTAACGTTGCTGCTGCTTTGGGGGGTATTGTAGGACTTTTGGTGGGAGGTGCCATGACTCGAAACGATAACCATGCTGGATTTCGTAATTATTGGTACCTTTCGACTGCGAGCTATGCCTTGGCCACCATTCTTTGCGTCATCTTATACAACCCACCTCCTCAAGCCTCACAGCTGGGACTAACGCATATGGAGAAGCTTCGCAAGCTGGATTGGATTGGATACTTCCTGCTGGCATCTGGTCTAGTACTGTTCTGCATCGGTCTCTCCTGGTCCCAAAACCCATACGCCTGGACGGATGCACACATTCTGGCTCCGTTCTTGATCGGTGTCGCTCTCGTGTTTGGACTCGTTATTTACGAGACGAAATTCAAGAAGGACGGCATGTTCCACCACGGCCTCTTCTTAAACGGCTGGAACTTCCCAATTGCGTTATTGTGCGTCTTCGTAGAAGGATTGTCTTTCTTCGCAGCAAACAATTACTTTGCTTTCGAAGTCGCCGTATTGTACGAGACAGATCCCTTGATTACGGGCCTTCGATATAGCATCAACTTCATCACCTACGCTATTTTCGCTGTTCTAGGCGGTGCCTTCTGTTCCAAGACGAAAATGGTTCGCTTCCCCACAGTCATCGCATTCTGTTTTATGGTCATATTCTACATCCTCATGGCAACAGCAACGCCAGGTTCATCAAAAGCTGTTTGGGGCTATCCGGTATTCCTCGGCATCGCGTTAGGGATATGTCTCTGTACTTTAATTACAGTTGCTCAATTGAGCACCCCTAAAGAGCTGATCGCCACCACAAGCGGTCTTATGATCGGAGTGAGATCTCTCGGTGGTTCAGTCGGTCTGGCAATCTGTGAGTTCCTTTGCATTGGTTTAACGCCGAGTTCTAACATTCTCTTTCAGACAACGCCATCTTTACAGCAAAGTTCACAGCAAACTTGGGTCCCAAAATTGCAGGAGCTGTACTACCTCTCGGGCTTCCAGAATCTTCTCTTCCAGCACTCATTGGCGACTTGGCTGCAAACAATCAAACAGCCATAGCGACAGTACCTGGAATAACACCTCAAATTATTGGTGCCGGTGTTGGAGGTCTCTTCGATGCCTACAGTCTGGGATTCCGATTTGTCTGGGTCGCAGCAGGCTGCTTCATGGCGCTTGCCGCAATTTGTGAGTGGTCCCTTCCTCCATGTGCCTTAATTCACTTCTATCGCAGTGACAAGGATTCTTCTGCATTATTCTCTGGTACAGGACGCTAACCTTGATTCGCCTGCAGGTGCCGTCTTCTTGGTCGACCCGGTCAAGGAATTTAACATGCATATCGATGCACCAGCGGAGAAAGAGGAGGACATCTTCTCTTAGGCCTCTCGCTGCATCTTCATTTGCCAAAAGTAGCCTGGAACATATGCACTGCAGCACTTGTAATCTCGAATTTTTTATAGATCTTGGCGTTCCAAAATTATCACCAAGGAAATCTAAGATTGCTCTTCAAATTATTCGTGCCTGTGGTTGGACGGCTCACAATCTTCGGGTTCTGCTATTCAAAAAAATCAAGTGCTCGGATTTTATCAGATGCCCTTCGGGACAGCCTCTCTTGGTTAGGTTTCCGTACCTGGAGTCCCACCTTCCTCCCGAGTCGTGGGGCCACTTCCTGTCCCGTACCCCGGGGAATCAGTTAGCTCTCCCGGGACCAGGATTCTGTCACAAGCCAAAAAAATTCACAAGTGACCATTCAAGTGTAAATTTACGTCAGACACATACCTTGTGTTACCCCACCTGCATGGAAGCCTGAGGCGTACGCGGGCTCGAGGCGGGTTCTTTTCAACTTTTCAAGGGCCCTAGGGGACCCTGGAGCACTGGAAGCGAAGAATACGGGATTGGTCCAGGGGGGTCTGAAACTTTCGAAACTGGAGAAGGGAGACTTCGTTTGAAACGACTCGTTTCACACGATTGAACGCTAGATTGGGCCCCTCCCAGCAAAAGTTGAACCTTTTTGAAACATATTCATATCAAGTCTGATGGCACAATTCTGAGATTGGGCCATCTCTCGTCTAACATGGAAAAGCAACGTCTTTTCCGGCACTTCTTCGCCTACCGAACTATTACCATCCCAGAATAAAAACGCCTCCATTTCATTCACAGCCTGCCCAATAATCGACCTCCCCGTACGAATATGCCGCCGCCACCAATTCCGCACCAGCTTCTCCAAGAGGCCTGAGCGTCCGACGCCTGCAAACGTAAGTCCAATCCGACGGCTCGGAAACCGCCCCCAGTACCTGTCAAGCAAAGGAACGTTTGCCGTACGAAGAGAGCTTGGCCCGGTGGCGCAGGGTGAATAAGTCTTGGTGGTGGGTGTACTATTTCACGTCAAGATAATCCCGGAACGAACTACTTCTGGAAGGCAATGGCGTTGCCGTTGGCCGTTGAACGCCTCTTGTCTCCTCAACGGGAAGTTTCTCAAGCCAAAAACTGCGGGAAGAAAGGTTTCTAAGCTAGTGGAAGTAAGCACAGTCACTGTGGCTTCAGTTTCGAGACGTCGTAGGAGTGGCATCGCTGTTAAAGAGGCATGCAGTTCACAAATGCACTTGATCCTAGAAAAGTGCTACGCTTTTTGACAGGCAAGGAGAGCCTGCTAAACTCGAAACGTGACCGGCATGTGATAACCTTATTATCGTGCTGCTGAAAGAAGTGACTGCTCCGATTTCGTCGACGTGCCATGGAAATTGCCCTTCATTGGCCGTTCTCCTGACCTCGCTTGGGACCCCATGTCACTTGCTGCAGTATCTGCAGTACCTGCATATCCAGAGTCAAGGAAACGATGCCTTGGTTATGTGCGTGAAGGAGGTTGTATCGTGGATCCGTCTTCATAACTCGGCAATCACCCAGTGCAATTCTGCGCTCTGCTACGGATTTTGCAAATCTTCTTCCTTCTTTAACTAGAGCTTACATTCACCCCAGAGATCGCCCAAGTTACAGCTTTCTTTCATCATGGGATTCACAATTCCGGGTCAAGATGTCCCTGTCGTAATCTGCAGCATCCTCTTCACAAGTATTGCATTCATTGTTGTCATTTGTAGGCTTTACACGCGAGTTATCATGCTCCAGAATGCTGGTCCAGATGACTATATCATGACAGCAGCTATGGTAAACACTTTTCTGCCTCCCTTCAAACATCTCTATGCCGAAACGCTTAGGAATCACTGTTGGAAAAGATCGGCTCTGATCTTTACTTGTGAGAGTCGACTAACTTCAAAGTCCAGGCTGCCTCCATCGGATTCTGCATTGTCATCTTCTACCGTGAGTGATAAACCTCTACCATTTATACCGATTCTAACCATACTTCAGAGATTAAAAGTGGACTTGGAATACCTTTTGAGACTATACCTGTACACCACATTCAACTATTCTTCCAAGTATGTTACCAGCCATAGATCAAGAACTAGAGCAATATTAACTGTTCTTTCCTCCACAGGCTCTCTGGGCCACCATCCCCATGTACAATCTCTCCCTCGTGTTGACCAAGATCTCTATCATCTTCCAATACATGCGCATCTTCACGACAAAAAAGATCACCCAGCTGTGCCGCATCATGATAGGCGTTCTTATCGTCTACGGCTGCTGGACCATCCTCGGATCCGTCTTCATGTGCATCCCTGTGGACTCGTTCTGGAACACAAGCATCTCGGGCCACTGCATGAACAAACTTGCCTTCTGGTTCTCCAATGCTGCCCTGAACATCACCACCGACATCATGATCTTCGCTATCCCAATGCCTCTCTTGAGACAACTGCAGCTCCCGCCACGACAGAAGATTGGTCTTATGTTCGTTTTCGGCTTCGGTGCCTTGTGAGTTGCCTACCTCTACATAGTACCAAATTTGTACTAACATAGTGGAAAGTGTCTGCGTCACCAGCATCATCCGATTGAAAAGTTTGTATGAGATTTCCGTATCGACAGACACCTCCCGTACGTTCAAAACCTTGCTCCTACTCTTCACGTGAACTGACAAAGCACACAGTTGACGCCGTCAACATCGCCATCTGGTCCGGCATCGAAATCAACGTCGCAATCGCTTGTGCCTCCCTTCCCGCCCTAAAACCCCTCATCTCGCGCCTCGTTCCCGGCATCCTCTCCAGCATCGGCAGCCGCAACAAATCAAGCATGAACAACCTCTCCGGCAACGAACTCGGCAGCTACCACATGAACACCATGAGTAACACCAATAAATCTAGGACCGGCACGCAGGTCGAAGAAATCAAGGTCGAGCAGAGCATATATCAGCAACGGGAAGTGAGAGTCAGTGTTGAGGGGAGTGAGAGGAGTTTAGTGAATTGGAAGGCGGATTGTTTTTCTGAGGAGCAGCAACGTAAGAAGCATGAGGTCGTCTAGTGGGCTCTCGTTGATCTGTCTAGCGCCGGTGTTGAGGAGAATCGATGAATCCTGGTTGTCGGTGGGGTGAAAAACCTCAACGCTGTTTGGATGCGTGGCGTTATGTGTATTTCTGGTCGTGTAAAAAACGAATTCCGGTTTCATCTTGATTTTCGGAGCGCTGTGGTGACACTGGCGAGAGTGAGAGTGAACCTGCCTTGCCGCTGCATGGAAGGCTTCTTGCTCAATCAACCTTCGAGTGCACCCTGAACGGGTATCCCCTCCACCCTCCCAGCAACCACCGCACTCAGCATGGACCTAAAAACTATGTTTCGTCCCCCACAGCCACGGAATTAGAACTACACTCTCCTATCGCATCCACTAACTCCCACCCTGATCTCTCAAACGCCCAACCTCACATCCTCACTCACCCCCATACACCTCAACTCAAAATCCTCACCTGCAAATACCTGGAGATCGATCTTCGTATCCGACAAAGCTTGCAAACCAATGACATCGATGAAAGCTGCGCACTCAAAGTTGAGAACTGCGATGCGGAGTCGGGGCAGCGGTTCGGTGACGGCTACCTTTGAACACAGTTTTGGTTACTTTGCTGCTGCTTCGTCACTCCAGAGCCTGTTTTCGGGTTTCCGCTCTTCAGACACTGGGGAGCTAGAGCTGTAGACTTGAATTGTATTTAGAAGCGTGTTTTTTTATATACTATGCATCGGTAAATATAACAGATGTTCTGGATTTGAATATCTAAGTACAGGTGCGTAGATCTAGACTTGACAGCGGGCCTGGGGCCAAAGTTGAATTATTGGAATTGGTGACTGGTGTTAAGTGGGTGAACATCGTTCGAAGCTGTACACGCAGAACACTGAAGCTCACTCCTGATGCGATGCCAATCTCAACAGAGGTTAACACAGTAAGCCGGAAGCAAACTATACTAGCGATAACATTCGTCAGTCAGGTCCGCTAATACGAGTAGAAAGTTTGAGCAGCGTGGTGATTTGCTACACAGCTGTGACAAGAATCACTGCCAATGTTGCCTTCGGTATCTAGTACACACAGTCGGTCAGTTCGTAGATACTGATGAGGATGAAAGCTGAGGTTGCAGGCCAAAAGGGCTCTTGACGCCGGTTTCCGTGTTAACTGCAGTGCGGGAGATGCCTCCTCCGATCGGCATCATGAAAAAGAACACACTGATGAAGTTTGTGACACCGAGGAAGCAGAGTTCTGGGCTCTTATTCATGGAATAGCTGTTTCGACGGCTGAAAATCCTTTGGCAATTGCTAGATGTTTGCTTGAGACTGCTAGGGAAATGGTAATGCATGCTCCGGCGACCTTTTCAAAAAAGGCAGAACTTAACACTGCAGGCGATTCAATTTTGATACCGCTAACTTGTGCTATCGCAAATCTTGGTGTCTTGAGGTTTCGGCTGACTCCATAGCTAATGCCTGTGAAGATGATGAGGACAATTGCGTTCTGGTAGAGGGAAAGACCCAGGAGATTGGAGTCGTTTCGTAAGTAGTTGCCGGCATACTGCATCAAGGCTAGAATTAAGTTACGTCCCCGGAAGAAACATAAGTGAAATTGCTATTTCTGCGGCCGAGATAACAGAGGAGAGTTCCTGCGGGACTTACATATGAAGGCGTGCATGTATTGGAATGTAGTAAATTTCCCAGTGAATCTTTATCTACACTGACGATATGGAAGAAGTCAGTCTCATGCTTGCAGTAGATTGTGACGAGTGTAGTGCCATTCTCACTGGTTCGAATTCATGAAGGTCTCCGCCGAGTCAGGGACAACCGCTGACAATCTGAAGCAATCTCATAAGGCGCAAAGCTCAAAGACTTCGTCGATTGAAAGTGCCATTTCAGGGACTCCGGTAAAAGAGAATGCGTAACTGAATGGCTTGTGTCCGTTTTCTTGAGTATTGTTCGTCTCCTCATTCCACGTACAACCCGCTCGGAATCCGACGAGCGAAATTTATTCAGCGGTGCAACGCACACTTCCCAGTCTCAAGAGAAAACAGGAGCTCTGCCAACAACGAATGTTCCACCATCACAAGGTACGATTCAGGGGCCATTCTAAGATGTTGAGGAACATGTCGCTCCTGCCTTGGCGGGAAACAATGCAGTGGACAACGAGTTGGCCTGGACTGAACCACCATCGCAAGACGAATTGTCGCCTCCCAAAGAGGCCCTATCTGATTTCGATACTTTCGCTGGTTGGGCCTTAGTCCACGCAGAATGTATTAATCATTCTCGCAACTACGACGTCTGTATCTACATCAAATGCCCAGAACGCCGCAAAGGAAGCTGTCAAATCGCGATTGGAAGCGCGGCCCTAACGATCCCCCCCCCCCCCCAAAAGAAATTGGTATTTGCTAGAAACGGGTATATGCCATGGCATACTGAAATTACCGCTCGACTTGAGGAGGCTTGGGTGTGGGCATCCTCGGGAAAGGACAGCGGTCTATATTGTCCATGGCTCCGATCACTGGCCAGAGAAGACATTCCACGTCGGGACTTTGCGTTATGATTCGATAATCAACAAATAGAATCTTATTCCGAGCCCACCACCAGCACTGCCTACAAACTCTCATGCCCTCTATGAGATCGTGGAGGGGGAGGAGACGGGTGAGGAGAGTCAACTGCATGCTTTGTCCGCCAACGGCCATCACACAAACAAAGTCCACTCATCACGGAAGTTGCCAATGTTTCGGGCATATTTCATAATCTACCCCTTCCGGGCCAGAGCCCGCCTTGACTGGCGCTCCATTGTTTGAACGTCTTCTCCTAAATTCTGGTATGTTTGAGGACAGGGGGACGATATGGGCTATTTTAAAACAACCTGTGGGGAAGCAACCGTATTTTGACATCGATAGAGTTCGTTTCAAAATTACAAACCTCAGAGCCGGTAGCTACGAGATTCTAGCCGAATATTCTGTGGGAACAGTGGTCGGTGGTATTGGAGAGCTGAGGAAGCACTGCATTTTGAACTGTCGTGGAAACTCCCGCTTCCAATGGTGGGAAGACAGCAATACGATGGCGAGGAGGGGAGGCGGAAATGGGCTCCTGCTTTGCCTGGGGACTTCTGTAAATGCCACTCTTGTGTGATATTGAAGCCGAGATAGTGGAGGTGATACAAATTTGAAGATATCCAGTACTTCTTGCACATAGGTGACAACCTCGGCGCTAAAACTGGAGAAGTGAAAAAGAAAGAAGGAGGATACGACGTGATAAGCGAGAGCAATGATGCAAAGTGAATCCAGTACTGGGCCTTGCCCCAAAACGAAGATCGTGCGCCATCACCGACGTACCTAGTTCCCGTTCTCCTTCTGAAGCGTACAGGCAAGGGGAGAACTTTAGGAAGGAAGCAAAAAAGGAAGGGCAGATAGGATTCTTTTAGCAAAGCTGCCCATCTATAATACATCCACCTCCGACCCACCAATTGAATTGTTGAAGATCGATCCACGCTCAGCTCGCTGATTTCGAATTGATGTCGCCAACATAGCTAGTCACCTCCCAATATTCACCACCTAAGCTAGAACCCACCAACTCAGCCCCCCATTCTCAGTTGCCATTTGTCGATTATTTGCGGCTTTTCAACCCTCTTGTCTCGATTCTCTGCAAACAATCACCCCTCAGTCCCACTGCTCCTAAATGCCGCACATAGCGCCGCATAATGGTGCGTCAACTCCAGTACATTCTGCGGCAGGCTCGTCGCCTGAATGATACTCCTAACCTTCAGCGCGCCTTCATCCTCAATCAGCGTGCGGATCGTATACAGCAGCTCGGGGCTGAACTCCGAGTACCACCTATACTGCCACGTCACGAGACGAATGACGCTCGCGACCGTCTCTCGCGTCTGCTTCTCCCTCTCGAATTCTGCGAGAATGCCCGTCAGAGCCTTGGGTGAGAAGCGGATGGAGAGGCAGGCGCGATAGGCTTCGACAGCTTCGGCTTGGTGGTGCAGGCGGTCGGCAAGTGAGCCGAGGATCTCCCATTCTTCTGCGGACTTTTTGTATTGCATTTGTTGGGCGCGGTATTGGGCCATCTCCGTGCGCCAGATGGTGTAGATACGGAGGTCTTCATAGAGGACCATGAAGAGGCTGTCGAGCCAGCGTTCGCAAAGGCGTTTGTTGTTGAAGCGGGAGAGTTGCTCTTCGGTTGCCTCCGACTTTTTCATGTTAGCTTTACCCAGTGGGAAATCGGAGTTGCTCACGTCTTCATTTCCACTCTTCGCTTCCTCTGGTGTGACTGTATGCGAGGGTTTCTCAACTGCTTGGTCAGCTGTCGAGCCCCTATCACCGTTCTCAGCAACTAGTGTGGCAGCAGTCGAGTCTCCATTTGTGCTCTTCTCGTCATCTGTGTGCTCGTCGCCGTTGATGGGAGGACCTGGACTTCCTCTCAGTACATCGGTGCTTGCGCTTCGCTTGCTTGAGTCACCTTGTTGGCCGGCAGGTGGCTGCTTCTCGCTGCGGTATTCTTCCTCCATCACAAACACGTTACTTCGGATCTTTAGCAGCTGATCCCAACCAATCTTCGCTGTCATCTCTGTCAAAATACTGTAGGCATGTTTGAACGTCCCTTTGTACTGAGCAGCCCGTAAGCTCAGCAAGCTCGGGTGGACTTGCTCGGAGTATTTCGACTCTGGTTCACTGTCGATTTCGTCTAATCGAGTCTCTGGTAGAGTTGGTAGGTAAATTTCCTTGGGGTCTGGCATGATTGGAGCATCTTTGTCCTGGTATGTAAACATCGGACAGGAGTTCAAGGTTGTCAACGCATTCTCCCAGTCCTCCATAGCAACATATACCTCTGCAAGTCTCGCCCATGTGCCAAATTCGCTTGGAGCAGCAACTGTGCTCCGGTCTGCGCAGCCAAGAGCCATCCGTAATCGATCCTGCTTAAGCTCTTCCTGATTGGGGTTCAACGCCTTCTTCATCAAGAACTCTGCTTGTGTATCCAGCATTACGTAGTCCATTGGCGATTGCTTGACAGATTCGTGCAGAACTCGGACTGCTTGGACCTCCTCGTTGCCCATGAATAACACCTTTGCCAGCAGTGAGGAGACTTCAACATTTTTCGTTCGCAGCTTCTCGAATAGGTTTATGCCAGAAGCGAATCGCCCAGTGGTATGGAAATATTTGAGGAGACCAGTTGTGAGGTGGTTCGAGACGTTGTTGGGTACTTGCACAACAGAGTCAGATCCCAATTGCCAACCTGTAGATGTCAGCCTAGCCCTCTCTTCTGCGAAGGTCATTATTACCTCTGAAAAACAGTTGCTCCGCGGCTTGTAGAAATCTGTGTTCTGTCTCCGTATTTGTGACTGGATTGAATCTTCGAACACCCATTATCTTCCTGATTGTGTCTCCACTTCCATCATCCGCATACGAGTATGCCCGAAGCACACTGCAAAGATACGTTTCCAACCATAACTCATCGGATGCTACTCTCTTCTCCCCTCTCTCATCTATGCAGTAGCTGTCGACGCTTCCAGGAATTGTAACGTGTACGCGCATATCGAGCCTGGAGAAGGCATTGTAGCAGCTGGTACTAATTAGCGCGCAGTAACACCTCTCGTCTGCTGTGACATACCAGTACACCCCCTCGACGATTTTCGAGCTTGATTGGTGGTTTTCTTTGTAGGTAAGGGTATTGATGTATGCTGCCAAGCTTGCAGAAGATGAAGCATCGACTCCTGTGACATGGTGATAGACTCCAATCTGCAGACCATTTAGCCCCTCTCCAAGCAGCCAGTCTTAATCTGCCACGTACCTGCTTCCCTGGATTCCTTGGAGCTTGCTTGATCAGCTGGACCAGATCTGGGGGACCTAATTCTCGTAGCGCAGCCAAGACCTCCGTTCGAGCATCGATAGATTCGTGAAGGATCTCCTCCGTGAGTCTGAGAATGAAAATGTCAGCATATTATCCTCTCCTCAATTACCTGCTGGCTGCAAGCGCTTCACATACTCCGGCACAGCTGGCGCAACCATCTTATCGTCTTTGTTGAGACAGGTATCTCAGAAACGCTGAAAGCTGATCTGTCGGCAGAAACTGCAGGCGCAGCTGTAGCATGCGACAAAGAGCCGTAGAAAGCAGACAGCAAGTAGATGCTGGGTCGATGTTGTGGATTTTGCTGGGTTGTTTTGTCAGATCCAGCAACTTTGAATTTCGAAGGAGGTGTCAAGTCAAAGTGGCACGGACCACTTTCAGCCTTGTTGCTTGGACTGTCACCTCAGCACCATCACAGTCACCGCTTGATCTCTGGACATGTAATTTCATCTTGGAGAATATTGATTTCCATCTTTGTGACACCTAATTGCAAATTTATTCCCTAATTACAAAAATGTATATGTTTTTGTGGATGGCATTATACAACCCATGATTTTCACTTCTAGCAACTCGCATGTAACTCCAGGCACGCGGTGAGGTCTTCAGATTTTGAAGCAAAAAGAGAAATCCCTGTCATTTAACTTATGTGCTGAACCCGCCAACTCGAAACCTACTTATGCTAAGTTGAGTGAGGAAAAATAGGTGGGAGAATGGTGGTTTGTGGTAATGATGTTGTATGCTTGCGTACTTTAGTGCTAGACTGGGGAACAAATTTACTTTCTTCCTATAGCATAGGAGGAGAGAAAAGTATAGTATTATTTCATAATGTACTCCTAGCCAATGAAGTAGTAATTAGGCAATGTCCCCTTGTAACATTGACAAGCTTTGAGACGTTGGATGTGGTGAATTGAAATGATGTGGAGTGTCTTGATAAGTGAGGTACGTGGTAATAGCTGATTAAGCGAGCCCTGAGCCAATCAAGCAAAAATTCATCCGCTGAGACATCATAAGTCCACGAGCAGAATAACATCCCGCACCTTGTGACACACCGCCTGCCCTTCCAAGAACAAAGGTATTCTGCCATGAACCAAGCACCAGCTGGAGCTCCAGCAACGAACGCAGAGAGCGGACTTGATAACTGGGTCGAAGCAGCCCTCTCGACCGCGAATCCTACCACATCTGCACCCTGCTCGAGTATTCCTACCTGCTCTGCCGCGACGTCTGCCACCTTTACTGCAGGGCCCTCGAATAATTCAACCTCCTCAATCGCAGACCACACAACATTTGCGAGCTCCGCGAATAACCCAGCCTTCTTTGTCACGGATCCTTCCACTCGCATACGAGTAGGCTTCGATAGTGACCCGGCCTTCCGCGACCACCCCCTTCTACCCTCCCCGAGAAGACAAACAAGCCCGGCTGAGGATTATACACTGTTTGAGACCTCGTCGAGGAGTTCAATCCACACGGACCGTTCTGCCTCTGAAGACCACTCCACTAATCCAGCCTACTCAACTGTAGTTGTTGACGATACCACAAGCTACTACATCCCTCGGCTTGTACCTGGAGCGAGTGTCACTGCGGCGAATCAGACATCAAGGTATCAGCAGTTCATCAACTTTATACCCGATGGGTGTTTAGAGTGCACTCATCGTTTACACGACCTTCGCCACTGTGAGAAAGCCTGGCTTCCCCTCCGCGACTTCGAAACTGTCGAGCCTCTGATTTGTCTGAACTGTGGGTGGCTTGGTCACAGCGTCTTCGGTTGTCCGTGTCCTCTTGCAGGAGCAATTATTCTTTGGCATTACTCTCCTCCCCAGCTCGGCCAGGAAAGGTATCCCCCCAAGATCGGCGTTGTGGAATTAGCAAAAGACATCAAGCCAGGGTGTTACGATATCCCTTTCGCGCTGTGGAGGCAGTTGGCCCAGATCCAAGTTCGTCCGCACTTGTTATAAAGCGGTAAACTTCACAGTGTCGACACCACGGAGACGGCCGTATGCTAGAACGGCGTTTACCACCTTTAAACTGTCTCTACGAAAATTCCCCCACATTCACATCACTTATGGTAAGTTTGGGTCTCCTGCATCTTACTGCTATCACGGACTGACATGAATGCGTAGACATAATTCTACAAATCCCTTAACAAATTCTTCCACCACAATGGTGCGAGCTCATTAAACCGAATGTTAGATTGGAGCTAATCGATATGGCAGACGAGCTTCACAGCTCTTAACATTGAACCCGATGACCAAACCGATGACGAGGTCGATAATACCAAAGAGATACAGGTTCGTCGCTGGTTTCGAAGTCTCCACACCAAGCTGATTACTTTTGCAGATAGAGGATGCTCTTAAATTATACCAAGCCGCACTCAAACTCCATTCGCAAGGCCCGAACCTGTACCCCCAAGCCGCTGAAGCATACACAAATCTTTTCCGATCCGAGATTTTCAAATACCCTGAAAGCGAAACGGAATTCCTGCGGATTGAAAAGAACCCCGAACTTGAATACACTGAAGCCGTACTTGGTATTGAGCTGGCCGCTGCGGGTGCAGATGGAGCACCAAGCACATTGCCTCAAATTCTATACCTTTCATACAAGAATCACGGCCAGTTCATACTGGACTGTGTCAAAAGCCGTCTAAAACATGAGCCCCTTCCCAAGCCGCAGCTGGACTATCAAGCTAAGGCTGCCATCAACAATTTTGCACTAGCACTCGCAAGCGATGAATCAGACGCCGATTTGTGGAGACGAGCCGCTCGGATAGGTGCCATGCTTGGAAGTCGACGAATCGCGAGATATTGTCTCGAAGCGGCGGTCGAAGTTGATGATGACCCTACTGTGGCAGAGGTAGAGCCTCCTTCACTCGAGGAGGGGTTCGCCGGAGAGCAATTGAAAGAGCAGCTAGAAGTTCTCTCAGACGAAACCGCTCTGTCACATCCGGTCATGACACCGTATTTGAAGAGAATCATGCCCAAATTTCTGACGAAGCACATGGATCCTTACCCCTTTCTTCCGAATACGATCAAATCTTTGGGAACAGACACACCAGGGAGCGAAGGACCTGAGATCACAGAAAGCCGCATCGTCATGATAGTAGAAGACAGGACGTGGACGGCGATTGGTGATAAGCTATGTGAGGGTTACATTTCACCTAATGGCCTTTCAGGAACCGGAATTGTCATTCGCCTGCCAGCGGAGATCACCCAATCCACAGAAAATGATGTGGTTCAACAACCAGAGGTCGAAGACCAGATTATGAAGGATGTCGGCACCATGGAATCGCCAGTTGCCGAAAGCAGCGAAGCCGCAATTGCGACGCCGGTTACCACAAGATCTGACGATCAACCAGTCGAAATTGTAACAACGACTATCACAGTGCCGCTTGCTGACGAGAAACGCCAGTCAAGCGTTGGTTTGCCAACAAGAAAGCGATCCCAATCAGCTGCAGGCATTCGGTCCACCCCAGAAGAAGACAACGGCACGCAGAAGCGAAGCAAGCGTATCAGAAACCGGGACAACACAGGAGATGGCTCTATCGATCCTGCATCTCAGCTTGCAGGGCAACTTGAAGGATTTGTCAGAGCAGACAAGAAAGTGTTTCACTTTGTTGACGGGCTTCTCAAGAAACTTGGCGTCGGTGACTTAGGCAGCTTGGAGAACCTGCAAATAGCTATGTCACAGACACAGCCCACTGAACGAGCTGAAATTGTGGCAAACACGGCCGTCAGAGATCTGCGTGATATTCTGAGAACCTGGGACGATGCTAAAGCTTCAACATTCGTCAATGGCAATGCGGCTGATATTCTTGGCTCCTCCACCGGCAGTGCGAATGCCGGGCTGGCAGCCTTTCTCGAGCATTCGAAGACTGGACCGTCGAAATTGAGTATTATACCTCTGTTCTCTGATTCCGATGGCCTTACTGCTTTCGCTGCCAAGGTTGAGGCTGAGTGGATGCCGCTGCAAGATGTTATATATGAGTGGATGTGTGCTATTCTTACTACGTACCGTCAGCACCTGTGGCCGGAATCTTTGAAAGTTGCTGTGGTTCGCATCATCAGTTTCGTCGATACTGATATATTTAGTCGACTCCAGCTAGAAATCTCGCGTGCCCGTACGGATGGCAGCGACATGGAACAATTGGAAGAGATGGCCCAAACACTCTTCGAACTCCATATCGACATTTATTCTCGAATCACGAATCCCAACAGTGCAGTCTCCTACGAAACACGGACCATTACCAAGGACCGATTGGACCGATGGGCAGACTTCACTGCAGATGTCATCCAGTCTCGCAAATGCGCTTCCAACGACGAGCTTTCTCTGCGATACCTCTGGGCTTCGGTCTTCTACGCTACAATGGCCGATAACGTCTCTCGTGAGCACAAAGTACTCTGCTGGTCCGACCTCCAAGCCTTGCTCCGTGGGTCTGGCTGGCCCGCGATCGAGCTGCAAAACAATGCAGTCATGCCTGAAATTTCTATTGAAGCCGCAGAGCGAGAAGTATCGAGACTCACCACGATGGACTTTTTCTTCAACTTGTTCCAGACCGATCGATCAGATCCATTGGCGATCATCGAGACCTTGGAACCAGTTCTCGATCCACAATCTGCTTGTCAACCAGTTGAAGGCGAAGGCACTGATCCTCCAGCAAGCGCCGATCCGGCGGACAACACTCCACCTGCTTTGCGTGACATGTGGAAGTTTCTAAAGACGGGCAGTACATCCCTGCGCTTGTTCCTCTGGCAAAGACTTCGTGAGGCTTACTTCAGCATCGGATACAATACCAAAGTATTTTCGTGCCATCTAAAGAGCATCGAGATCATTGTCGGCGATCTGCGGACTGAAGATTATGTAGACAGCGCTGATGAACCACGTCGGCACAAGCTGTTGATGTGGTTGAAGGCATTGGATGATCTGTTGGTCAAATCGCTTACAATCGCCCTGAATGATGCTGCAACATGTTTCGAAATCATTGATGAACGTCACATCAAATCGACATGTGCTGCCATTGCCCAATTGAACCGAGTCCTTCACTCTGCAGCAATTTTCGACGATGAGATCAGAGTTGGCATGACCCAATTACCGCAAACCCCCGCTTATGCTCATCACGGATCGTTCAACGGGTTCATCAACAAGCTCCGCGAAATGCAAGTTCGGACATGGGCACTACAATATACGATGGCGAAGGAGGCGATGACCCAAAATCGAGAACTCTTCCCAACACCGGACAACGACTTGGCCGATTTCTTGGCACTCGTCCATTATTCTCTTGGTATGCGAAAGTGCTGCAAGGCGTCAAACAAGATATTCCTCAAGATGATGAAGGTTGAGATGATCCGTTTGAAGCACGTGGAACATTGGGAAGACTACCTTGGCCAAGTTCTGTACGATCTCTATGGAATTCGACTCGGAGTTGGAGCATATCTACTCGAGGAACATGGATGTCCAACGGAGACACTTGATAGGCGCACTGTCTTAAATATCGCAGAACAAGTTATCCAGCTGGCGTTTCGTATGCCGATGAAAGACTTACTCAAGCACGAATTACGGCCAACAATTGAGAGAATGCAGACCGCCGTTGGCCCAAATAAGTCTACGCCACAAATGCTACACAATCTCCGCAACTATACCGAGTATCTCAAGACTTCAGTTCGTCCAATCGATATGTACAGGGCTTGGAAGGGCCAGGTTCAGGTCGATTCTTTACCAGTGGTCTCTCCAGAGAGTCCACTTGCAGATAAAGACTGGTACTTCTTGCTCGGCATGATTGCCTTGACCAAGTTTCGCTCACAAAAGAGGCTCGGTCCAGGCGCTCAGACAGACGATATGAGAGTTGGTGCTACCTTCATGAGACTGCAGCTCCAATTCAGCGCGGATCACTGGGAGACGTGGTATCGATTGGCTCAGTGCTTCGACTACGAACTAGAAGAAGAGGTCATGTGGAGTGCAGACAAGATCAATAATCACCGATCTGACTTAGTGAGATTGCAGCGCAGCTCGATTCACTGCTATGTCATGGCGTTGTCAACATCAGTTCGCATTGCAGACCACTCGCCTGCTTCTGCTGAAAAGCTTTCTGAGATGTACCACGAATTTGGCATGCGGATCTACGCCTCCTCCCGTGAACCATTCGGTATGGAAGCCTTCTGGGTTGACGAATTTGAGAAGCATATGAGCGGAGCCGCTGGCATGTACAAGAAGCAATTGCATGAGGAGTTGAGCCGATACAAGGCTTGGATGTATGCTGCCAAGCTGTTCAAGGAATCCCTTAGGGACCGGCCTGACCTCTGGATGTAAGTACCCCCAGCATTTCATGGTAGTGCATTCCGCTGACTATGCAGGAACCACTACATGCTCGGAAAGTGCTACTGGAAGATGTATTGTAAAGTTGACGACGAGTGGGATGAACGAGCAAAGACAAAGAGACCAAGTATCGATGGCATAATCCATGCTTTCGTCAACGCCATCAAGACGGTCCCTAAGCCCAAGGACAGCCGACAAGACCCCATTCTTGAGCCTCACTATAAACTTGCTTCAGTCGTCCACAAGCTCGTTATCTCAAAGGCCATGGAGCCACAGGCGGGTGCGGATCTTCTCCAACAACAACCGTATGCCATTCGGAAGGGAGAAGCCGTCAAGATTGCAGACCAGGACGAATGGGAGTCATTTATCCTGGAAATCCTTCGCGGTCTTCGCAACGCTGACAAACAGCACTGGCAGCATCGCATGATTGCTCGTGTAGCCGGTATCATCTACGACGAGAATGATCCCAGCTTCGTTACCGCAAAGGCCGCTGCTCACGAATTCCGAGAGTCGATCTTCACCAAAACCATGCACATCCAAGTTTGGAAGCCGGATGCTGAACGACCCGGTCGGCATTGTGTGTATATGGAACGATACGTGCGCTACATCACCAGAATTTTCCTGTACACTGGCGAAAAGGCAAACATGGAGGCTTTATGCAAGCGGGTACGCAAGAAGTCCACCGATTTCCACCGCTTCAGTGTTGTCTGGACCGAATGTTGCACCACCTACCTAAAGCTCATCCGCAGTGTAGCAAAGGTCCCAGCTGGGTTGGATGAGCTCTTCAAGACCGTCATTAACGAGGAGTTCAATCCACTTTCCGACCGTCTCGCAGCCTGGATGCAAGACCCGAGGATGCAGCATCCTGCTCTTGATGCATTGAGAGAAGCCGTCGAATTGAAGAAGCTCAATTCCAACGCCATGAAACCACAACCAATCGACGATCTGATCAACGATTCCTGGGCAGTACTATACACTCAAGTCGCAAAGACACTTCCAGGTCCTGACCCGTCATCCCTTCAAGCCGCACAGCTCGATGGGGCAGCAGACGCTCCACCGCCAACGACCATCCGATCAATGGGCCCCATGAGCCTCAACAACCTGGTCATGGATATGAACGGCACTCAAATCCCCGTGCCCGTCACCTTTGCCGGCAGTGAGCCCTCTCGTGTCCGCAAGGTCGGCGTCAGTCGTCGCGAGATCCTCCGGCGCGCAGAGCTGGCAGTCAACCGTCCTCCTGACCCACCACGCGCCATCGCACCCGCAAGTTCCCGACCACGAGTCTCAGAGCAGCCATCACCGACCATGATCCTTGGCTCAAACGCCGAGCCGAGTCAACGAAGTGCAAGTGCCAGCGCCAGTGTTGTTGACTCCGCACCAAGAGTCGAGATCTCCACGCAACCAACGGATCCTGGACAGGAGCGGGAGAAGAGAGACGACGATGAGAGCGAGAGGGGCAGTTTACACGATAGCGCAGATGACGAGAGCGATTTGAGCGATGTTCCGGATATGGATGATGTCGACTCGTCAATGCTATTCCCAAACCTCGTGCGCAGAGATGGACCGAGCAGCAATACTGCCAACGAAGGAGAAAACGAGAATGAGCACGATCGCGAGGGTGAGGGTAGAGAAGAAGAGACGAGCTCACCTGATACTAAGGAGTGAGATAATTATGAAGTGGATGTGTTTCCATAGCATGTGTACAGGATATTGCATTGCGAGACAAAACAAGAGTGAGCGGGCGTTTATCTGGAGGAAATGGGAAGCATTGAGGGAAGATACCCAGATTATGGCGCAGATGGCTCTTCTCAGAAGAACTGGACATGTAGGAATATTGATCATGCTTGCGTTTGCATTTGCGTCGAAAGGGTGTGGGAATATATCAGATCGCATAGATCAGATAGATTCCACTGAGGATAAACAATTGAACTGAAAATGAAAATCAACGGTCCTATTCGCTACATAATGCCAAGATTGAATCACTGGAAAAGGGAGGCTACAGTAACCATGTATTTCGTGCTACGACTCGCCAGACACTGAGGCAATATTCTACCAACTTTACTCAAGCTTTCTCTGCAATCAGATCACTTGATCAGCTATCTCCCAGAGCGCCGGTCCTGCACCCTCTTTGAATATTTCCTTCCGCGTTGGGTCCTCATAAAGTACCACCAGTTCGATATTGTTGTGCTTGCAACAGGCGTCAAATACTGCGAATGTCGCCTTGTTACCCGAAGGTTTGAAGGTGGCCTTCTCCTCAAGAATCGTCCGGGTCTGGTCCTGCAGTGTGCGGGTGGAATAGTTTCTGGTATCGGTTTCCTTTTCGACCGCAGTAGTAAGCTGCACAGCTAAAGATTCATCTCGATAATAGACGCTGAGGAGAATTCTACGCAGGGAAGGCACAAGCTCCGCCTTTCGCTCGAGAATGTCCAATAACACAGGGTATACTGAAGCGTATGGTCCTATTTTCAGCACTTCTGTATTTGGTGGCAGAAGTTGGTCGATTGGGCAGTCGATTTGTGGCAAAGGGAAATGCCCTTCCCATTCTTGCGGGGCTTCAATATGATCTGGCTTGATTTCGAGGTATTGGAGATGGGGGAGCTCATGCAGACCAGGGGCTGGAACGACCCACCAGCCTTGACTCCACAAATCCAGTCTCAGTCCTTTCAATGTTTCCCCACACGTATCCCGTATCGCGGCGAAGTATGGCTCGCAGCTCTCCTGAATCTCTAGCCAAACCTCATCGTCATTGAGATCTGACCAAATGTCGAGATATTGCAAAGCGCGGGGGAACGAGAGGAGACGAAAGAGGTCGATGGCGTGGAATTGGCAATCGATAAGGCTGAGTTCTTCGAGTGCCGTAGAATGGTGCCCTGGACCAGTCCGGCGGAGGAAACTTCCCTCCGCACCTTTTGCCTCCGCCCAGTGGATTTCAAGCTTTCGAAGCGTCGGATGCTCGAAGAGACAAGCTGCTTCGTCAAGAGGCCAGTTGGTGAAACATTTGAAGCTGATGGTACCTGCAACAATTAGACATGCAACAGATTATTCAGAGCCACCAACGTACAAGTTCTCAACGTCTCTGCCAGTGTAGATGGAAGATATATGTGATGCTCTGCTCCTTCGTCTTCTTCCATATAATCCCATTCAATGAAGAGGTGCTGTAAGCGGGTCATTTCCTCGATCGTGTTCATACTCCAGCCCCTTCTGGTGTTTCGAGACGCGCGATACCATCGGGACGAGAAATGCAGACTTCGCTAGGTAACGGGGGGAGTCAGCAATTGCTCAATTGGGATTGTTTCGGGAGAGGACATTGTCTTGGGAAAATCTCATGAAACAGTCGCAAATAGGAAAGGATTTCTCCCCCAACACCTACAGTCGTCTTCAGCATCCCCCTGAGGTCGTACTTATAGCTTAGTATGGTGAACCTGGAGGCTCTGGTTTCGCCGTTGATAGTGATTGTTCGATAAAGAGCGGGGAATGCATGGCTATGCAACCGACGACATGTTCGAGCCAAGGAGGGAAGATCTTCCTGACGGCAGAAGCTTACGATGATGCTGAGGAGTTCATTGGAAAGCTGGGATAAGAGGTCAGGTCTCAAAACCTGGGCTTGATCTGTGGCAAGCATTCTGAGAATAATCAAAGGGAAGGGAGGGAATGCTCATTTGGATGGTGTTGTCGAGGTTTGGGGAAAAAGAACGCGAGAAGCGCGTCGCCGCTTTTGATAAATCGCTATCTCACGTGATGCACGCTAATTCCATTACACTTTCAAAGCTCCAAGGGTAGAGAAGACAATCACAATTTCAGACATGAACGGAATTACATCACGAGCAAAGCCTGCACACTCCCAACGCTTACAGTTGTTTCCGGCCATCATCCTAGTTATGTGAATTGATTGAGCTACATTCCACCAAATGCAGGCTTTGCCACATACTTCTCCTCGAGGAAGTCGATATCCTCTTCCCCAAGAAGTCCTGCCTTAGCCGCCTTGAATCCCTCGACAGTCTCATTGACTCTGTCGATACTTCCAAGCCCAGCAATCGGAATTACTCCTCGAGCAGTACACCAAGCGAGCCCGATGGTAGCCATACTGACGCCCTTGCGTTTCGCAAGCTCTTCTACTCGCCCAATGATCTCAATATCCGCACTTGTGGTCTTCCCAAGAAGGAAGTCGGCGAAAACATCGTTCTTCTGGCGGGTCGTTGGTTCTGTGCTGTATGGTCGAGTGAGCAGACCCCGCGCAAGCGGAGAATAGGGGATGACGCCAACTCCGGCGTCTCGGCAATAGGGGATCATTTCTCGCTCATTCTCACGAAAGAGCAAACTGTAGTAGTCCTGCATACTAATGAATTGATGCCAACCGTTCTCTTTCGCGATATTCTGGAGAGTTTGGAACTCCCACGCATGCATCTGGAGAAGTTCAGTCATCTAAACTCAAGTCAAACAGCGATCCAGGGAATCTCACCGAGCAAGCGCCAATGTAGCGTGCCTTCCCGCTCTCAACAACATCATTCAAAGCTTTCATGATCTCCTCACGCGGGGTTTCGCGGTCCAAGCGATGGATTTGCAAGACATCCATATAAGTCCCGAGACGGGCGATGCTCGCATCCACGGCAGCAAAGACGTTCTTCCTTGAAAGCCCGACTTGGTTCACCATGTCTCCATCATTGACAGACATCTTCGTAAATCTTTCGGCGTCGGTCAGTTTATCTAGATCTTCCGGCATGCCGCTAAAGATCTTCGACAAGATGACCACTCGCTCGCGAGGGATCTTGTATTCGCGAAGGGCTTTCCCAATAATGCGTTCTGACTGGCCGTTGGAATAGACATTGGCCTATGCATTGTTGTGGTTAGCATTTTGGACAGCTATTTTCAAATTGGCAAGGGGAAAGTACGGTATCCCATGTGTTGATACCCAAGTCGTAAGCACGTTTGAGGACTGGCAGGGCTTGAGCTTCGGGAATTGTCCAACCCATCGTGGCCGACGGATCCCCGAAGGACATCGCTCCCAGGATCACCTTTGAGACCTTCAGGCCAGATTTTCCTAGCCTGGATTATTAATGTTAGCCTGGGGCTGCAACAAGGCGAGCGAGAATCCTTTGGTTCTCCAGTTAATGGTCTAACATACTGCACGTATTCCATTTTGAAGTGAAGTCTTGACTTAATGTAGTGTGAATATCTCGGAAATGGGACTACACTGAGTCTGAAAATCAAGTTCTCGTTCTTGGGGTGGCCCAATTTATATACTTCACGTTCGAGTGCAAAGAATGGTCCGAGTGTACATTAAGCAGGGAATGGAGGAGGATTGCTGCATTGGGTCTGCCTCTTTTCAGATAACATAAGCATGCATAAAGGCAAGGTTGACAACTGAGGCGGAATGTAATAGATGTCTTTCTCCTTTTCAGCTCTCGTAAGCCTGCTTTGAGTGGAAATCAAAGTAGTCTCACCCGCAAGATAGGTTAGTCTCGATGCGCTGCTTTAGTTTCCAATCAGTACGCATATATTACGACATTTGAGTAAAGTGGTTCCTTGTACGCCTCGGGATCCCGACCCACTCAGTCGACCAGTTGGATTCAAAGAGCGAAGAGGGCAATCGCTGCTACCAAGGATAACAGGACCGCTCACCCCTCACCTCGCACCACCACTGCGTCTGTTTATAGATTTCTCCCTCCGCACCACCAATCAAGATCCACCACTTTCTCAGAAACCACGGTTGCGCTTCCCAGCTCCGAATATCCCACGGCGCACCTGACCCAATTGCTGCACTCCCACCACCCAAAGATGAGCCCCAACACACCAACCCGTCGTTCTGAAGATCATTGCACAAATCCTCCTCGTCAATCAATGGCTCATCAACATAAGCAAGTTTGATGACCCTCTCCCTAAATGTGGGGAAAGGAAGCACATCAATATATGGGTGGTGCTTGTGCATCAGTTGCGTGGCACAGGGCCGCAAGTGCGTCTTGAGATTTGTGAACTCGCTCGCGCAAACTGTCTCGGCAGTTGATCTAGAGATGTTTTCACAGAAGAATGGTGACTCAACGTCATCGCAGTCTGTGGGCCCAAGAGTGGTTCCTAGAGCAGCTCCATTCGCCACACATGCTGCGACGAATAGGATTTGCTTGATCCGGAAGTTGTTTCTGTGGATATCGGGCAGGAATGGGGCCTGCGCTGTGCTGGCGTTCTGCAATAGCAAGATTCTGTCGGTCCGGAGTGCAGTATTGCTGTTGGCGCTCCCCTCTCCATTCCCATAAGAGGAAGGGCAATCTATATCCGCTGAAGTTTCGTGTGAGAGCGCCTTCAACCCAGCTTTCAAAATGCTTTGCAGGGTTATCTTCTTCTCCAAAATATGAACCTTCGTCTTTTCGTCAAGCACGACACCCTCTTCTTCAATGAGTTGGCTGAGGATGTTGTGCTCTTGGAGACTCTCAGGAGTCAAAGGCTGGTTCGTTTTTGGAAATAATTGAGGTTGCTGCGCTGTACCCAAGAACCTGCTCGGTGACTGGCCGGGTTCACCGAGAGAGCCCACCATGGTCTGCGCTGCTGAATCGCCTGTTATATGGGAATGCGTGAGTGAATATTCATAAGTACCATCTAGACCCAGCGGCGCATTGGTGCCAATGGCCACAGTATGGTCCATATCTTGAGCATCCTTGCTCCCACCACCAATGCGGAAGCCGTGTGTAGACGTCGCAATCTCCTGCAGGGCCTGAAGATTCCTTTTCTGACGCTCCCCTAAACCCATAAAGTCAGCATTACACTGTCGGCAACTGCGGCACCGTTTGCCTCACGGTAATTTTTCTGGGCTTGCTTATTTTGCGAGCGCCGCCGATCAGAGATCTGCTTTTTGGGTCCTTTTTCTGGTGGCATGATTATGGCGGTTCTTTGGCAGAAAGAGAGAGCATTGCAGGCTCATGCAATGATGTTGAGCTGGCTAAGCAGATCATACTTTGTTGTGTGGTGAAGAGGTGACGTTGTGAGTAAGCTTCAGATGTTGCTCACGGGAGCATGCATTAGCACTGGATTAAGCGAGGCAGTGCCTTCCTTGCTTCCCTGTTTACATGTACACACGCGTGATGCTTGTGTGCCTATCCACGGGTTAGCTAATGACGTCCACTGCAGTTAGAGAGACCCAGTCAGTGCGAGCATGCCCGATCCAAGTATAACGTGAGCACAAGTTTGAGCTCCGAGATATAGAGTCAAGGGTGTTTTAAATCACGTGATGAACTGCCATTTCCTTTGCCGATGAACGCTTGCCTGGACTTTCGTTTGACCGGGTACGTACTATACCTAAATTAAAATTCTGAACCGTCCCTACCTAAAATTTTCTCTTCTCCAGATAACTAGATTATTATGTTGTCGTTCTCTACCTTGCAAGATAGACATCCAGAAAAATCATGGGTGTCTCGCTTTAGCACCGTCGAGAAACAAAATCGAAGAACATTCCTTTTACTCTAACCAAGATTAAGCATTTCTCTCCCAATATAAATATATCATATAGCCGAATCTATCGAGTGCAAGCCAACACCAAAAGTAGAGCGAAGACGATACAGTCTTGACCCGACAAATCCATTTTGAGCACCAGAACACCCCCAACTAAGACATTGAGGACATCCGTCCGTCTATTAACAGAACCATGAGCCTCAACTCCGCCAAAATTCCCGACTATAAGGGAATATCTTTCGGCAAATCTTTCTTCGGAACCATAGCCTTGTGCGGCACCTGCAAAGCTTCCAAAGCAACAGAATTTGATGAGATGATATCTTTGTCGTACTCATCCGTAGGAAGCGAGGCATTGGTTAACAGAGTTGTCATATGTCCACTACTGCCACTTTCCGGCTGTCCACTATCCTGAGTTTGAGAAGTGCTAGGCCACTGCACAGACTGCTGCTGAGGACTTTGGGGATCCCCCGTCGAGAACACAGGGTCGTCATTGAACGTTTCAGGGTAGTGGTGCTTTGCTATCGTTTTCAACGATGGTAAGCAGGCACAGATAATCCCGATGTTCAGCTCGGCAATACTTTAATGAAGTAAGTGGGTTTTCCGCAGGTTGAGGAAAAGGCAAGAAGTACTTACGCCCATACATATCCTTCACTTCCTGTCCAAGTCAAGTCTGTATTCACCATCGCTTGGGGGATCTTTGCGAGTCTGACAGTGCTCACAACGCAGACACCAAGGAAATCAGTGAAAGCGCAGAACATCTCAGGGATGATACAACTTACAACGAACCTGCCATAAGAACAAGAGTAACTCCAATTTTCTGCTTCCTCGGCAGACGAAGAGGTCTCAGAACCCAGATTGGAAGAAGGAGCATCACCACATCCGTCATAACATTTACCGCTCCTCCGACAAGGAACGCAACTTTGAAGTCTAAGCAGTTGCCGTGGACAGTGAGGTCCCAATATGCGTTGATCGGTCGGCACATGAAAAGCCACGTGAAGGCCCCGAAGAGACAGTAGCCGCATACACCAAACAGGACAAGGCAGGTTACGACTTTGAAAGCCCTCGATGATGCTAATCGGAGGTAGAAGAGTAGGATGGAAGCCTTGATGAGCAGAGTGGCAAGACCGAGGGTTAGAGAGCCGAAAATACCACCCCACTGGTGCATGGGATTAGATATAATCTCTACAGACGGAAGATTGGAAGAGTGGGGAATACACTTACGAAGAAATAGGTTTCGAACTTAGGTAGCGGAATATCCCAGATATGGTTCCCAGATCCATTTCTGGTTTCTGGGAAGTCTTAGCAAAATCGGTGGCCGTGAGAAATATTGGGGACTCACGGAGCATTTGCATAATAGAAAACACAAGCGTGAATGGCTGCAAGGAACCGAATTTGGTTAACTCGCTGTGCGAGGGCATGAGAGGATAGCAGGAGCCTACCACAGCCAGGGTTATCATGTCTATGTATCAAAATTAGTTGAATATTCTTGTTCGTGAGTTGAGAGCTCAACGTACAATCGTCACAATGAATTTTTTTGAGCACAACATACTTCGAATACAGCCGTGCCCCTAAGAACGGAAACATGAGTAGAGGCAATACAATCCCAGCGACTATGATTTGTTTGCCATTGAAGTCGGGGTTGACGAAGTTGGGAGTAACTCCTGGTGGGGGAGGAAATGCGGTGATGATCCTCGTTGAATTCATTGTGTCAGTGACCCCAAAAGCTTGAAACGGAGTCCATGAATGGAGGTTGCACTGGTATCGTGGAGATCAGAAAGAAGGTTGTCCTCTTCCGGCACTTCGTCGCAGGGGTGTTGTCGATCTGGTTTCCATCTGAAGATCTTCCGGGGAGGAGAAATAACCCTCCCCAAGGTTATTTGTCGAAGGAGAGAGTCTCCAAACTGGTGGAATCCCCCCAGGGCGGGGTCTCAGCCTCCTTTTCGATGGTCCAAAGGCTAGAGGGCAGTGACATTTAGCCAAGCTTCTCCGTTCCAATCGGGTTCAAAGGGCTCGCCATGTCTCACGCCACAGTAATTGGCGGGAAAACCACATGGCAACCACGCTGGGCCAAAGCGGCCTCAAAGTTCATCCTTCCAAATACCTCTCTACTTCGTGATCTCGCAGTTAAATAAGAGAACAGAACGCAGTAGCAGGAGGAACAAAATCTCGAGAGAAGAAGTAAAGAGTATTGTCATTGTCCCCAAGCACCATTTCGGCCACTCGACTAGAAGAGCCAGTGGTTGAAGCGGGGGCAGCATGCGGTGTGGAAGTATCTCCGGAAAACTTCCACAAGAAGAAGAAGGCACTGTACTCTCCCCCCCCCCGGTTTAAAGGGCAGCAGGGAGCTTTTACAGGGGGTAAAAGACAGGGGTTTTAGCCAATCAAAAAGCTTAGAATCTTCTAGATTCTCTCTATATACAGCTCACCGCACACTTCACCGCTTTCCTAATTAGTACTTGGTTGGTCCTCCCTTCGTATCAATCACAGCTTGACATCTCCTCTACCAGGACTCATATAGGCTCATAATAAAGTCTATAGGTACAGCTTCCCATGCCTCCCATATGATCCTTCTCAATTGCGATAGCGGGATCTTAGAGGCATCGTAATCAGCTATGTAATAGTGCTTTTGGATCTAATTCTTCATCCAATTCCACACGTGCTTAATAAGGTTAAGATCAGGGGAGTACCGTGGCTATTTAATATAGGGAATTCGTCGTATTCGTAGGTTCTCTTGGGTCTCTTTTGAGCGGTGGCAAGAGGCGTTGTCTTGTATCCAAACGAAGGGTTTATCAGGATTCGTATCAAAAAAGGACTCAACGTTATTCAAGATCACAGCGTCGTACTTATATGAGTCCATACTCCCTTACTCCTTCTCCCAAAATGTCGCTGGTCCCTTTCCTCCCATAACGATCGTACCGTGGAACATCTAAGCCGGGAGCTTGCGATACTTGTGTTAAATACACTCAGGATTAAGGCGATCAGAGCCGTCCTCCTTTACTGTGATATATGACTATGTGTGTGCCCCTCCTATTGCCCAAACCTCGTCAGAAAAGACCTGGTGAAAGAGTCGTTCAGGTGTCCAAGTTTTACCCTCCTCTGCAAAGTCGACACGCTCTTATATGACCTCTGGATCGTCTAAGAATCCCTTCCTCTTTGTAACCCGTCTACTATACCCAACAAGCTTGAAAGCTATCTATACGGCCTGCCCTCCATAGTCTTATAAACCAAGTTCTGGCGGTGTAAACTGTCGTACGAGTCTAAAGGGGACATGTCGATGGGAAGGTGACTGAAGGAGCCATTGTTCTAGCCGGTGACGTGTCGGTGTATTAACTTTAGGCTTCCTCCCATAGCGATTTTTTTGTGAAGGTGTTATTTTGCGAGGCGAATCTGCTTCTCTGTAAAGCCATACTTCTTATATATACTCGTAGGTGATATATTGAAGTCAAGGGCTGTTTTGATTCGGATACGATCACTTCGTGTGGTAGGACGTGCGTATTATTTCTGAGGGGTCTGTGGTAAAGGGATCATTTGAGAGCTTCCTGAGGTAAAGGAGGACTCACGAGAGGGCCTAGGCCTGTTCCGGGAGTCCTACGATTGTGTAGAGAGCTGTGAAAGCGGAATTGGTGGTAGTAGTGGTAGTAGAGTCTCAGGGATCTCAGAGGGTAAGCGTCTCCGTGGAGGAGTATTAAGGAGTTGAGATATATCTATTGTAAAGGTCTGAATAGCTTCAATTACGTAGTGGACGATTCTGCCGGCAGTATTAAATTAATGGAGTGTGATTCTAGAAGATTCCCACGGTTCGATTGGCTAGAACCCTTGTAAAAAGCCCCCCTATAGAAAGCCCTTGTAATGTCTCGGGTGCCCTTTAAACCGGGGGGGGGGGAGAGTAGCACCCCCTGACACACCCTGTTTCATGGGGTCATATCCCCCAGGCTCGGCGATGATCCACGATTTCGCGAATCGGTCCGGATTGGTACTAGTATCGTTTGTGTCGGTCTAGTCAATCCTGGATTGTCTAATAAAAATCCTTGGCGAGCCCCTACCTGCTCTACCTAAAGCACAAATTTTATCCTAAAAAAACTTTTAAATAGAAAAAGAAGCTAAGTACCATAACTAGGAATACTACGTTAATAACTCCAAGCACTTTTATAAAATTTTAAGTACTAAGCCTTTCGGACCAGAAGTACCTCTCATATAAATTTACTATAGAAAGTACTTCCGTAGGGCCGATGCTAGATTAATACAATATTAGTCCTTATCCCTTCGTCTGGTGAGACATGTCCAGCGCCAGGCATCACAGCTAAAATCGTCAGGCAGATACGTACCGCTTAGCTGTGATGCCTGGCGCTGGACAATAAGTACTAACTACTACTCTCCCCCCCCCCTAAATCCAAAACCAGCCCGGCACGGTCCAGCTGCCACACTAAAAAACCCCTGCACTTTGACCCACTGTTGCATTCAGCTACCGGTACCAGTAGGGGGAGTACGAGCCAGGATCAATCCTAGATCGATCTCGCACGGAGCCTCATGCTAGTATGGGTATTCAATGTCTTACTATCCCCCCCCTGGTTTAAAGGGCAGCCGAGACATTTTACAAGGGCTTTTTACAGGGTATTTTGACCCACTAATTCCTCGATTTAGTAACAGGTCGAAGATTCTAGAGACTTGGTTGGCAGATCTGCTATGTCTCGGCTGCCCTTTAAACCAGGGGGGGGAGAGTACCGAATTCCAAATCCTAGTGTGGCTTTCCCCCAGGAAGCCAGCGCTGCACCACCAATCTCCACTGATTGAGTCACCGCCTCACCACTCAACATCAACACGTTTCAAATTTCTCGTCGTGTTACAGCAGAACCTCGATATAGCGATTTTTTCTAACGACACATCGAGGCATCGCTAAATCAAGGATCACGTGCACATAATAAATAAGGAAGGATCTCCGTAGCGCTCGTCGATTAGCTTTTGTCATGCCTCTGTCTCTTTTTGGGCTGTTCAGGGGCCAGAGAACCAGTGGTAAGATCAAGGGGCTGTGATTCGGTGAGATCGATAGCCTAAGAGGTTGTGCTACCAGAGCCAGAGGGCCCTGGAGTATTGATAAATTGTTCCTTCTCTTGATAAATTAGAACGATATACCACTAAAATTAAAGGTTGGTACCGAAAAACCTTATGATAGTCGTAATTCCAAGGATAGCGTAAGTCTAAGGCTAAAAAAGGGCGGGACCTTACGGCCGTAAGGATATCGCTATGTCAGGGATCGCTCTGTCGAGGTTCTACTGTATTTCCCCTTTGTGTCTCTCTCGCTCCTTTCTTGCGTTTCTCTAAGGTCTGGGACAATTCTAATAATTTCAAGGTAAGATTATTTTTCATGTTGTGGTGCTGTCCCCGGCCATCGGCTTCCAATTCTTTTACCCATTCTCCGTGTCTGACAGCTTTGAGATCGTCTCTCGGCTCGCTCTCTCTCTGGCCATTAGCACCCCCTTGACATGAATAGTATTCTTGGATAACACAAACAGATTTTTCCGATTTAACCCCTTCCGCTGGGTCAGGTGTGCTGTACTTTGTGCATGCCACTTCCTCCATCCCAAAATGACTTCCAACCATGTCAACGATGATCCTCCAGCAAGCGAACTGGCATCCAAATAGCCTCATCTTGACGTCAAAGATCACCCAGGAAAGCACCAGAAACTTAGAACTCGCGATAGGTTGTGAAGCATCCTGTTAGTCGAGCCATATTAAAATGAAATAGGATCGGATTGAAGGGACCAATTCTTCAACATTCCAAGCCCCCCTACTCCAACTTTGCCGGTTCCCCAAAATTTCCAACTTCCAATCCGCACTCCAAACCCTCAATTCTTCCGGGCTGCATCAAGCAGACTTTCCTATATCCAATCCGAGTCGCTGCGCCAGGTGTCAATGGAATACTTCGCTCGTTACCACCAGCTCATGGGCGGGCCTGGAGGCTTGCTCGACACCCCAAGTTTTTGAGCATAGCGATCTTGGATATGAGAAATTTTGCTGGTGAGTTAGTAGAAGGTGCGGAGAGGTTGAGATTGAGAGTGCCATCGATGTGCGATATGAACAATGGGGGCAAGAGTTACGTGTCTCTGAATTACTCTCATTTATCTGTATAAGTCTGAGTAGTTGAAACTGATACCCGTCATGCCACTCTCTGTAAAGGTCACTCCGAATTTATTCGAGCTCTCGTAGTCCTCCATTAGCTCACCGTCATCTATAGCCTTACTTTTGTTCCTTTCGAACACCAAATCACGCTGGAGGCTGAAGTTCAATCTTCTAGCACGTTCGGAATCAAGTAACTGCTGGAGGGTAAATTCAGCAGGTTTGCTGAACAGCATTTCCAGCCTGCCTATTTCACGTGCCTTCTCAGAAGATACGTATTGATCATACGGTAACGGAACGTCGTTCAGGAGGTCTGTCAAGTCCCCACCATGTCGGGCAAACCACGTGCCCGCCGAATGAGAGTTCGCAAGGTGTGTGTACATATCGCAAAGTTCTGATAAAAGCTCTGCATAGCATTTCCTCCTCTTGAGATATAAACAATATTGCTTTGAGATCTCAGCTTTCTGCGGAATATTGGGTACGAGAATTCCCAAGCTCTGGGAACATCGAAGAATAGCAAAGAATTTTTCAGCTTCTTGAAACAACCCTGCGGTTGTGCATGCGGAGGCTAGGTCCGTGAGGCAGGGCTCGATACACAAATAACATGTTGAAACCCTGGTGTCCATGGTAAAAGAGTCGAAAAACCCATGTAGTCTGTTAACCAGTGACCCAAACTTGCTCAGTGTGCCTTCGAATGAATTTTTGATTCGGCATAAAAAGATCGTGATTTGTCTAAGTTCCATGATCCTGAAATAATCCTGGTATGATTTGTTTCTTGCTAGAAGGCTCATCAAATCGCACGCAAACGAAAGTAAACCGAAACGAAACGCTCTATTCTCGCAACTTTCTGAAGTCGTCGGCTCTTCTTGCCTTGATTGAAAAAACGCAGGCAAAGCTTGAAGGATAGGCGAGGTAATACACGAATCAACAAGAGCGATAGCGACTCGCCGAAAATTCAATCCTCCAGAGATGCCTTGAACTGCCCAAAAAAGTGTCTTCAAGCCCGCTAAAATAATTGAACAGATCACTGTAGTCGACGAAGAAGCTTGAATCAAGCTTTCTAGGAGATCCAAGCAGATAGAAGCTGCATTTAGAACCTCATATGTAGGGCAACAATTGAGACAATTGACCAGCTCTATCCCGGTCTCAAAAAGGAGCCGTTCGGTTTGGATACCTCCGTTGGTAATATATTTCTGGATAGCACTGCAGTACTCTCTCTCGGCTTGAGATCGTTGCCCACGCTCATTTGACTGCCTTGCTATCCAACTCTCGTGGCAGAGTAGATTATATGGATCGTCATGGGTGGAATCCTCTTCTTCTGCCTGATCAAGCGCAAGTTCGCTCTCGTGTTCGCTGGTGTTGAAAGTGAACTTGTCATCGTTGGATAGGGACGGAGCAGTTGTCATTCCCGAAGATCCGCCAGACCCCCAAATGTCCCAGTCAAAGGTGTCGTAGGTCGACAGCCTTGAAGGTTGGTGAATTGTTGCAGAAGGGAGAACCGGCTCATGTTGGTCCAAAGTACTATCTCTGATGCTGAGCGCTGACATGGAACTTCCTGGATTGGGGCTGTGTCGCAAAGGGCTGGCAGCATAGAGGTGGTCTGCTGAGTCTGGGTCTTCTACCAGAGGCTCTAGCGAGTGGTTTCCACTAGCTGTAGACAGACCATTTCCATGTTCCCATGTTGCTGATGGACTATCGCTAATGAGAAGGGGCTGTGGCGTCTCATATGATATGTGCTGAGGCGTTGCTGTCGACGAAGCATTCTTCTGGACGGAAACATCGTTCCCCCAGCCTGCTTGCAATGGCTTAAGCAAAGGTTGAAATGTTTTGGGATCAAACATGGGCACCTCCTCTGATATGGTGGGTAATACACCAGGCTGGCGATTTGGGCAAGGATCCATGAGAGACAGGGCTTGGAAAGTGAGCCCGGGTGTTGATGAGCCTGGTGTAGGCGATTGAACAGACTGCGGAGTATACACACTAAAGACTGGAGATGGTGCTATATTCAGTTCAGTTAAATACATGTTTTCGTCAGCCACAGTGTTTGATCACGTACCATTGACAGGACTGGTCATTGAAAGTAATTGTTCTTCGGAGATGGCGTTTCTTTGGAGATAACGATCGATCTTTCTGTCATCAACCGGCTTTCTGTTCACCCGGAATGAGCTCTTCTTGTTTTCGAGGGCGCGCTTCGCCTTGGTCCGAGCGAGCTCCATCGCGGTGTCTCCCTTCAGATTCTTGACGTCAAAACCCCATTTTGTGAGCCGACTCTTGAGTTGCTTCTCACTGAGTACAAAGTTACTATTGGCTTTCATATTGGGATGTTTTGAGGCAATCTTACGTTACAATGAAGCCATAGTCATGGCTAAGTGACTGGATGACGTCCTTGAGAGGTTTGTTTTCGGCCAGATAAAGTCGTTCAATATTGGCCTTCTTCACTTCCCATTCTTCAGCAGAGTATCTGTGAGTTTTGGCTTTTTCGCTTGGAGGTGGTGCCGAACGCGGGAGTGAAGCCATCGTTGAGTTCTGAAATTCGCAGTTAATGGCTAGCAAGTTGAGATTTCGTGGGTGAGCCCGACTTCTTATGTTACTAGGCGAAATCGCCAATTCAACCCTGCATATAAAATCCAGGCCCTTTGTGGTTTCGCTTCAACGCGTGTTCCCGCGTCACATGCACTGTGAATCAGTTCATTGGATAGCCAAAAGTTCCAAAGCGACGTGGCGGCAGCCAAGCACCACCATTCGCCCTTTTCGTTGGAACTTTTGGCAAGCGAGTCAACCTCCAATCATCAGTTCCACAGAATTCGAAGCCACGATCCCACAGCCTTGTGTTACCCTCGCACCCGGACTCGATCGGGGGCGTTGATATGGAAAATCCCAATACATGCCTGACTTGACTGGTTGTAGGAAAAGAACTTCTGCTAAGCGAGACCTGGCTTACTCCTCATAGGTAAAACTGCCAATATGCGGGTTAAGGAGATCTTTTCTGGATGGTTATTACTCAAATTCCACACGCAAGCAGCTCCCTTCATTCATATCACAACTTTCTTGTCTTGACCAAGTTGTTAGCCAGCTTCAAACAGCAGAAATTGAGACAAGTCCGCTGAGGAAAGCCCAAAATAATCGGTGTGCCCCGAACCCCCCTATATGCTATCATTTCCCGTGGTGATAATAATCCTTCTGCCATCGACTTGCACAAATCCTAATACCACGTCTTTCTCTCCACCGCCTCCTTTTTCAACCACTCTGTGTCTCTCCCGATTCGAACGCAACCGTCTGAAGCACTACTGGATGGATCATGCCCTCCTCCGATACAATCATCTCCCTCGCAATTGGTTTTGGGGGTTTACTTGTCGCCATTTTTGGCATCTGGATCGCCTATCTGAGTCTTAAAGCCATGAAATCCAATTGGAATCCAAGTTTGAGACCCAAGCACTTCCCCTGTTAACATCTTGCTGATATATAACAGATACGAACACTTCGGACTACCGTCAGAACGGGGCGATCGACTTGGAACGGTCGACAGAACTACAAACCGTACATCCCAGTGCACCTCTCTTGGCCACAAGAGTCCAGACATTTGGATAAAAGTGCAGGCCGTTCGTATACTTGGAGCTGAGGAGGAGAACGTTACTCGTTAGGCCTGTGGCTTGATCTGAGAGGAAATTAGGGGTTGGGGAATCCTTTTGAGGAGAGATTGTTGTAGGAACAGTCCGCTGTCGAATTGAACTGTTCTTGACTCATATCCCATTCTATTCTCCACTCATTCCCGCTTTTATCCCATCTCATTCCAAACACACTCTGTCAATACTTCGCCATCTCTTCCATCTCTTCCCTATCCCTCCTCCTCCCCCAATCAACCAAACAATCACTCCACTCCCCCAGAATTCCCAGCACCCATTGCACCCCCCGATCCCTCAAACACAACTCCACACCCTTTTATCATTTTTCTTCCCGATTTTCCTGTCCTGTCCCTCGTCCCAGCATCATATTTCCGCACTCCGAACATTCAACACCTCCTTGGGTATAAGTATCGCAGTGGACGAAATTAAAGCACGTTACGACGGCAGGTGTTGTTGCCTTTGAAGTGTTTCACTTTGATGTCCGTTCTGAGGCGGTGAACAGGATATCGGTAGCACCGCGAGAATTGTCCTGGCTTTTCCTTGCCTTTAATCAGTTTGCCATATTGGTGGTTTTTTTTTGGAAAGGGAAAACCGTGCTTGGTTCTGGTTTCCTAATCAAAAGTCTTTCCACTCAAATTGCTGAAAGTTGCGAGATCGAGATTCAGGTGTGACGCTGAAGGATGGAGGTCTTGCATAACACCACCGACATCGCCAACATCGCTACATGTTCAGTGATCATCTTAAACTCGAAACCAGCGGTTGAAGACAATCACTCCACGCGAATTGGGGTCACAACAGGGAAGAAGTATGCAAGGAAGCTCTGGCCTTACGAATAACACTGTCAAAGAGCATTCCATGACAGGATAATGATGGCGAAACTCAATCTCAAACCCATACAGTCTTCAGTCTGCTAATCAGCGTGAGCGAATCCGTAGCGACAAAGGAAAAGGAACAGATAAAGCCTCGAGACAATCTAATGATACCGATCCAGCTACCACACTCCAATCAATAACCACGGTCATGATGCCTACTGTGGGAGCTGTTGGTAACCACGACTCTTGTGCTCACCCTTCTTGGTGCACAACTCACGAAGACCAGCGACGCCGTAGATGATGAAGAAGCCTGGAATGATTAGCATGCGCTGGAGGCAAGGGGATGACACTCACAGATGTCTGTCAAGGCAGCAAATCCAACCCAAGATGCGACGACATACTCCCACTTGACCTGCTTGTGGTCAAGGAACCACCAAACATACTTGTCGGCGACAACGTAACCGATGTAGGTCCAACCAATGTAGAGGAAGGCAAGGAACATAAGTCCGGCAAGGTGGCAACCGAGTGGCTGCAGAATGTTAGCGTGCGTGCGAGGAAGCAGCAGGGTGAGATTTGCCTCTTGGCGCTTAATGCTGCTAAGGAAGAAGACCTCAAAGAAAGCGATGGCAGCACAGATGGCATATTTGTCGAGAACGAAGAAGGTTGTGTACCAGCCATGTCCGAAAGTGTGGTCACCTGCGAGGGTTAGACGATCGTGAGAATCAGTAGAGCATGAGCGACTGACCTGGAATGGTGGCGTGCTTCGTTGGGACGAGGACAAACCAGTGCATAGCAGCGGAGACAAGTGGGAAGGTGTTGGCTGCAGAGTAGAAGATGCTGAACCAGGTGCGGTTCTGAGTCGAAGAGTGTTGGCGGGGTGGCGATAAGAATCTCTGAACGCGAGTCTTCCAGGTCCTGGGTTGGCTACCATGGTGAGGGTAGTAGAGGTGCATAACAGTGTAGGTCTGCAGAGAGTTGGCTGATGTACGAGCTGCTGCGCGGAGGACTTACGGCTGCGATGGCATGGTAGAGAAGCTGGATGAAGCACGCAATGTTCGAGAACTTGAAGATGGTGACCAAGCCAGTCTTGTTGCGCTCGAGCTCGTACTTCATGAGCGCCAGGAAGCTGACCAAGAGGTATGCTGCAGTCAAGCTTCGAAGACCGACGAGAGCCTTCTGGCCAATGCTAATCCATGGCGAGTGGCAGACACGAAGGAAGATGGGCTGGCAGATGTCAGAATTAATGGATTGATGATGGAGTTGATGACCTACGTGATCATCCTTCTTGCGATCCTTGGGAAGGAGAGCAGTGGAGGAAGACATTGTGAGGATGGGAATGTGTGCGTGATCTTTAGGGAAGTATGCAGCAGTGAACCAAAACTGTGAACTCGATCTCGTTCGAAGGTGGGAGATTGCGAGAAGCGAGATGGTTGATGGTTGTGCCAATGATGCAGGATGAAGGCGACAGAAAGAGGAAGAGGATTGAACGATGGGAAGTAAACAAAGCTAGCATGGGTGCCAGCATAGGAGGAAGGAGTAGGAGGTGTTTTTCGCGCGGTTAGAAAGGAAGTCACGATGAGAGAGCCAAACGACTTTTGAATCGACTGGAACTTCGGAGAAAGAATCGTTTAATATGCGTTCCAACTTTGGAATCGCAACTTGATAATCTGATATCCATGAGACATTGGGATTGGTAGAAGGATCAAAGGTCACCAGACGGCGGATGCCCTCTTTGAGATGCGCAAGCAACAGTCTAATGAGGCGGTTTCTTCTAATGATGTTGCTAATCCAACTGCTTAGCCTACCGAAAAAATCCCAATGAGAAAGAGGTAATACTTGAGAGATATTCGTACGTACAAAATTTGGTAAGAGATGTTGAAGAAGAGATGAGGTCGAAATTCGGTTTTGTTATGCAGAGGCCTTGCACAAAGCTCCGACCACGTTGCACAATCAAGCATAAATCGCGTACCTCAAAAGGTGTCCACAACTCAAGCAGCAGCACCAAACCACCTGTTCGCGACAATACCCTAACAGGCAGTCCTTCCTTTGTCAATTCTTCCGCCGCACTCTGAATTGCTTCTCTGCAATATCCTCCGCGCATCTGCCACCCCAGAATATCTCTTCTGCGCACAACTCCAACCAACCCCATTCGCATCAACCACCCTCAAAAGCCTCCCCCCCCACAGCCCCTCCACGCCCAGCATGCTTTCCGCCCTCCAAAACCCACGGCAAGCAGCCGCCCAAATCCTCAACTTCGGCCTGATTCTCTCCACCGCCTTCATGATGTGGAAAGGCTTGTCCGTAATCGCTGACTCGCCCTCACCCATCGTCGTCGTCCTTTCTGGGTCCATGGAGCCAGCTTTCCAACGAGGAGATCTGCTGTTTTTATGGAATAGGAATTGGTTCGAGGAGACGAAGGTGGGAGAGATCGTGGTGTATAATGTGAAGGGGAAGGATATCCCGATTGTGCATCGGATTGTGAGGAAGTTTGGGGTTGGGTGAGTCTTCCTTCCTTCTGGGGTTCTCAGGGCGGGGCGGGGAGCTTGGGGAGTGCATTAGAAGGAGATTCAGTAAGGTTAGGATTTTTATTGAACAAGGGCTAATTGGAAACAGGGACAAAGCAAAGCTCTTGACGAAGGGAGACAACAATGTTGCAGATGACACAGAGCTCTACGCACGAGGACAAGATTACCTGGAACGGAATGATATCATTGGCAGCGTCGTAGCATACATCCCATTTGTCGGATACGTTACAATTCTCCTGAGCGAACATCCGTGGTTAAAAACGGTCATGCTGGGGATAATGGGCTTAGTGGTTGTCTTACAAAGGGAATAGCGAAATGGAAATTGCAGTGGCTTTGAGGATACCCGGGCGTTGTATGATAGACCAAAAGTCAATGAATTCATATGTGAGACTGCATGGCGGGCTCTTGCAAGCCTATTTGCAGCACAGGTGCTGGCCGAAGCGTATCGAGAGCTTCAAGCCACAGACGTACGGCTGGAGCTGAAGGGTCCTGGCCCAGCTGTCTCACCCTCCACTGTTGGCAGCCCACAAACGAATATCGTCTTCCAAATATTCCTCGCACTCTTCCTGAGCATCCACTGCAAAAGCTTTCATGCTTTCACCTGATTCCAAATCTGCTGACAAAATTTCCGCCTCGAAACCTTCAGCCTCGTTTACTAGCGCGCTGGGGAGAGCAAGGGTCCCAGATCAAGCTCCTTCTCCAATTTTCTGCGACGTGAGCTTGCTGAGCATCATAAAACAGATAAAGACGAACGCTGAGGTATTTAAAACTCCATCTTCCCCTCTCCCACTTTTCTACACCACCACTCAGTTACCAGAACCATTTTTGACACTGAAATCAGCGTTTCCTCGGCCTCGACACCGCATCTTTTCGCCAGGACCCCACCATTGATCATACGACTCGCCATAATGTCCGCACAAAAGAGAATTGGCAAGGTACGAGACCGTACAACATAAGCTAGAGGTGAAGAGTATGTTCTGATACTTTTCTAGGAGTTGGCAGAGGTTACAACGAGCCCGCCAGAAGGCATCAAAGTCAACCTCGTTGACGAGTCAAATGTCCACAACTGGAACATCGTGATGGATGGTCCTGAAGGTTCGCCTTACGCTGTACGTCCTATCCTCTCACTCCCTATTCCTAAGCCCCACCTTCGGGTTAGACCAAAGCTGATGCCTTCTGCAGGGCGGCAAATTCCAACTCCTCCTCGTCCTCCCCACCGACTACCCCTTCAAGCCCCCCAAGATCAACTTCAAGACGCGGATCTGGCACCCGAACGTGACCTTCGACGAGCACGGCAGCATGTGCATCGGCATCCTGAAACCCGAAGCCTGGAAGCCAAGCTCCAAGATCTTGAGCGTGTTGGCTGCAACGCAGAGCCTGTTAGTTGAGCCTGTTCCTGATGATGCGGTGGAGACGAGTGCGGCGGAGATGTTCAAGAATGATAAGCCCAAGTTTAATAAGACGGCGGCGGAGTACACAAAGAAGTATGCGAAGTAGAGGAAGGGAGAGCATTGTTAGGGGACGGGAAACGGGAGGGGTTAGGAGAGGGGAGGCAGAATGAAATGATGATGAATGACACGAATGGCATTGAAGTCAAGGCGTTATGGGCTGGCGGATGCGAAGCATAGAAAGGTGCTTTCTCTAAATGGGCGCTGAATTCATAACAAAGGGAATAAAGAACTATCATATCAGCGTTCTGTAACATCCGGATCCTTCAGGCTCATAAGGCAATAAAACATCAGTGCTGGGGCAGTGGAGAGCAATCAGAACCAGGGAAGCCCAAAAGAAACCACTAATCTTTTGTCTTCCCTGTTTTCCCTGTTTCTACAATCAACAGCACTTCTCTCCCCTTGCATGGGCGGGGAAGCGGAAGATCCAGCGGCCAACTTGGGCCAGGGCACACTTCACCCTTCCCCCTTGCTTTTTCTTGCAACATCTGAGACTACAACAAACAGACCGCCTGATAGTCTTTTCCAGCCAACTCAAGCTCGATTTATGACAAGTCGACGCTCTACACATCTCCCCAAATTTTCTCAATAGCAACAGGCCCAGTTCTCTCCCGGTTCGCGTCAAATTTCGACAATCACGTCCCTCGACGCGACCCAACAAACAAGCGCGTATACAGCCAACGGAATCCCCCCCAACTCAACTGCCCTCGTACTGTTGCACAAAGGCCATGCACCTTTCCGTCGCTACTCCTAATTGTACCAGCAGCAGCACCATTGCTCAATAGTCGCTCTTCCAAAATAAATAAACTTCGGTCATGAGGCATGACTCGCCAGCAATATCTGGATAATTTGTGATACGTCAATCGAGGGAGGCCTGTTAAGATTGCTGCGCTGTGGCAATGTAAATTTAAAATTCAGACCCAGCGTTAGCTTGGACCACCTCCAACCTCAGACGAAACATCCGGGATTCAGAGCAGATCACCCTCCAAACAAATATCTGCGACGCCCTGCCCTCGACCCAGCCACAGCCGTTCCTTCTCGACTTCGGATTCTGCTGCCGTCGACAGGCCAATTCGAACATCCACACGCACGCTTTTGGAAGCATCGCCAATTGATCTCTTCTACATGTGCGACAGGTAACGGACAAGGGTTCGCGAACTCGGCCAGGCGTTGGACCTGGTGGAGGAGAGTTGTGCGGCAGCGAGCCTGGAACAACAATGAGCATGGCAAATGGCTACAATGGGGTCGAGACGTCCGATATCCCATCTGTGGATGTGAAGAGGCAAAGGAGCAGGAAGTTCAGTCTCTATCCAGCACAACCTCGAACGACTCCCAGAAGCCCAACACCTTCCGGCCCCACGTCTCCAGTGTTTCCAACATCTCCGCAGCTTCCGCCATCGCCTCTTCCTTCACGAGAAGACTCTCTGCCCAGCCACCAGCGCCCCTACACCTCACATCACGAGGGACCAAGATCCTTCACCACGGCTCCACAGCTATCACAGAGTCTCCACAAGAAGCTCTCTGAAGCATCACGGTTACGAGCTCTGAACAATGGCTACAAATCCAATCCTTCCGATGGACCGCACACCCAAGAACGACACACCCCAGATCCTCTAATGGAGAACTTCTCACGGCCTCGACAACCGAGTTTACGGCGGCGAAACGAATCACCTAATACCGCAATCCACAGCCCAGCGAGCTTCCCCCTCTCAGCACACGATGAAGAACAGACCCCCACAGACCTTGCTTCTTCTAGAGACAGGGGATTCTCAACTTCATCCTCCCATTCTGTTGCAAACACCCCAGCCTACCCTCTCCGTCCTTCGGCTTCTATCCCAGACTACCAGACCGCAGATTCCATCCATTCAAGACAGCGAAATCTTAATAATTCAGCATACAAACCGAGCAGGGGCCTCAGTCGACCAGATAGTAATTACTCGGCACACCGATGGGAACCTATAGCACGACCTACCGGTCTAGAGAGCGAGGAAATACGAGCCAGTTTCCGGTCAGCGTTAACCACTAATTCGAGCTTCATAGGCACGAGCGGGACGGAGAGAAGTAGTGTAATGACGAAGAGCAGTTCGGCAACATCCATCTTCGGCAGGGATGAGGGGATGAGCGTCGACGATGCGATTGGGATGTATGAGAGTGGGTTTGGAGACTCGGGCGTAGAAGATAACTGTGGAGGGAGACCATTGACAGCAAGCTCGGAGCAGAAGAGGATATCGGGGCTGGAAGAGGCAATGAATGATACGCTGGAGGTGCCAAATACGGGGCATCCAATAATCAGGGATTCCACGACCATCTTCAGCCCAGGTGGATTGGACACCCCTAGTCCACGGCACACCACGATGGATGGGTCAATGGACATCCAAGAGAGCTATTTTGGCTCCAAGCCTGCAAGCCGACCGGTCACGAGTACGTCCCCGACAAAATTCGATGAAACAAGGGATCGATACGGCTTCAAGAAGAAAAATCAACATATCTCGGCAGCTCAATATGACGCCTGGAACGGTCCATATACAGAATATCTTGCTCGACGACGTAAGAAGTGGGTGGGTATGATGAAGGACAACGGGTTGCCGGCAGAGAAGCCTGAAAGGTTCCCGCCCAAATCCAGGAAGGTAAAACATTTCGTCAGGAAAGGCATTCCGCCGGACTGGAGAGGCGCAGCGTGGTTCTATTACGCAGGTGGCCCAGAAATGATCGCCAAACATCCTGGGGTATATGAGGATTTGGTCCGAAAGGCTGCAGCTGGAGGCGTCAGCGAGACAGACGACGAGATCATCGAGCGTGATCTGAACCGGACTTTCCCTGATAACGTCAAGTTCAAGCCGGATCCTCCCCCAGGAGACGCCCGCAACAGCCAACGTACTATCGTTGACCCAGAGACGCCCATTTTGCAGTCCCTTCGAAGAGTCCTCCAAGCATTCTCCATCTATAATCCCCAGATTGGGTACTGCCAATCACTTAATTTCCTTGCTGGCTTGCTGCTACTCTTCATGAATGAAGAGAAATCCTTCTGGATGCTCAACATTATTACTCGTGTTTACCTCCCTGGAACTCACGAACTCAATCTTGAAGGTGCAAATGTCGATCTTGGCGTCCTTATGAACAGCATCAAAGAGATGATGCCTTCTATCTGGGCCAAAATTGGCGGCGAACTTGACGGCTCCGCGTTCACATCACACTCGATGCGCTTGCCTCCCATCACCCTTTGTACCACCGCTTGGTTCATGTCCTGCTTTATCGGCACGCTCCCAATTGAGACGACACTTCGAGTTTGGGATGTCTTCTTCCTCGAAGGCAGCAGGACGCTCTTCCGCATCGCGCTCACGATTTTCAAGGTTGGAGAAGCGGAAATCAAGGCCGTGAATGACCCGATGGAAATATTCCAAGTCGTGCAAACTATTCCACGAAGATTAATTGATGCGAATGCATTGATGGAAGCCTGCACAAAACGCCGTAACGGCTTTGGACACCTCAGCCAAGAAGCGATCGAGAAAGGGAGAGCGGAGCGGCGACGTGGGTATGCGGAAGAGAGGGAACGAGCCACGAAAGGTGAACCTGGCGAGTCAAAGTTGGGGAGATCTGGGACAAAGAAAGGAACTTTGTTTGGGAGAAGGAAGAGAGTGGTTCCGATTGAGGCGTAAGGTGGGGGAAGCATCTTGGATGGTTGGTGAAGCATTTGTGGGGGAGGGGCTTTATGATGTTACGATTTTGGAGCATTTAATGAGTCTATGAAGACTAAAATAGCATTACATAGCGTACACCGGAATATAATTTGCGCTTAGCCTCGAATTAACACCATTCAATGCAAAATCTTGAGATGGGTAGAAACACCTTGTCACGCTTGTGATGTTCTGCTTCCCCGTTGTTGTGACAACGCAGGCGAACTTGACTTTGAATAGTCAACAACTTTGAACTTTCAATATCATGCCATCAACCAAACATCTTCGCAACCACATCACCACCTCACAATGGCTGACCAAAAATCGCAAGCCGCTCTCTTCCAAGTCTATCTTCGATTGCGACCCCCTCCAACGAACCAACAGATTGCCACCGAACGATTTCTTTCGGTCGAAGAACCTGCGAATGACGATGAGCTTCCAACCCATATTACCCTGAACCCTCCCAACGATAATCGACGACGCGCAGTCGAAAAATTTGCTTTCACAACGGTATTTGAAGAGGAGGCTACACAGTTGAATCTGTTCCATGGCACTGGCGTGCTGCCTTTGGTTGAAGGAGTTCTTGGCCCGCAGGGCGGGGATGGACGCGATGGATTGCTTGCTACGCTAGGTGTTACTGGCAGCGGAAAGGTGCATCGATACCCATCCAAACAAGCAATTGGCAGATACTAATGTAATACAGAGCCACACAATCCTCGGATCTCGAACCCAACGCGGTCTCACCCAACTCGCGCTCGACGTCCTCTTCCGCTCGATTTCGAATCAAATGCTCGATCCGAACACGACAACAAGCCTGCATGCAACAGTAGCAGCCTCCGACCCCAGCGAAGCACAAGTTATGTCTGCACAAATGTTTCTTGATACAATGTACGGCGACCCATCAGCAGCTTCCCGAGCCAGCTCCAGAGCACCGACTCCAATGGTGGTACGTTCCGCCTCATCAGCGTCTACAGCTTCTCTCAACACAACATTCCATCCGACCTCACATGGTCTCTACCCATCCTTGCTAGGCTTGGAGACGAGCAGTCCAAAGACTATCAGAGTAGTGCGCGAGAATCAAGAGTCTATCCATGACCAGAAAGAGACAGAAAGTATTCTGTCCACCCTCTACTCGATCCCAGCTTCCTATATCCCATCCTACATGCAATCCACCTTTGCAAAAGCAGTGAAGTCAATTACTAAATCTCCAATCAAGGGCGAATCCTATCCACCTCCTACCCCACGAAAGAACTTCCTCCAACGACCGAGTCAACTACCCCAAGTGCCAGACATCAGCAATGTTTTGGTAGACGTGGATCCTAACGCTGAATATGCGATTTTGATTTCGATGTATGAGGTTTATAATGATCGCATCTTTGATCTGTTGACGCCTGCTTCGCCCAATAAATCAACGAAGGAATATCGAAGACGACCATTGCTTTTCAAGCCTACAGAGCAATCTCCGGATAGGAAAGTAGTTGCTGGTCTGAGGAAGATTATTTGCGGGACGATGAAGGAAGCACTCATGGTTCTTGAAGCAGGATTACATGAACGACGCGTTGCCGGCACTGGTTCGAATAGTGTATCCAGTCGAAGCCACGGTTTCTTCTGCGTTGAAGTGAAGAAGAGAAGAAGAAGTAGGATGCCCGGTCAATGGGGAGGCAGTGCACTTACCATTGTTGATCTTGCTGGGAGTGAGAGGGCAAGAGACGCTAAGACGCAGGGGGCGACGTTGCAGGAGGCGGGGAAGATTAATGAGAGTTTGATGTATCTTGGGCAGTGTCTGCAGATGCAGTCTGATCTTGGTTCTACCACGAAGGTAAACCCATCTCCCATCCCCTTTCTCTCACCTCTCATACTAACATCCCAAGCCAAACCTCGTTCCATTCCGCCAATGTAAACTCACCGAGCTCCTGTTTTCCAACTCCTTCCCCCCAACCTCGCAACAATCCGTCCCGTCAACCCCCTCCCACTCCTACCACTCCCACCACCCACACCCCTCCTCTCACCGTACCCAGCCCCAAAAGGCAATAATGATCGTCACCGCCGACCCACTCGGAGACTTCAACGCCACCTCTCAAATCCTTCGCTACTCCGCCCTCGCACGAGAAATCACCGTTCCGCGGATTCCATCCGTTACATCTACAATCCTCGCTCAATCAACTGCTAGCCACTATTTCTCTCCTCGAGCAGGAGGTAGGATGTCCCCATCCGAAACAGAACGCGAAACAATGGAAATCGCAGCCCTGGAAATCGCCCGCATGTCCGAAGAAATTGACGGTCTCCGCCATGAACTGAGTAAGAGCGAGAGTGCTCGGATGGAGTTGGAGGCACATCTTGAATCCTTCCAAGATCGCGCTGTGGAGATCGAAGCTGAGGTTCGAGAGGAGTGTTTTATGGAGATGGAGAAGAAGATGCAATCCGAGTTGCAAAGATGGAAGGCGGTTTGGGAGAGTGAGAGGGAGAGGGGCGAGGTGCATTTGGATAGGAAGTTGGAGATTTATACGCGGAGTATCGATGCTGTGGATGAGGAGTCGGAGAATAAGGAGAATGAATATGATATAGAAGCTGAAAACGACCGGTTGAGGAAAGAAGTCGAGATGTTGAGACGCGACATTCAGAGTAGGAGTCCGAGCAAGAGAATGCCGTTGAGAGAGTCGAGAGCTCATTCAGGACGGGACTCAAGGGTTTGTGGAGAGAGTGAGAGGGGAATGGAGAGCGTGGGAAGAGAAATGGAGAGGTTGAGGATGAGTGGAGAATCTGTTTTGAAGGGTGGACAGCCGATGATGAGCAGCCCAACGAAGAAAGTGAGGAAGCTGACAGCGAGGAAGTGGGATTTGATGGATGAGGGCGAGGTCTTGTAGTTCTTGCCAGGGGGTGGATGAGTGGAGTTGTGGGAGTTTGTGTTGAGTAAAATGTTAGAGTCGTTTGGGCCAGCGAGTTGTGCCATGCATGGCGTTTTGGATGTTGTTTTTGTTTTTGAGTATCGAATCGATAATATATGAATGAAGTATTGATCTGACATTCACTTTGTCCCGCGGACTGTTCGTGAGGAAAGAAGAATATTATATCAGTGGAATAGTTTCCGAACTGCCCTCATCTTTTTGCTGATCCCTTTATTAATTTCTTTTCGTTCTCCCTATTGCTTCGGGATGTTGGATTTGATAATTGTGGACATGTGGTGGCGTCCTTTGAGGGGGTAAAGGGCAATCCTTGAAGGCAGAATCGGACCTTCAGTTTGAAGATGTCGGACGTCTTGCTTGGGTGTGAAAGGATTGTGTTGCGGCTGGCAAGGTTGTGGGGGTCCACGTCAGCTATTGGTGGCATCGACGTAAACTGTGTGACGAGCAGTCATGCAGCCGATTTCTGCACTTTTCTTGCTGAGCGCCTATTCGGTTTTCGAAGCGGCGGTGGCTTGGTGGAAGGATGCATTTCGTGGCGTCCATACAGAAGCGGCCTCAGAAATCTGCACCTTTTTCTAAGTGGTTCGTTTGCAGTCCTATCAGCTCATCATCCTTACCATCCAGCCTTCCTGTGCCCTTCATATTCTCTTTCCATCCCTTCTTTGCTTCTTAACACACAAACGCTCAACTGCTTTCCGCAAGGTTTTGTTTCCCTCAAGTGCTGTGTCAAGAAGTCATCATGTCGGCTCCGAGTATGCTTCCAAAGATGTCCGAAGAAATTTCAGCCACGCCCGCATCCGATCAGCGGCAGCCTCGCAAGCTCACAGCTCTCGAACGCAATAATCTGGAATGGGAATCCCACAAAGACGAAATCCGAGGCATATACATGGAGCAAGACAAAACACTCAAGGATACGATACAGTATTTCGAACAAGAGCACAACTTCAGCTGGAGGTGAGTGCGAAATTTTGAAAGTTTGATACAAAGAGTGACATGTTACAGTGAACGCAAATGGAAAGAAAAGATGCAGGAATGGGGATTCGAGAAGAATGTCCCTGGCAAGGAGATGAAGTTCATGGCAACCAAAGCCTGGAAGAGGGAGTTGGAAGACGGAAAAGAGACAATATTTTGTCGCAATGGGACTGTGGTCGATCGCGGCAAGGTCGAGATGTTCAAGAAGCAGAAACTGAATTCGGAGAATTCTTTCATTATTCGGTCTATGCCAGGTGAATTTGTTCTCGAGGCAATTCGGTACTTGTGACTGACATCAACAGGAACGCCGAAACATATATCCTATAAGACGCCGAAACCAATTTCAAGTGATGACTGTCACTCGAGATTATCGGAAGAGGACAGTGAGGTACAAAAAGCCGATCTTCAAAAGTTGGCGGCGACGGTGGACGAGGAGCCAATTCCAAAAGATGACCATTTTCCCGCCCAAATCATAGGACCAAACCCAATACTTGCAAGTTCCGTGGGAGAGATGGAGGTAGAATCCGAAGACGAGCGTTCAGAAGCGAGTCAATACCCATATACTCAGGATTAATCTTCCCTTTCGCTGGTTCCGCTTTAGTCTGCGGACGTGAGCAACTGCTGCTTTTAACCGGAGGTGAGGGTGAGAGTACCTGATCAGAGCCTGAGAAGAGCCTGAGCATCCTGAGCAGAGCCTGAGCATCCTGAGCACGCCCTGATTCGGTCTACGTACTGTAAAATGTGCGACCTATTTTGGCCTCCTGCGTGGCCCGGTTACAATTTCCTTACCGAATTTTGCCCGGGGATCCGCCTCTACCCCCTTATAGGGTTGTTGCGAAGCTAATTTTAGAACCCCCTTATCAACGAGCACATGTAGGGCTAGGCCCCCTCAGCTAGTAGGCTGACTAGCTTGATTAGGCAGGAGTCAGCTATTCGCTATTTATTAATAGAAAGGTTCATTTCTTAATAGCTAAAACCCTAATCGCCTACTTATGCCCCTATTAGGGGAAAATGTAAAACGACCCCCCCCCCGAGTCCGAGTATCGATTAGAGGCTAGGCTAACTTAAAGTAGAGAGGAATACCAAAAAATCTAGTTTTCTTTTAAGTTTAATTTACTATATAAAGAATTATTATAATTTAATTATTTCTTTATATTATAGAATATCACGGGCTAGGCCTTTATATAAAGAAGACTAGTAGTTCAATTAACTAAATAGAATTCTCTAAGGAGAAAAGAGAAGAGAAAAAGGAAGCGAGGATAAGAACCGTATTCCTTAAGGCGTCTAAGCTCCCTAAGTAATACTTAAGTTACTCTATTAACTAAAGGGGGTATATTATATAATCACGGATATATCTAAGGTTATATAACCTAAGCGAAGGCTCTCTAGCTAAGTATATTAATCAGGTCTTAACTTATTATATTACCCCCTTCCTTACCCGTGAATACTAGCCCTATAAATATATAGGTAAAACTTCCTTTTATCTAATACACTCTTCCTAAGCCTCTAAAGCTAATATCTCCTCTAGTATAGAGTATAGCTCTTATATAAGGCGGGTATAGCCCTTCTACTTTATAAGTAACTGTCACGGCTATACTATACCAACTCCTGGCATCTGGTTCTGGCATCTGTAGTCACCTGACGTGCCTGCACGTGATGCGGCCGCACCGCTAAGGAAATCTGCTCTCTAGGAAATTTAGGACGCTAAGCCTAATTAGGCTGAGCTATAAGCGAGAGACTATAAATACTTAAGGGACCTCTACTTGAGCTCTCTTTCCTCCTTAACTTAGTTTTCTCAATAAACAGCTTTCCTATAAGTACTCTATTCGTGAGCTCCCTTTATAGGGCTATGACATTAAACTAAGCTCTCTCTTTCTGCCTAGGAAGGCTCTAGAATATCCCCCCTAAGATGATTATTTACTTCTAAAGAATGACTCCATATAAATAATCCATATACCTATAATACCTTTAATATGACCTCCCGCGCCAATAGCCCCTCTAAGGGCCTCTACCCATATCCTATAATTCCTCCTCTCACGTCTAGTTCTGAGAATGCCTCTAGAGTAGGACCTTCTGCCCCAAGAAGATCTCCTACCTTATCCAATATCTATACTAATATACTCGTATTATAATAAGCCTAAATTAAGTTCTAGATAGACGCCTAGGCTAACCGCACGACTATAAATAGCTTAGCTACTAATCTAGCTCGCTTGCTCAATAAAGACGAGGCTCCCCGAGGATATTCTATTAGTAGAGGCCGCGCTCCGGGTAATATACGCGCCTAATCTAAGTACTATAATACGGCACCTAACTCCCCTATTCCTTCTATTAAACGAGTATATCTAGCTAGAGACGTCCCTGAGTATAGCTAGTACTACTCTATAAAGGTTCCGGATCTTATAAAGCTTAGCGATAGTAAAGACCTAACCTATAACTATTAGTAAATCTAGATTATAGGCAAATTCAAAGTTAATACTAACTACTATACTAATGAGGACGCCTATATATACTATATCTTTAACTATACCGAAGGTAATACCTAATAATACCTATTTACTTAATATAAGCCTAACGCTACTAATCCCTTTAAGATAGCTAAGGAGATAATTAACTACCTTAGTAAGTATTTCATTAACCTATACTATATACGTAAGGCTAGATGTGAATATAAGTACTTGCGAATAAAGGAGGTTTAGACTTTCTATAAGTTTAAGACTAAGTTTATCTACTTAACTAATGAAGCTTAGATTCACCCATAAGACCGCCTTAATAATCTATATAATAAGTTAACGCTTCCTCTCTAAATATAACTCATGAGCTAGCGCTACTCTATTTATACCCTCTAGGACCTATACTATATTACTTCGTCTATTAATTCCGAGCTAAAGGTATTACAAGCCCGTAAGAACCTCTAAGAGTATATTAAGGCTTAAGCTATAGATACCCTATAAGCCTTAACCTCTATATCCTCTACCTCTAAACTCTATATAGTGACTCCCTATACCTTTACACTAGCCCGAGTATCCCCGACTATTAGTGAGCTAGCTATTAAGAGAGAGGGCACCCCTGCCTTAGTCTTAACTTGCTTTAATTACTCTTAAACTAGTTATATAGTACACGACTACCCGGTACTAAAGTATATTACCGACGTTAAGGAACTATAGGAAGACAATGAACTTACGGAGGCTAATATAGATAATATATCGGGAAATGAGGAGGCCTAGGAAAAGACTCCTTCTTAGGTAAACTTGGGGTTAATCTCGTAGAGATTAACCTAGACTAGTTAATAGGAGGACTATACTTAACTATACCCTATAGCTTATCTTATAATAGATATTTGGTTAATATCTCCTCTCTTACTAACTCCGGAGTAAATAGTTTCGTATTTATTAATACTCTCCTTACTATAGATATCGCTACCTTCTTTAACCTCAAGTTCTAGCGCTTACCTAAGCCTATTAGTATTAAGGGATATAATAGTAAGCTAGGAACTAGTATCACTTACTTCCTAAGGATATATCTCACTATTAATAAGAGATAATAGTATAATATCCCCTTATTAATCCTTGAACTTGGATCCTATAATCTCATTCTTAGCCATAAATAGCTAGAATACTTTAACCTACTTCTCGATATCCGAAACTAATATTTAATATAGCCTAAGAGCTTACCCCTATTACTCTTAGTTATACGAGAGATCCCTATATCTCGAGAAGCTCTACTCCCTGCCCTAAAGTACACTCCCTACTCCGATTATTAAGCTAATATCGAAGCCAGAAACCGCGTATTTAATAAGGAGGATTAACGGCGAGTAGCTGGAAAATAAGCTACTATAGAGAACTATAATATGGAAGATGACTCTACTACTAACCCCTCTCTATATACCACCTCTAAGGAGGACTCTACTAATTCAGAATTAGACCCGGATAAAGGGCTAGTACTTATACTAGCTGCTCCTACCCCTTAGAAACCAAAGATTAAACGCTCTTATAAGTAGGATACTAAAGAGAACTACCGCTAAATAGAGGACTCCCTAGCTAGTATTATCCGTCCCACGGATATACCTTACTAGAAGAAACCATATATAGAGAGAAAGCTAGTAGAGGCTCCCCCTATTGAGATTACTGGGATTAGCTCTATAGGTATATACTATAATTTATAATAACCCGAGAATGAAGCCTTTACTACGAGTCTCTACGAAATTAATAGCCTCCTAGAATAACGAAGAGAGCTCCTTCTTAAGGCTAAAGAACCTATAATCCCCGACTAATATACCGAATTCGCGGACGTCTTCTCTAAAGAAGCCTCTAATATCCTATCTCCCTATTAATTATATAATTATAAGATATAATTAGAGAAGGAAGCAAAGGAATACCTAGGTTATAGCTTATTATATAAGATAATAACGGCGGAGTTAGAGGCTATAAAGAAATATCTCCTAGAAAACCTTAATAAGGGCTTTATTACTCCTAGCTAGTCGCTATTCGCGGCCCCTGTCTTATTCGTAAGAAAAGCTAATAGAAGCTTATAATTCTATATTAACTACTAGAAGCTTAACTAGATTACCCGGAAGGACTAGTACCCTCTTTTACTTATTAATGAGACCCTAGCTAGAGTTAGTTAGGCGAAGATCTTCATGAAGCTAGATATTTAATAGGCTTTCTACCGGATCCGTATAGACCCCGAAGCGGAAGAGCTAATAACGTTTCGTATATACTATAGAGCCTATAAATACAAAGTCTTACCCTTTGAGTTAACTAATAGGCTAGCTACCTACTAGCGTTATATGAATGATATTCTCTTTAACTACCTTAACGACTTCTATATAGCTTATCTCAATAATATCCTTATTTACTTAGACGATGAGCTAGAGTATAAACTCTATATAAAGAAAGTCCTCTAGTGTCTCTAGGACATAGGCTTATAAGCGGATATTAAGAAGTATGAGTTTAATATTATATATATGAAATACCTCGGCTTTATTATCTCAATAGATAGTATTAAAGTTAACCCCGAGAAGGTCGCCATCGTGAAGAATTAGGAAGCTCTAAAGACTATAAGAGGAATATAAGCCTTCCTAGGGTTTTATAACTTCTATAAGAGGTTTATTTGTAATTATAGTATTATTACTAAGCCTCTAACGAACCTTACTTATATAGACGTGCCTTTCTCCTTTAATAAGGCTTATTAGGACGCTTTCGAAGAGCTTAAAGCCCGCCTAATATCGTCTAACCTACTTCGCTACTATAATCTAGAGTAATAGTCTATAATTGAGACTAATATATCGGACGGTATTATTGCCGGTATTCTCTCTCAATAATATAGAGACGACTAGTACCCTATAGCCTTCTTCTCTAAGACTATAATACCCGCGGAATATAACTACGAAATATACGATAAAGAAATACTCGCTATTATATAGTCTTTAGACTAGTGGTGCCCTGAACTTCAAGGGACTACTCGCCGGATTTAGATCTATACTAACTACTATATATTAGAGTACTTTATATTAATAAAGAAACTTATAAGCCGGTAAGTAAGATAGGCTAAAGCCTTAGCTAAGTACTACTTTATTATATAATATAGATCCGGTAAATAGAACACGAAGACTAACGCCCTTATACGTCGAGACGATAAGGTAGTATAATAGGATAGGGTTAAGGAGGAATACTATACTAAAGCCTTTCTATCTCAAGATTAAGTTAACCCGAAGGTGCTCTAAGACCTTAGTATCAAAGTTAACTCCCTCTCCCTCCTCTAGAATAATGAAGATAACCTCGATGAAACTAGTGAACTAGTTAAGCGAATCCTACGAGATAGTCGCGAAGCCCCCTCTCTATAAGCCCTCCGTGAATAAGCTAAGCGGGATAATAATAACTTTATATTAGAGGATAGGTTATTATTATATAGCGGACGACTTATAATCCCTAGTAGCTAGTTATATATAGACCTAATCCACAAAGCCTATAATTAAGTCTCTATAGTATACCCTAGTAAAGAGAAGACATATAAGCTACTATAACTACGGTATTATTAGAAAAATATATAAAGTAATATTACCTAATACGTATATAACTACTAACCTTATGGACAGGCGAATATACTAAGAGATAGAACCCCTGGACTACTTTACCCTTTACTAGTTCCGGACTACCTATAGTAATATATAGCTATAGACTTTAAGTCGATACCTCCCTCAAAATCTAGCTATAATAACATATATGTAGTAATTAACTAATTAAGTAAATAGGCCGTTTCTACGCCCTGCTATAAGACGACTATAGTAGAAGAAATAGCGAGAATATACCTCCGAACCGCCTACCGGTACTACGGCCCCCTAGTCTCTATTATTTCCGACTATAGTCCGTAATTCATATTAGTATTTTAGAAGGAGTTTAATAGGATTCTAGGCATAAAGCTAAAGCTATCGATAGTATACTACCTATAGACTAATAGATAGACAGAAATCATGAACTAATATATCAATTAATGCCTATGCCCGTATATCGTATACTACTAAGATAATTGAGACGAGTACCTACTAATACTTAATTATATACAACTCACCCTCCTATATAGCTCTATTAGTATATCCCTATATAAGCTCATTAATAGCCGCCTCCTATAAACCTCCTTTGACTAGTTAACTCCGAAGACTGAGCCCTAAGATAAGCTAAGTATTACGAAAGCTTGAGAGATCGCTAGGTGAATAGAGGATACTATAAAGAGAGGTAAGGAGAATATGGAATAAGTATAAAAGAAGATAGAGAAGTATACTAATACTAAGCGTTAACCGGTGGACTTCGTAGTAGGAGATAAGGTATATATATCGATAAAGAATTAGAAGATATAATACCCTAGTTATAAGCTAGACTATTAAATAGCCGGGCCTTACCTAATTCTATACCAAATTAGTAACTCCTATAAGATTAAACTACCTAAGAGTATTAAAATTCATAATATATTCTTACCTAACCGTCTATATAAGGCTATAGACGACCTATTACCTAGCTAGAAGAACGAACCACCGCTACTAATTTAAGTTATAACGGACTACGAGTATAAAGTATAAGAGGTCCTAGCTTCGAAGGTAGAGCGGGGAAAGCTCAAGTATAGGGTTAGCTAGGTTAGATATAACGAGGACCTTAACTAGTATCCGGCCTCTGACCTAAAATACTCTCCCTATAAGCTACGAGACTACTACTTAGCTAATCGACAATAACCAGGCCCACCAAAGAGACTAGCCGACTAGGTATGAGCCTGGGAGGACGGAACAGAGGACTATAATAATCTAGATAACGATTCTATACTACCTACCCGCTTAAGGACAAGCTTTTTTTAAGGGGGGGAGGTAATGTCACGGCTATACTATACTAACTCCTAGTATCTAGTTCTGGTATCTATAGTCACCTGACGTGCCTGCACGTGATGCGGCCATACCGCTAAGGAAATCTGCTCTCTAGGAAATTTAGGACGCTAAGCCTAATTAGGCTAAGCTATAAGCGAGAGACTATAAATACTTAAGGGACCTCTACTCGAGCTCTCTTTCTTCCTTAGCTTAGTTTTCTCAATAAATAGCTTTCCTACAAGTGCTCTATTCGTGAGCTCCCTTTATAGGGCTATAATAGTAACTTCCTTAAGACTCCCTAGCTATGTCTTATATACTTCTTATTAAGGATCTACTCGATTTCGTATTTATCTTTATCTCCTATAAGCTATAGTTAAGGTTACGAGTTATTCTAGGACTAATATAGTAGTAGGTCTATTATAGTTAGCTAGAGGAGCTTACTATAGAACATATCGTGGATTCCCGGAGGTATATTAAGCCGAAAACTATAGCTCCTTATAGCTTCTACTACTATATACTTAGTATACTTTATATTAAGCTTCTTAGTTAGTTTATCTATTTATATATTCTAAAGGTTAAGCTATACTTTATCCCTTACCTTAAACTCTAGGGCTTAGTCTCTCTTCTAGTTTATTACTTCTTCTTAAAGCTATTAAGCTATTACTATTATAACTTACATATACTTTCATATATTATAGAGTTTATATATAATATTATCTATTATCTAAACTAGTAATATCCCTCCGCCTTCCTTACTAACTTTATCCTAGAGCTAGACTAGCTCTATATAGTATCTATAGGATAAGAAGAAGGGGCTAACCCCTTATAGAAGTAGTATCCTAGTTATTAATTACTAGTTCGGTATATAGTAAGAGGCTTACCTAGTTTACTTAATTATAATCTATAAAGATATAGAGGAAGGTCTTAATTATCTAATTTATTCTTTCTATAGACTTATTTATTTTAGGGTAGTATATTATAGATAATTGTTAAGTAATCCCTAGTAGCTTATATACCCTTCCTTATAGTACTCCTATAAACTACCTCCCTTAGTTAGATATTATAGCCCTTAGGAGCCTATATTAATAAATAATAAGTCTTCGTAAACTACTTTACTACTATCTCTATTATAATATCCCTTATAGCCTTAAGTATTATTTCTTTTCCTAGGTAGTCTATAATAACTATTATATTAGTATACCCTTCGCTTAATAAGAGCTTATATAATAGCTAGTACCTCTATATAATCCGCTAGGGGCTAAGTATTAGGGGCTAGGGGCGAAACACGGGACTAAGCTAGGGATCTTAGTAATACTCTCTTAAAGGTCAAGGGACTCCTCTCTTCTTTACCGCTTAGCTTAGTATTTTTAATATATGAGATTCTTTAAACCTTAAGCTTTAACTATTATATTAATCCCACTATTATATAATACTAAGCTCACTTAACCTAGCCTATAGAGGCGATAGTAATACTCTTAATAAAGGACTAGGGTACTATGTCCTTAGGGGGCGAAGATAGCTATATTACCCTTAATATTCGGTATTCCTCTCGAATCTCAAAGAAAAGAAGAACGATAATTAGTTATAGTCTACTAATTCAAAATAAAGAAAGACGATAGTTAGTACTATTCTATTAACTTAAAATAAAGAGGAATCGATGTCCTCTATAACCTAATTAACCTCGGAGTCTAGCCCTTAATTAAAATAGATGATATCCTTATCCTCTATAACCTAGCTAACCTTAGAGTTAGACCCTTAGCTAGATTAGATAATACCCCTCGCTAACTAATAAGAGAGAAAGAAATAGTCCTACCCTTACCTAAAGAAGGATTAGTCTAGTCTATTAATCTAAAATAAAAAAGGATAATAATTAGCTTTAGTTTACTAATTCGAAATAAGGAGAGCTAATAATTAGTTTTAGCTAGCTAATCTTAAATAACTAAGACCCCTTTAGGGTATAGTCTTAATAGATAATATACCCGGACTATCTAGCTTAGATAACCTTAGGCTAAGTATAGAAACCTTTAGTATAGCTAGTAAAAGGCCCTAGCGCGATAGAATAGAGGAGTAGGACTTCGATATTATAGACTACTAATACCGGGAAGCTTAGTATAGAACCTTCCCTAATAATAATATAAAGACACGATTAGCTAATAGGGAAGTATAGATTAGTATAGACACGCCTAAGACACCTATTAAATAAAGGAAATTAATAGCTAGGGAAGACTTTATTAATAAATACTATAATATATTCGACTAATAAGTAGACTATAGCTAGAAAGCCCACGTTTATATTAATTAGTTAAATAATAGAATCGATGAATTAGAAGCGATTACTAACTAGTTTCGCGAAAAGGAGAGAATTACTTAGTTAGATATAGTAAAATAGAGGAATAAGTAGGCAAATATCTAGGAAAACTAATGTTCTATAATAAGAGAATTACCTAGAAAGTAGTACTAGGGCTTAGTATTACCGGGTTATAGCGATAGTCCCTAACTTATTAGAATTAAGGATCTAGTCCTATTTACTAGTAAGGATAACTATTAGATTAATAACTAGGTCTTTGATATAAGGAATAAATTAATATAGAACTCTATTAAGTTTAATAGTAAACCCCTAAAGATTACCTATATAATATAGCTAGTTACTAGAGACGCTAGGGACCTTATATGTAATTAACTAGAACCTGGTTTAATTAAATAAATCTCGTTAGTTAAATAGATCTTTAAGATCCTCTAATAAGCTTATAGTAAAAGCAAAGAAATAGAATACTAGGAGGTAAAGGAGGACTACTAATGACTTTAATAAGGAGATAAAGCGTTCCTAGTATTCTAGGCTAAATTTACTTATCTCACGACTAAACTAGGGAAATTAATAGATGACTAGTATAATAATCTAATAAATAAGATAAACCTAGAGCTACTTAAGAGCCTTAGGGATAAGAAGTTTAATATACCTAAGGATCTCGCTAAATAGTATATAGAATAAGAGAATAGGCTTCTCTTAATTAAGAACTAGTAATCTAGAGAAAACTACCTAATAGAAATAATCCGCTATTATATTACTCCCTAGACTAGGAAAAGTAGGAGTAATTAGGGACTAGCTACTAATCTATACCTAATAGAACTAATGACTTAACTAGTCTTTTTACGACTAAGAGAACTAGTCCACTAGGAATTCGAGAAGAAATTAGAAAATACCTAAGATACTTAACTACTACTTATATAAGAAAACTAGCTATATTTAAAAGGATTACCTAAATACTTATAAAGTCGCTTATCTTAAGGAAGACTATATAAATAGAATAAGTAAACTAGACTTAAATAATATAGAATATAATTCTTATCTATTATCTAAAGAGGAATCTAATAATAATAACTCGGGAAAAGTCTAGCTCTAGGTATAGAGGTAGCCCTCCTAGAGTAAGAGCTCTATTAAGAACTAGTAGACCTCACTTAACTTATTAGTAAGGAGTAGTTCCTAGTTAAATATAGGGTCTACTAGAAGAGAAATACTATAACCTTCTAGTACTTAGTAGATACTAGGGCAAATATATATACTCTAATTAATTAAAAGCACGTCTACCCCTTAACTAGAGTACTCTAAATACTAGTATATATACTTCTAGATCTTGTCCCCCTTTAAGGATTTAATAGATAACCTAGTAAGGTTATTTAGTAAGTCGTTATAATAGACTTAGAAATCGACTAATACCTCTAGACCTAATAATACTTCCTATCCACTAACCTAGGCTCTTATAATATAATCCTAGGGAGGAAATAGCTTACTAAATATAGTATACTACTAGACTACTAATAAAACTAGCTTAGATAGCCGAGAGATACTATGACTTAGGTCTTAAAGAGGACAAGTATAGAAGAACTAGAAGGTAATAGAATAGTATCCCTCGCTCCTCTATAAGACCTCCTTACTTAGAAAACTAAATACTAGGCTAGGAAAGAGGAATTAAACCTTAATATCATTAATATAGATAAACTAATAGACTATTCTATATACCTCGTTAGTATAGTAGCTTTCTAACTTAGTATAAAGGATCCTAATAATTATATTAGATCTATTACTATTAACGAGATTAACTATAAGCTAGAGAAACGAGATTAGAAACTAAGGAAATACTTATCTCTACTAATAATTACTAGGTGTCCAAAAACCTACTTAGCTAGGTATTTAGCTCAAACCCGTAACCTTATATATACTCTCGATATAGATAAATAGGATACCCTCGGTAATACTTTATTCTTTAACCCTAGGGAGCTATAGGAGCTTTAGACTATACTACTCTCCTAGCTTAATAATATAGCTAGTACTTTCTCGAGAAAAGCGGTAGATATACTACTATAGTCTTAGCTATCTAATTATAAACTCTACTTTAATAGACTAGACCCCTTAATAAGGGTAACTTACCTCTATAAAATAAGCTCCCTAGAACTAGGAAAAATGCGGGAGTACTTAATTAAGAACCTAAAGAAGGGTTTTATTAAGTTATCTAATTCCCCCTTTTTATCGCTTATCTTATTTATTAAGAAAAAAGATAATAGCTTATACTTTTATATTAATTATTATTAACTAAATATCCTAATAAAGAAGGACTACTACCCTCTACTGCTTATTACTAAAATACTCGACTATTTAGTGAAATCGTTAATATTTACTAAACTAGACATCTAATACGCCTTTAACTAGATCTTAATAAAGCTAAGCTCTATAATATAAGCGGCTTTCTAAATAAGGTATAGTTCCTATAAACTAGTAGTTTTACTATTTAGACTCTATAATAGTCCTATAATATTCTAGAGATATATAAACGCTATCCTAATTAACTATTTAGATAGCTTCTACTCTACTTATATAAACGATATCCTAATCTTTTCTAAGAATAAGAAGGAATACTAATAATATATCTAAATAATCTTATAGAAACTCGAGGATACTAGATTATAAGTTAATATCTATAAGTACGAGTTTAAGGTATTAAAGATAATATTTCTAGGGTTTATTATTTCTAATTAGGGTATCTAGGTAAACCTTACTAAGACTACTATTATCTAGGATTAGGACCCTCTTATAACTAAAAAAGAGGTTTAGTTATTCCTAAGCTTCTATAACTTCTACTAGAGGTTTATATAGGCCTATAGGCGGGTCTCTCGCCCCTTGAACTTACTAATAGAAAAGGATATATTATCGAAGTTTATATTTAATAAGAATTAATAAGATACCTTTAAATACCTTAGAGAGTTATTTATCTTAGTACTTATATTACTCTACTTCTAGTATAACTAAGAAACCCGACTAGAAACTAATTATTTAAACCTAGCTATTATAGGAGTACTAACTTAGAAGAGTACTAAGGATAAATAATAGTATCTTATCGCCTTTTATTCTAAGGCTCTTAAGGATACTTAGCTTTATTACGAAATCTATAATAAGGAACTATTTACTATTATCTAAGGACTATAAGAATAACGGGTAGAACTAATTAGTCTACCTACTTTTCTTATTATTATAGACTATAAGTACTTGTCGGAATAGTAGCACTGGGAATTTCCTGGGTCATGTGACCTCGCGTCACATGCGTGACTCAGCTAGTAGACTAGCACCAATTAGGATTAGCGTATTTAGGGATCGCATATCAGAACCTCGATATTGCGATCCCTACTTACAAAAAACAACAACTTCACCAACCTACGCAATTAGCATTCCACGACTACGTGACGGTGCTACGCGTTACTGGTGAACCGACACTGATCAGTTTCCGGATCCAGATCAGATCAGAGATGAATCGATTACACTAAAGAAGCATCCGGTGGCCTACAGCAAAATCGACTAGTCTACGTCGAAGGGGGGAACTACCTGTCAACTCCACCACAAAGCATCCGGTAGCCTAAGGGAGAAGACTCTAGCTCTTGCCAAGGACCGATAAACACCACATCGAAGGGGGGAACTGATATCAACTCCGGCAAAGCATCCGGTAGCCTAAGGAGAAGATACTAGCTCTTGCCAATCAATAAGCGGTCAGCTATTTGACCATCTCTCACGTCAATCGCTCTTTCGCACCCTTTGCGAACCACTAGAGCCCTCCGTCAATCGCTCTTTTGCAAGGCCGAACACCCTCGCAAACCACCAGAGTACCCCTCATTCGATTACTCTTTCGCCGAACCCTCTGCGAACCACCCTCCGGAATACGTACGCCTTACGTACGTCCTCAAAGCACTTCAGCTTCAGCTTTACCTTCAAGTTGAGCCCCTTGAGCTTGGAAACATACCCTCCCGGAATCGCGATATTTCACTCCTAAATTTCTCGTCGCGGACGAAATTTACGAACCATCGAACCCTTCTACGAACCACCCCTTCTACGAACGAACTACCTCACTTTCGAGCCCCTCCTTCCTTCGAGCCATACACACACACATATTGGGAAGGGCTTGAGACCCACACTGGTGGTTGAGTATGGACTGGGATACATGGAATCAGCAATATGGGAGGGAGCAGATTCAGAAGTGGAGAAGTCCAATTGACCTAAGGACTGCCACGGATAGTGAGATCCAAGAGTACACGGGTGCTAAGCTGTACGAGTATATGGAATGCAATCGCGAGGGCTATGGCTACGATACCTGGTTCTTCTTTTACGAAGACTTCAATTACTTTACAACTAAGGACTTTGGCCGGCTCGGACAGCACCACCTGAAGGGGCTCAGGAGACAACTAAAGGAGGAATACCGTCCACCATCGACTGATGATGAATATGATCGCTTTCTGGCTAGATTCGAAGCTCTTCCGATCGAAGCACCCGTAATCGAAGCTCCTGCAATCGAAGCACCTGCAATCGAAGCACCTGCAATCGAAGCACCTGCAATCGAAGCTCCTGCAATCGAAGCTCCTGCAATCGAAGCACCTGCAATCGAAGCTCCTGCAATCGAAGCTCCTGCAATCGAAGCTCCTGCAATCGAAGCTCTTCCAATTGAAGCTCCGCCAGTGGATACCAACGAACCTGCTATTCCTTCCGCAAATACCACCGAACCGTCAATAGGAGACACCTTTACTTTCGCAATCGACCCCTGCTTCGCAAGCTCGATTCCGAATCCTCTTTCGACTACCACTCTCATTCTACCTCAATCGATCCCTCCTCCTAATAGCTATCTAGCTTGTACCCTCACATCCACCTACACCCTCACTGAATTCGGATTCCAAGCTTTACAACGAACAGGAGTAGGTTGAACGCGAATGAGGGTATACGGAGTGGGAGGAATGGGCATACTGAATAGGAATGGGCATACTGAATGGGAGGAATGGACATACTGAATAGGAAATGGACATATTCGGAGGGAAATGGGCGTATGGGATAGGAATATCGATGGGAACACACACACTGAGCGCTTAGGGATAATCTGGCACTAGGCCGGATTAGGAAATTTGCATACGAATAGGGGACACTGTTTTCAGACGTTTTTCAGACGTTTTTCGCACTTTCAGAGAGTTCCCAGTGTCGGAATAGTAGCACTGGGAATTTCCTGGGTCATGTGACCTCGCGTCACATGCGTGACTCAGCTAGTAGACTAGCACCAATTAGGATTAGCGTATTTAGGGATCGCATATCAGAACCTCGATATTGCGATCCCTACTTACAAAAAACAACAACTTCACCAACCTACGCAATTAGCATTCCACGACTACGTGACGGTGCTACGCGTTACTGGTGAACCGACAGTACTTAAATACTTCGGGATAAAGAAACTCCTAAACGAGTAGTAGATATAATAGATAAATATCCTATTATTATTCTACTTCTAGATTACTTATTAGTTAAGTAAAGAGAATATAATTACTAATATCTTATCTAGGAAGGATAAGCTTATAACTATATAAAAGTAGGCTAAAGAGGCTAAAAAGATATATATGGTTTTTTATCCTAGTATAATCCTTATTACTATTAATGAATTAGTTACTACTCCTCCCTCTTTAAAGCCTAGAGGAATTAATAAACTAATAATTACGAATAAGGTTATATAAGTAAATCTCACGGATCTATCTTTAAAGGATAATCGAGAGAAGGCTTACTAGAAGACTAACCTATAGGAGATATCTAGAGATTACTTACTTTATAGTAAGAAGCTTATAGTACTTGTCACATGGTGGAATTGCACGTGACCGTACACTCACTACTTTACCGAGCATCCGAGCCTTTAGCTCTCATTATCTTTAATATATTACAACAATCGTATATTATAGCTTTTATACTATAATAGTACTAAATAACTATAATTACTTATAAACTAGACTCCTATAGCAAATCCATAATATAACGACTATAGCTTACCCTAATTAGAATAAGATAAAGATCTTAGTTAAATAGCTCTACTAGTAGCCTAGCCTCTTAATAGACATCGACTAGTTTATAGTAAACTACTATAAATACTAGAGATCTTATAAGCTAAGGGATAAGACACCTAGCTTATTATACCCTTTACTAGTTCCCTTAAGGATATAGGACAACTTATTAATAGATTTCTATAGCCTTAACTTAATAAGTAAAGGATATAATAATATCTTTATTATAGTTAACTAGTTATCTAAATACTATATTAACTTACTTACTACGAAGAATACTACTATAAGGACTACTACTAGCCTCTTCTACTAATATATCTAGTAATTTAGGGGCTCTCTCCTAACTATTACTAGTAATTAAGGCCCCTAGTTTATCTTAGACTTTATAGACGAACTATCGAAATTAATTAGGACTAAACTAAAACTCTTAATAATAGAATATACCTAAACTAATAACTGAATAGAGATTATTAACTAGATAATTAATATATAACTATACTCCTTCGTAAACTACTTTTAGGATAACTAAGTAGACCTACTCCTAGTACTTAATACTACTAGCGCCGCTTACCCTCACGAATCGACTAGCTTATTACCCTTAATAGCCGACTATAGATATAAACCCCAACTAGACTTTAATTAAATACTCTTGACTATAAAGTTCAAGATGCTAAGAGAGAAACTAAATCACGAAGAAGTATAGTAGTAAGCTAAGAGAATTAATATAGTAGTTACTTATACCTAATAATATATAACTAAGGCCTAAAAATAATAAGTTAAATAAGTGAATAAGAAATAGCGAGAACTTAACTTTAGCCTAGAAGATATAGTCTATATAATTAAAAAGATATAGAAAATAAACTAACTTTTAGATAAGCTAAACTACCCTCTTATTAGACTATTTAGAATTATCTAAATAGTTAGTTATTCCTATAAATTAGACCTCCTATTATCCTATAATATATAGTTAATCTTCTATATAGATAAACTTTATAAGGACCTAGGTAACCCTTTACTTAATTAAACGAATAAGGAGCTAGACTTAATAGAGGTAAATAGCGAACTAGAATAAGAGGTCGAGAGGATCTTATCCTCTAGGATACTCTATAGTAAACTCTACTATAAAGTAGAATAAAAGGGATAAGATATAGATAATAAATAGTACTTTATAATAAACTTTAAGAACTCTACTCTAGAACTCTAAAAATTCTATAAGTAAAATCCTAATAAAGTAAGACCTCTTATCTACTTAAACTACTAGATTAAATATATAGAGGAGAATAAGTTTAACGAGAACTACCCTAATAATAATAAACCCTAATATAAGGGTTCTAGGATCTAGAGGAAGAGAAGAAAGAACTAGATATTTTCTAGGTTTTATCTAAACCTAAAGTGTGATATATAGCGGGTTACACGTGACATTGGCTCATGTAATATACCTCGGCTCTCGGGTAGTATAGTCGGCGATTAGGAGGATTAACGATTCCATTACATCACAGGAATACCACTAATTAGTAGGCTAGCTAGTGCTTATTAATTACTAGATTATACGTACGTTATTCTGGGCTCCTATTTATAGGAGCCCTCCCTAGACCTCTGAGGAGGGACAGAGATTAGTTCTATACTGAATTTAATACTAGTGATTTTTAACACTATAACTCTAATTCTACTATTGCCTTATTACCTACTAATAACCACCTTATAAGCTAATCTCTCTACCCCTTAAGGGAGGTAGTTCAATAAGGTAATCATGTCGTGGAACCCACGAAACATATAGTAGCCTATCGTTAACCCCGCTCCTAAGGAAGAAGTTAATTAGATTAATCCAAATAGCGGAAATGGTAAAGGCTCTTCTAATACTTTTAACGGAGCTATTTAGGTGCCTCCTAGAGGTAACCCTAATAATGATAATAATCTTAGTAATAAAATCGATACCCTAATTAAGGCCTAGGTCGCTGCCGCCTAAGCTACGGAATAGACCTTATAGTATGAAGTTGAAGCGCTCTAACGAAAGCAGGAATTAGTAGATATAATTAATTAACGTATCCTTTAGTTGGAATAATATAAGGGTACCCTTCGGGATACCTTGAGGTTCTCTACGTCTCGTTCAAGTTCTACTTATAAGTCTACTCTATCCTTAATAGTAATTCCTACTAGGGAAGGTCCTAGAATAGGGCTAGAATCTACCCCTTTTCTTAACACGATAGGTTTCGAGAGTAATCTCGATACTATTTATTAGGAGTTACTATATAACGTCTTAAAAATAATGCTAGACCGAGAGAAACTTCTCAAGGTCCGGATACCGGACCTATATTATAGAAAGTCCCTTAAAGAATAGAGGATATTCGTGTCTTCCTAGGAGGCGGTCTTTAGGACCTAGCCTTGGACTTATAATAAATACTCTTCTAGAGTTAATTCTGCTATAAGTGCCCTTAGGGACGACCCTTATAATACCTGGGAAGCTGCTATGAAGTAGAGTCCTCTAGCCTATGAGATTAACTAGGAGAAGTTTAAGGCCTATTTAGCGGATATGCTCTAGGCTCCTTAGACCTATTAGTAAGATACCTTTGAGGAGATTCGAGATCTTTATTAGAAGGACGGAGAGACCGTTACTAAGTTATATACTTAGATAATTAGTCTTAAAGTTAACTAGGACCTATGCCCTAAAAGGGACCAGGTCCGGACTCTCGATACTACTCTATCTAACTTTAAGACTCGTTAGATGCTAGTATCTATCCTTTTAGGTAGTAAAGCGGTGTCTGTTTTAGAGTAGTTAGAGAAAGTATAGAAAGTAGAATATACTACTTACCCTAAATTAAGGAGAGCTAAGGCGGGGGAGGCTAGTAAGGGTAACTCTACCTAGAAAGATCCTAACTCTACGAGTTCTAATCTATAAGAGCGCTAAAAGAAGAAGAAGAAGAACCGAAAAGCCTACGAGAATAACTCAGGTAGTAGTTTGGCTCCTTCTAAGCCTTACCATAGTACTAGTTCTAATATATAAATTATCTACTAGACTTATAATTAGAAAGGATATACTTCGGGATCTGTGAGGTGCTCTAAGTATAATGAATAGGCTTATTAGAA
>JAJTUS010000101.1:0-184501 GCA_021399465.1 Hyaloscypha sp. PMI_1271
TATCCTAGATCCAACTGGTGTGATTCTTGAATCCGACTCGAGGCCCCCGACCGGATGGAAGATAGTTAATCCTGGTGTTTTTGGAACCAATAATCCAATCCCAGATCCAACTGGTGCGATTCATCTTGAATCCGACTCTTCCGACTCTTCCGACTCTTCCAATACGTCAACCAAGGTCAGGGCGCTGCTGATGGTTGGGAAGGATGAGAATGAGCAGCTCACTTGGACCTTGTCAGAAGACCAGTCGGTGGAAGAGGAAGGACTTACTACGAGGCATCAGTACAAGTACAGGAAACTTGGGCTCCTCCAATGTTCGCTTCTGGCCAAACGTGCCACACATGAAAAGCTTGCAAGCCAGCTCCAGCTGGGTTGCGAGGTAGAGAGGGTATCCCAGCCAGAGCTCCAACTCCGATTTCTCTTATCACCGTTACCGACCGAAGATGTCTCCAGGGACAAGATATGCTGAATAACGATTAACAGCAACGTTAAGCTAAGGAAGTTATTCATCAAGCCCGCTGCCTCCGTTTCGAAACATAGCGCACCACCTAGCACGTTACTGTGTAGTCTCTATCGTCAACATTAAGCACCACGAGGTTCCCCGAGGCGATAGTACCGTAGTGAACGAGGACCTCCTGCCCTCGTCGCACCACCTGGTGTACGGTCCTATCTCTGTCGCACATCGCACAGGAGTCGCCGCCCTGCGGGACATGTTGGTATGCAGCCTCGAGCAGGACATCCGGTGTTGCTTCGCTTCTAAGAAACGCCCGATTGCCATTGAGTACTTCCAAAAAGGTGGTAAACAGCGGGGGGTCATCAACTAGATGGTTCGATTGAATCTTGGCAATTGCTGCCAGTAAGAGCTGAGGTGGCGAGTTCAAAGACCTGGTGCGGGAAGCTGGTTGAGGAAGTAGAAGTGTCCGAGGTCCTCCGCAGGATCGTCCAGGATCTCCTCCAACAGATGAACAGACTGCTCCAGGATTCGGTCCAGCTGAGAATCAAGTATGGCATTCACGAATCTTAGGAGATCTCTTCCAAGGCGGATGGGGCGATTCTCGACAGCGAGCCATGGTCTGGTCAAGGACTCTTCTCCCAACGCTCTCAGCCAAGTGACATAAATATCGAAGGAGATTCCAATGCCAATGAAGCTTCCAGCAGGCCGCATGCCTTGACCCGAAACATCAGGAAAAAGGCTCGCTGGGCCATTTCTGACAAGGACAAGTTCGAGCTTCTCGTCTCGGAGCTGCGCTACTTCAACGACAGCTTGTACGACGTGTTGCCGCTCCCGGTCAGGCAGTACCTGCAGCAAGCCGCCCCGCCATCAACCTCATCATTCACCGGCAGCCTCGCCTCCGCCATGCTCAAGATCGCCAAGGGGGAAATTGAACTCGAGGGCGCAGAGAACACCGCAACCACGGCCGAAACTGCCAACCGAGCCTTAGCCTTCTACACTGCCACAGACACCGGTCCATCTGCCCTTCTGGCCGGAGACGAGTCCTTATTGAATGGCGTGCCTTTGAGAAAAACGTCAGCGAAGACTTCGCGCACGTACTCTACAGCCGGGTGGAGAACCTTGCTCGTTTACTGCACCCGGCGACCCGCAAGCAGTGTGTCAAAAAAAAAATTAAGGTAATTAATTATATTTAATTAAATTAATTTTCTAATTAATTATAATTTGATTATCGACTTCCAAAGAAAAAATTAATTATTAGACTAATTATAATTAAATATATTTAATTATTTTTAATTATCACGTGAAAGTTATATAAAGTTATATAAATAACAAATTCTCTTCTTTTTCTTTATATAATATATAATTAAAGTATAAAGAGAGTAAAGGTGAGTTAATTTCTTAAGAAGAGAGAAGAAGAGTGAGGCAATTTATATATGTGAACTATTTGCTCTGGATATCACATGACCGCACCACGTGAGTACCAGAGCCGAAACCCCTACTATAGTACTTATTTACAAATCTAAGTAAAGCGAGTAAAGGTAGCTTACTAGCTATTAAGCCTATTATAGTAAGGTGGCATCTAAATCAGGCTAGATTAAACTTTATTTTTGTACTATAATACTTGTGCTAGTCCTGAAGTCACGTGCAACACCACTTAACCAAATAATTAATTATATTTAATTAAATTAAGTAAATAATTAATTATAATTTGATTACTACGATTTTCACTTAATTTAATTTGATTACTGGCCAATAATTATAATTAATTAAATTATTTGACACACTGCCCGCAAGCCTTCCTCATATGGGGCTCTCGATTGTATCGGATTCTACCCCGACTATATCCGCTCTCGTTACGGCATTGTGCACAGCTTGCCCCGTGCCGAGACCGCTCCTATCACCCTCCAACAACTCTTAGTCAAGTCTTCTTCAAATCCGTACGCCGTCCGACCGCATCTCGGCGCTCGATTTGTCCTTGCTAGACGCATTGCCAGGTCGTGGTCAAATAATTTTAGTGATGGTGGAGGGAAGCATTATAGTAGGAAGCATCATCATGAAGTTGGTGACCAAAAGCAATGACCCTGAACGAAGGCCGGATCCTGAACGCTATACATCACGACTGGTGGATTTCCTTGGTCAAATATTGACAGGTCAGCGAGTCGTCTCATACATGTTTGTCATTACCCCTTCCCATTTACCTTTTGGATATGGAGCTTGTCAACTGATGCAATGCAGCACAGCTTCCTGAGCGGTCTCTGGCGACAGGATGATTTGTTTTCACTGATGTCGTTAGCAGGGAACCGTCTCACCGCCGAGGATCTGTGGAGTGAGGTTGTGAGCCCGCAACTTTCGACAGATTAAGAAGCGGTGTGCGAGGCAGCCAGGGTTATAGTATTCTCCGAAGGATCATGAGAGGGCAGCTAAAAATGGTTCTGTACGATTTGGGCACGATCGAGGGATGCTAAATCGTTGGTTTTACATAAAGCAGTTGGCTCTGCGGGGTTTGTTTTGTTATCAGGACATGCTGGCGATAAGATCCTACCTATTAGTAGTCAAAGAAAAACATCTTTGAGCTTTACTCATACTTCGTTGTCATTTTGAGAACATCTGCTAATTCAGAGGCTCGCTTAAGGTTAAGGAGGGGCAAAGCTTGCAAGCCCCAGCCCAAGTGCTGAGAGCACTCAGTCCCTCGAAATACAGGCTATTGAACCGCTAATAATCTCTCCTCCTCTGTTATCCGTAGTTCGAAATTATTCTTTAGTTTTCATTCTAATATGCTTGAAAGTATATCTCTCGATTTCCAAACGCTGCAAAACCCCACAAAATATGGCATATTTTAGGCTGCTACTCAGCCTCCACAACCTCCTGTAGGATGAGTCATGCCGAACTCAGACCTTGATCCGAAACATAAAATGCAAACCAGAGTGCTACATAACAAAGGGATCACGCCTTCCAAAACGGCAAATCAATCTGATTCTTACCAAGAAATCTGAAGACCTACAAAATGGCACACCAAACCCACGCCCTGCCCTGGAACACGCTGGCTTCAAACTTCAAACACATCATCTCATATCACTCACATCCCCAACGTCCCGATATTCACGCTCAACAGAAGCCAAACGAAGCCAAAGACCTGGCCTACTTCTGCAAAGCTTTCGCTAAGCAAATCCACGATTTCAGTGTCACTGAACGCGCGAAGTACCAATCCGTCGAATACTACAGGAAACATGCTTCGACATGGCTGAAATCCGAAGATCCAGCTCCCGAAAGCGAAGCAACTGAAATCTCGACGACCAGTTGTAATAGGCAAAAGGCATCGAAGGCATCGAAGGAGTTAACTGAGAAGAGGAAAGTCATCCCAACAAATCTCATCCAACGATACGACTCCTATGTCCCCTTCCTCCAGGACGGCTGCGGACGCCAGGATGTTGAGAAGTGGCTTCTGGATCTTCCTTCGAAAAGCGCACACGAAGGGTCCGCAGATTGGGGACAGGGTGCAGAAATCATCAAGGTTCTCATAATGGAAGCTGCATCCATATCACCTGCTTTGTCAGCGGAAATTGCTGAAAACGATGCGGCAGAAGGCGAGAGGTTGAAGCGGCAATCAATGGAGAGGCTACTACTGATGGCGAATCACCCAGGGATGAATATTCTTGAGCTGAGGGAGAAGCTTCAGGGTGATAATTTTGGAATTTCTCGTGTTGCCGGGGAAGCTCTCAGGGCGTATATTTATTTGAATTTGATTATTGCGATGAGGGAGGGTGGATCGGATGTCTGTGATTTCGTTGGCGATGGCGGCGGTGAGAATAAAGGGGAGAAGAGGAGAAAGTTCATGGACTGTGAGAACTATAAGAGAATGTTAAGGAAAGTGACTGGGAGGTATCCTGGAGATGCCCATGCACTGGTTCATAGGATGTTCTTTCTGGGGAATCCGCGTGAGTCGTACAGGTGGGGAAAGACTCCAAGCAGAGATGTTTTGGAGGATTTGGAAGGGCTTCAGGGGTACTTAAAGGGCATTTGGAGGGTGATGGTCACGTATGATGTTGTTGTAAGAGAGGCGGGTGGTGATCCGAATGAGTGTGAGTGGGCTTTGGGTAGAATGTTTGGAGTTCGATATGAGATGAATGATTGTAAGGGAACTAGGTTAAACGCTAGTTCTGGGAGTTCTAAGCCTTATTTTCGCTTAAGCGGGGATTTTTTTTTTCTCAGGGAAGTGAATTGAATAATTCTATAGGGCTTTTCTATAGTATATGAGACCCTGGAGGATAGCCTGGAGTATTGCCTAAGTACCCTTTAGCGCATAGCCTAGATGATCGCGTAGAGGGTCACCTGGAGTATCCCATAAGTGTAACCTAGAGGATCGCTAGTAGGATTACCTAGAGCAAATTATGAATATAGCTTAAAGGATTACCGGGAGTACTACTTGGAGTATAGCCTATAGTATAGCCTAGAGCATAGCCTAGAGCATAGCCTAGAGCATAGCCTAGAGTATAGCCTAGAGCATCCCTCGAGTATTATATAGAGTATTTTACAAGTGTAGATTAGATCCTTCCTAGGAGTATAAATTAGAGTATAATCTAGAGCATTATTATATAGGGTATATTCTAGCCTATAATTTAATATAATTATCTTTAATATTTAGACTTGCTTTAATACTATAGTACTTATTATCTAGTGAGAGGTTTGCTATAATAAGTACTAGAATAATCTCGTATTACACGAAAATTTCTATACTTATTAATAACTTTAAGTAGGCGATTATATATATATTCTTATAAGTTTAAATATTCTGTTTATGAAAGAGTAATGCTTTTATTAGTTCTTTTTATATAAAATTTAATATAATACTTTTCTTTAGGCCTCCAAAATACTATAGCTTGTCCTAATACTATACTATAATTTAATACCTATTATTTCCGTAATTCCAAAAATGCAATATAGCTAAAGTATATATATATGAGGGTATATATGTCTCATACTTAATATCTGTATTAAGGAGAGCTAGGAGAGCTAGGAGAGCCAGGGGGAGGGGGTGGGCCGGGAGAGCGAGGAGAGCTAGGGGAAGGTAGAGGGCCGGGAGAGCGAGAGGGAGGTTAAGGGCAGGGAGATAGAGGGGGAGGGAGAGCGTTATGAGTGGTTAGCTACTATAGAGCTCTACTAGGAATAGCGTTCGCTCTAGCTATACGGATCTGAAATCGAGTATTAGTATTGGTATAGGTCCATAGGAGGTTCATAGCTCTAATTCGAGAGGTATAGAGAGCTTTAGCCTAGTTATTAACGTGAATGCGGCTATGTAATATGTCATTGATATAGTCTTCTATATCTCTATATACTCTGTAAGTAGTAGTGACCTTAATAGGGTAGATAGGAGGCTCGGTTTGGAATTATTATAGAATATATAGTGGAATTACGCTTTGTCTAATGCTACTATAGCGGGTGTGAGTGCCTAGAGTATTGATCCTACGGGGAGGTAGAGGAGGATTAATAGTAGTGATTTCTATTATGTCTGTGATGGTTTCTATAGAAGCTGGGTTAAGAGGAGAGCTAGGCGCTAGTATTTAAGGTATAGGGGAGAATCTAGTATTAGGAGATCTAGGACGAGTATAAGTGCCGCTTAGGATATTCCTATGTATTATATCTAGTATATCTATAGGCTAGTTGACTAAGGGAGAAGATTAATGGCGAGGGGGTATCGTGTAGCCTTATATATTATAGCGAGATGGTGATAGCGGAGGAGGAGAGGGGCCAGGGGATGCTGTATAGTAGTCTGTGTCTATTAGTGTTAGTTCTCTAGTTAGGGCTTGGCTTGGCGGAGCTAGAGCTAGAGTTTAATTTCCTGGATCTGCTAGAGTACCGGTAATATAGCTAACTAGAGAATATAATAGGAAATTGCTACTATAGGTACTCGCTACATATCCTCTAAAGTTGCTACTGTAAATGCTCGGTGTATGTACTAGAGAATTGCTAGTATAAGTACTTGGTGTATATACTAGAGAATTACTAGTATAAGTGCTTAGTATATGTGCTAGAGAATTACTACTATGACTGCTTGGTATATATACTAGGGAGCTACTATTACTTAGGAATATAGTTGAGTAGTTAGGCTCAGTTTCCTGTATTCCTATACTATAATCTCGGCGAGGCGATATATTATAAATATTAGGGAGGTTTTAGTATAGAATAATTAAAGGAGAACGTGTATTTATAGGTGCCCTTAATATAGAGGCTTAAGGACTAGGAGTTAGAGATCCTAGTGAAGCGCGACGGAATCCACTTGCCTATTTAAGAGGAGGAATATAAGGGGGTCTGGTTTATGGGTATTATTAAGGAGGGGTTCTTAACGCTATTTAATTGTCCCTAGGATTAGCCTAGACTCCCTATATTAGCGGTATTATAGGAGGACGAGAGGTATTTATAGGAGGTATAGGAGGAGCTAGAGGTAATTATATAGCGCCAAAGCTTAGGGGATAAATAGGTGGTCTAGTAGTTACCGGGTTTCGATGCCCTAGAGGAGGTATAGGACTAATAACTATAGGAACTAGGCGTAGGGCTCGGAGAATAGGAGGTCCTAGAGGACCGCCCATAACTCTATAATTATTACCGTATCTATATTACTTAGACTAGTACTAGTAATTAGTATAACTATTATAGATAAGTGTTCTGTCTAGTATATTACTAGCTGGGAAAATGGTATATTTAAAGACACGGGTCTAGCTATTCATCTCATAGCTATAGCTAGTCGCTATATTACCCCTCATATAGGCGAGAATTACGCAAATATACTCAACTCGTGTAGGGACGGGATTTAGCTAGCGGTAATCTCTAGGGATAATCTAGTTACTATATAAGGGGTAGTTATAAAACCGGAGATTCATATAGCGGACTAGTAACGCGAGAAGGACTTAGATCTTACTTAGTGGGGCTATTTTGCTAATAGGAGGGTAAGGAGCCTCTGTAGATATGGTTAGTATATGTATTCTATCTTCTAAAGGTGTAATAAACCTATAATGAGAAGATGTAATAATATGCGAATACTATAGCCTCTTAATCTAGTGCGAAAAGGTACTAGAGTAAGCTTTAAGATCAGCTTCTGGAATACTAGTGCTACGGGATAAGTATGAGCTTACTGTGAGGAGATCTAATAATATGCGAATGCTATAGAGTCTTAATCTAGTGCGAAAAGGTACTAGAGTAAGCTTCAAGATTAGCTTCTGGAATGCTGGTGCTGCGGGATAAGGGTGAGCTTACTGTGAGGAGATCTGATAATATGCGAATACTATAGAGTCTTGATCTAGTGCGAAAAGGTGCTGGAGTAAGCTTCAAGATTAGCTTCTGGAATGCTGGTGCTGCGGGATGAGGGTGAGCTTACTGTGAGGAGATCTGATAATGTGCGAATGCTATAGAGTCTTAATCTAGGGTGAAAAGGTACTAGAGTAAGCTTTAAGATTAGCTTCTGGAATGCTAGTGCTACGAGATGAGGGTGAGCTTATAGTAAGGTGATCTAATGAAGCACGAATGCTATAGAGTCTTAATCTAGGGTAAAAAGGTACTAGAGTAAGTGTCAAGATTAGAATCTGTGGTTCTAGAAGAGGAGGTTGATGTGAACTTATAGTGAGGTGAGGTGATGAAGTATAGGATAATAAGCTTTAAGATTAGCTTTATTACTTCTGGAATACGATAGTGATATGAACTTGTAGTGAGGTGAGGTGATGAAGTATAGAATAATAAGCTTTAAGATCAGAATCTGAGGTTCTGGAATAGGAGGTTAATATGAACTTATAGTGAGGTGAGGTAATATAGTATAGGATAGTAAGCTTTAAGATTAGAATCTATACTTCTGGAATAGGAGCGTAATGTGAACTTATAGTAAGTTAAGATAATAAAGCGTAGTTTGGTGAGCTAGGTGGCTTAGTTGATATTATTTCTAGGAGGAGGTTACGAGAGGTAGAGGCTTTATTTATATATATTCAAAGCGATAATTCATAGCTATCTAATATTTAGGGGGGGGGAACTAGTGTCATCGTGATTCTTTATAGCTGAAAAAGGAGTATATGCTTTGTTCTCCGTTAATAATTTGTTTGCTTTATAAACTAAACTGTTCTGATATTGAGGGTTGTGATAAAGTAGAGGGGAGAAGGAATATATAGAATGTGATAGAAGTATCCCTAGATATTGAGAATAAGCTCTGGATTAACCTATTACTATAGGGTAATCTTATATAAGGGTGAGATGTAGTAATATGAAGCTATAGTGATTCTGCGTGAGTAAATATATCAAGTTTATAGGTTTAAGATATGGATATTTCACGTAATCTACGTGTGATTTAATATAAAAGGGTATATAAAGGTAATGATATATATAGTCTATTAAAGGGCCTATAAGGTCTTAGTTTAATTTCTCGGATCGCCTTATAAGGGCTCCCTAAAAGTATAGCTTATCCTACTAAACCTCTGATTTTCGAGTATTTATTAATAGCCTTAGATTCTCTAGGCTATTTCTCACTAGAATACTAAAGGTTCTTTGGCTCGACTATGGGTTTAGTGAGTTCTATAGCTTATCTAAAGTTCCGTGGGTATTCTAGCTCGACTAATAGTTCAGGCTATCTTAACAAGTTATAGAATAACTATAGGGTACCCGTTTTTCCTAGTAATTTAGGATTTTAGATAAAAGTATTACTATTAAGTAATTTTTTGCTACTAGATAGTTTTTTACTATTAAATTATTTTAATATTAGGATAAAAGTACTTACCTCTTATTTATTTAAGCCCCTATAATATGAGATAAAAGCTTCATTATACCGTGTATTAGATCCTGAAATACTAAGTTATAGTTCTATTCCCTATTACGGGATGTAGGTTATTTACTCCTTTACTTATATAAAGTAATATATAATGAATTAGCTATAAGCTTATATAGAAGAACTACCTGTGTATAATTATATTAATAGTATTCTACTAGTATTTTACTTAAACCCCTTAAATTACTAACCTCACTACTCGTTATTCTAGTTATCTGTATTCTATAATAGCCTCTAGGTCTGCTTTAATTATACTAAAGTCCAAGCGTGTAATATAAAGCTCTTCTGGAGTAGTAGCTTGGCTTAAGGCTATATAGGCTTATCTATTTACGAATATGGTTTCGCTTAGGGGGACTATAATTGATTTGAGAGATAGGCCTTATACTTTGTATATTATAAGAGCGAATATGTTTAAGATTAGTAGCTAGTAGTATTGGTATTCGACTCTATTTATTATAAATAAAGTAGTTGTTCGATATAAGATTAGGATCTAGTATAAGTTTCAAGTTAGTTAGATATTATAGCCTATATAAGCGCTATATAATTAATACTATAGGGGACTCGCTCCCTATAATAAGTAAGGGAGTAGTGAATTAATAGAGTATACCTAGATACCCTCTTTTATAGGGAATACTATTTCGATATCCCTATTTTCTAGGAAGCTTATAATAATACTAAGAGACTTATTTGTAATGTTTTTGGATATAAGTATATTATTAGTAAGAAATATGACTTTAGTACCTATTTTGCAAGTAACTATAGGTAGGAAGTTTATACCCTTCCTAAAGACTCTTAATTAGGAAGCCGTAGTTAGACGCTCGTTATTTTCGAAGTCTTAGGCGTGAAAGATAATATTAGCTTAATTAGATAGTAGGCTATTAAGAGCTAGTTAATTAAGGTCTTTAGCTTTGTCCTTTAAGGGATATAAGTATATTATTATCTATATATTAGCTATTAGGTTATACCGCTACTAGTACTTAGTTAGGAGCTGTTTTATGTCGTTGTCTATAATTCTAAACCGGATCTTATTAAGTACGTTAAAGAATCGATAATTAGTCTAGCGCTAAGGTTCTCTAAGGAAGATCGGGTAAAAGAGGGGCCAAATAGCTATATCCTATACCTTTAAGCTACTAACTAGTAGTAGTTAGAGGAGATCTCTAAATATAATAATATATAGTCCTCCGAATGGCTTTAAGCTCCTTTTGAGCTTTATAAAGACTATAGATATATAGTTAAGCAGAATTCTATCTATTATAGAGATCTCATTAAGTATTAAAACTTTAATTTAATTTAGGGCCTCCCGCCTTACTTTATCGTAAAGTAATATCCTATAGGAGTACTACCCGGTATCTAGAAAGATAGATAGAGAGGAGTGGATTGTATTACTGTTAATATTACATGTAGTAATACTAGTTAGAGCCTATAGAAGGTAGTTATTCTAAGAGGAGTTATACTAGTACTATATTACTTTAAGGAGGTATGATTTACCTATTCCCCCTAGTCCCGTAATAAAGAAGTACTTCTCACTATTAGGGGAAGCTAAGATATTCTGTATTACTATTATATATGTTTAGTATTACTCTCTAGCTAATATTATAGCCGCCGTATCTATAAGGCTAGGAACTGTTATTATATTAAGCTATATTAGTTAGCGTGAGACTAGGTCCTAGAGGTTAATTAGTAGAGCTTCTGCGATACGCTATATTATTTTAAGGTATTCGTTACTAATAGCTAGTCGGCTACTTAGTTCTCGTTTATTATACCCTTATAGTAAGGCTTGAAATAGAGTAGGATTAAGTATAAAGAGATACTCCCTATAGGTTTGTGTATTTCTAAGGATCTCTTCGTTAGAATACTAGAGAGAGAGATAGAGTAAGTAGTATAGGAAGAAGCTTTCGCTATTATATAGTCGCCGATATAGTATATGGATTAACTTGGTCTTACTCTTCTAGTAGACCTAATAGCCTTATATGTCTTAGAAACCTAGTCAAGGGCTATCCCAATTTATGATTCTCTATTTACTAACTTAATAGTATTAAAAGTACCTAAAGTATATCAAATCCTTATAGGCTTCTAGATAACTGAAGTACTTCTCTAAGGTGTCTAGAAAGTACGGGTTATCCGGGTCCTATAGAACCTGGTATACTAGTCTCACTATCGAGTTTCGTATACTTGGGAGTACTATTAGTAAGAAAATCGACGATGTCATATACTATACTATATCTAAGCCGAGGCTCATAACGATCTACTCTATAGATCCCATATAGCGAGTAAGAATATAGGAGTCTATATATATATATCTGTCTAGATTCGCTAGGAGTAAATAAGGTTCTACTTTAGTAATATATTTTATTATATATACTACTAGTTAAGTATCCGTAATATATTATATATTAAGATAACTCTCCTATAGAAGTAGGAGTTTTGTGTTATATAGCGAGATATAAAGGTCCCTTTTAGTTCGCTTATAGGTGTACCTCTTATTACCCTAGCGGTAATAGGTATACTTAGTAATATCGTAAGGGAAGCCCTTCTTATACTTACTATCCTAGCTAGCTCTGGGCCTACTATAGATATGTGTCTTATATTTATGAACCTGGTATTATATTATAAGATGATAAAGCTTAAGCTTAATATTAGGATCTGGAATATCTGCCCTAATAAACTTGTTACTAATTATCTATAGAATTGTCTTAGAAACCTAGAGTATTATATACGAGTATATTACTCCTCGTAATTAGAACTCTATTCTCGTGACTATTTCTCTTAGATTACTAAATTACGTAGCTAGTGTCTTCTAAAACTTGGTCTTTAAGTAATATATCCTCTTGTAATAGAGGTGTACTACTTCCTAAGGGAAATTAGAGGGTATCCGTTATTAGTAGTAAGGTAGCTAATTAAGAAACTCTAGCTATCTAGTTATATTATTAGTATAAAGGTAGTATGAGATATAAAAGAAGTAGATATAAATATTAGACTCTTATACTATAGGGCATTTCTATAGGGACCCTTATACTATAGTATTCACTATAGTATATATATAAGAAGTGAAAAAGTAGTGAAAAATAATATACCTCTTATTAAATATTAAGGTAATAAAAAGCGAAGGGAGTCTAATAGCTTATAGTATAGTATTAATTATAGCTTCCTTCTCGTAGTAGTATTTCTCGCCTATATATATAAATCCAGGAATAATATTTGTAATTATCTTATTAATAATACTACGGGTTCCGTATTAGCTTTACTAAAGAAGCTCAAATTATGGGAGGTAGCTATTAATAGCTTAGCGAGTCTTATTATTAATGATTCGGTTATTATTTTACTAAATACGTTAAGCCTCTATCTCTTGATATATGAATTCAGGCTAGTAATAGTCTTGACGGAATACTGGGTTAATAGAGTTGAGTTTTATTACTATATTTATGAATTAAGTAAACTCTTAATAGCTATTCTCCCCTACCGGCTACTTAACCTACTAGCTATAACTATATGAATATAGGTATAGGAAGAGGAGGACTTCTATATCTAGATCTATATGAAAGAGCTCGGGAAGGTTTCTAGCCCTATGAGAACTAGTTACTCGCCTAAGGGTAACCTAGTTAAATCTGAAGTCTTTATTATAGGTCTATAGGTTATACCTTATTAGATCTATTATAAAGTCTAGCCTATTTTATAGATAGCGCTTATCCCGATACTCCTAGATTAATTATAGGAGTAAGAGCGGGTCTAGTACTTAGATATTCGCGTGGATATTATTTCATTAAAAGACTAAGTTATACTCTATAAGCTATTAGTAGTATTACTCAAGTTTAGTGAGGTCGTGGTCTTAATTATGGCGATTATACCTAGATATCTCTAGCTATACCCCTAAAATACTAGAGTAAAGTGTAATTACTCTAGGGTTCTAAGTTCTATAGGCTATATGTCCCGTTAAGGTATAGTAGTTAAAAGGTATAGCCCTAAGGTTATACCTGGAGGTTTGGCCGAGATTACTATCTAGTTAAAATAGGGAGAGGAACTTCGTTAACTAGGCTTCTAAGGTTATAATATATATAGGGCATAGACTAACGTCTACTGGGTTCCTTAGTTCTTATACGTATTTGGTATAGAGTATAATAAATAGACCTAGAACATGGATCCCAAATACTCGAGTAAGACTATAGATATGACCCTCGATTAAGCCCTATTGTTTCCGGTAGTATAGTAAGAGAAGTATACTATATTTCATATAAGGCTTATTGGGAAACTCCCGGTTCTAGTATGTCTTAAAGGCCTAGAGCTTCCATAGAAAGTCTAGCCGCTTTTCTATAGGTACTTGTATATAATTACTATTTCTTATTATATTTTGTCTAGCTAAATAGAAATGACTAAAAGGTTAAAAGTTAGACTTATTAGAGTAGCTAGAGGTGTTATAGCGGCTATTTCTGTGACGGCTAGTATAGGGAGGAGTATCGACTTTAATTATAGTTCCATTAATAGTATAGTGAGATATTAAGAGGTTGGAATTAGTTAGGTTATTAAGTCGCTTATTAATAGCTTATATATTAAATAAAGTTGGATTTTCTTGGACTAAGGATATTAAGGGTTATTGGGAGAGTTAGAGACACTACTCCTAGTCTTCTATAATAATATTATAGCTATAGAATTATATAGGTGATATGTTTATTAGAGTTATTAATATTATAGGGAGTAATCTATAGTGCGATAAGCCTATAGTATTAATACTATAGGGGTTAAAAAGAGTGAATTGTATATAGTATTATAATAGGATAGATTATAAAGGATAATATTAAGAGACCTAAGTAAGATAGGAAATAAAATTAGTAAGTATAGAAAGAAAGTCCTAAGAGGAAGATAAGTAAGTAGAGGGAAAGGAAAGTATAGTTAAAGAAAGTCTAGCTCTTTCTTAGCCTCTATAGGCCTAGTACTAAGAATAACTAAAGTAGATTACTAGTATTTAAAAAGAAATAGTATAAGAGAGAGATAAGATATAAGGAAAAGATAAATAATAATTAGCTAAGGTATAAATTTCGTAAGAAACGTAATCTAATATCTAAAGATATTCCTTAGTATCCTTATTATTAGAGATATGAACTATAGCTTTAGTATCTAGGAGTTAAAGGGTAGATGCTTTAGTAGTAGGTTTACGGGTTCGTTTTGGTCTCTTAGCTAGTAGGTAACTATTAGTATTTAACTCTATATAGCGCTTTCCTTTGGATAATTTAGATAGAGAGATTATTTCTTACTATAGTTATATGGAGGGGATATCGTTAATATCTAGAAAGTCGTCTAGTTAGTAAGCTAGTACTAGTAGCATTGAAATTGGATCTACTATTATTATACTAGTTACTAGAGTTATATATACTAATATTCTAGTATATGGGGTTATAGGAGAGGAGTCAATAATATATAATAGTAGTTAAGTATATATAGGTATTATTATAGTTAGGGGTAGACTCTATATAGAATACGTCGCTATAGGCTACTACTAGTAGTATAGAGTATACTAAGAGGTAGAGGGCTATTATTGAGGTTATTTATATTATAGAGGGAGACCGAATTAAGGTTATACTAGGCTAGGATACTATGTGGAAAGGAGTATAGCTAGTACTAGGGAGGGTAATATAGTTAATATTACCCCTAGAGTCTAAAATCGATTATTTTAAGGTATAACTAGTATACTAGAGGATATAACTTAGGCTCTATCTTTTGGCTTTATATTATAGTATTAAGTACTATCTCTAGCTAGCCGCTGGATTTTAGAGGTAGTCCTATTAGTATGATTTGTAGAATTAAAGGAGATATATATTAGCTTAATATAGGAGCTATTTTCTATTAGGCTAAAAGCGAATATATATTCCCCTTTAATAAAGAAGCGGCTACTAGTCTAGGTTTTCTGAGAGCCTAATATTGCTTTAAATAGATTATCGTTTATGGGAGTAAAGTAGGTTTACTTATTTATGTATATTATAGTCGATTTAACTGATTTGTAGAGAGCTAGATCTAAGATAGGGTCTAAGTAGTATCTAGATATATGAACCTCAAATTCGTAACTCTTAATTCTAGTATCCTTATTAATAAGTAGAGTGTCTAGAAGCTCTATAGTGCCCGTAATTCGTAAGCGGTGGACCGGAAGCTTAGAAGAGAGGTATTTAATTGTATAATTATATATAAACTAAGGGTAAAATATATTAGTTACTTATTATAATTAAAGTATTAGAGTATTACTTATAAGAGGCTAATCTAGGTAATTGTTATTTGGTAGTAGCCGGATAGAACCGAATATAATATAAGATTTACTAGATATTATACGGTCTCTAAAGAAAGAGATCCATATATAGTATTCTTCTCTAGTCGGCTTACTAAGATCGCCTTCTAGGAATATATAAATAGTATTAGTTAAGGCTAAATACTCGATTAGTTCTATACGAAGTACGCTTATAATAAGAGAAAACCATAATACTATAACTAAAGTAAAAGGGACATTAATTATTAGGGAAGAAGAAAAGTATGAATTTACTAAAGAATATAAAGAGATTAATATATAGAGAATAGTTAGGAAGGTGTAGTTAGTATAGTTTTGCTAATAGTAAATAGAGAGATAAGTGGACTTATTAATACTATAAAGTTAAGAGGGTATATAGAGATATATATATCTTCCTATTAAGCTACTTAGAACTAGGATACTAGAACGCCTGTCTGTTTCAGACGTGAACTAGGTTTCCTTACTAAGAATTGAGTGATAAATATATATCTATAAAAGGAGATTAGTAGCTATAAGGGGGGTAATAGGGGTAGGGACCTTATAGTAATACCGATATAACCCGGTTCTAGTATCTGGTTAGGGGGTTTAGAGTAATAGGGGGTAGAGGAGGTACCCTGCTTAGAATAATCCTCTATATAGGATACTATAATCTTTATATCTAATAATTTGGCTAGGAATTCTAGTATTTACTTAGGAGGTTCGGATATATTACGTCAAATATAACTATAAGAGGCGGAGAGGCTATATAGTAAAGATAGAAAGGGGGTAGAGGGGTTATACTACCTAGAATTATAGTTTATATAGACCGCTCTACTTATTATACCGAATTAGTTAATGAGTACCGAGCGGATACTATAGGTAGCGAACGGATATTATAGGGAGATACTATAGGGACATACCTTAAGCTAGAGTATAAGGATTAGCTAGGAGTTATTAGTAGATCCCCCGGGATCATATTTTATAAATAGATAAAAATGGCGGAGTCTTAAGCTAGGTTTCATATAAAATAATGTAATTTGATAGAAAGTAAAGAGAAATAGTAAGTTCCTAAATAGTTTATTATTAGTAGGTGCTTAGATAGCTCCGGGTAAGGAGCCGGATATACGGGGTAGTATATATACTATAGAGCGATAATGTAATAAGGGATATAATTTGAGAAATTAAATATTTGAGTATCTTATAGTAGCTAGATGTCTAGGAAGCTCTGGATAGATAGCCGAAATATACTAGGGTAGGGGCTATAGTCCTATAATAAGAATATAATAGGGGAATATTACTAGAGTACCGGATTCCTAATATATAAGTTATATATATTTGGTATTAAATTGGAATATTTCCTAAAGTAAAAGAAACTTAGAACTAAGGAATACTAATATTCGGGGGTTAAAGGACATAGTATAAGGCGATTGGAGTAGTTATAAGCTATACCTAATTACCTAAGATACTATAGGTAACTATAGAGTAGTATTAGTTAGTATTCCTTTCTAAGGGGAAGGTATTAAGAGACGATATTAGTAAGGAGTAATAAAGCTATATTTAAGAGATAGCCTATAGAGTAATATAGAAGGTATACCTAAAGTATGGGAGTATAGTGGGAGTAAAGATATAATTTTCTATAGGTATATTATAAGGACTTATAAGCGTAAAGTAAGAGAAAAAGGAACTAAATTCGTAGTTATGAATTAGGAGAAACTAATTAAGGGCGCCCTAGAGAAAGGAAGGAGTAAGGAAAGAAGGTTAAATGTGAGAAGAATTAAAAGTAAGGGAGTTTATATAGTAAAAGTGAATATATTAAGGGGATAGGGGTTACTATAGGTAGTAAGCTATAGTATAGTGCCCCCTATAAGATTAGCTCACGAGCCCTATAGGATATATTAGGATTTAGATTTATTTAAGTATTAAGGAAGATATTAAATAGAATAAGCTATTTATTACTTATAATTCAAATTATTATATAATTTAGTAATTTCAACTATTATTATCCTTTCTCTAATTCTTATTAGCTACTAAAGCAACGAAAAGTAGCTTATATAATAGCGCCTATAGCCCCTGGATGTGTCTTATATTTATTTCTAGGACAATATTCGTAGTTAGTACCTAGAGTAAAGGGTTATTAGTTGTGCTCCCCTAGGAGCAAATACTAGAGTAACCGCCAGAGTAAAGTATAATATACGTTTCTTTAAAGCTTAGTTACTTTTAATATTAAGTAGGGTATTATAACTTTCTATAAGCTTCTAACTATTCCGAAATTACCCTATATATCTCGAATAATGATTCCTATTCCTTAGGCGAAGACGTAGGAGTATATCTTTAAAGTAGCCCTTATTCTTAATCTCATCTACTAGTCCCTAGAGCCTTCTAGTATTATAGTACTCTAGTAAATATCCCAGACTATATATAGCTTATTATAGGATATAATATAACGATAATAGAGTATTAATTATTATTTATAATAATATATCGTTAATCTAGTTATATTACGCTTATAGATAATGCTTTGTAATACCTTAATATCTGGATTAGTTATACTATAATTCTTTAATTACTCGATTTAGGAGGACTCGACCTTAGATATCTTTATATATAAAGGGAGGTATAATATAGACTAGATTAGTTAGTACTTAATTATATAAGAAGGGTATACTCTTAATAATTCTATAGTAACCTCTTTATAAGGGGATCTCAATATAGTAAGTTAATTCTCATAATATAGTTAGGATAAGGAGGACTAACTTTTATTTAAGGTAGAATCGCTCTTATATTCATAATTAAATAGTATATTTGACTCTATTCGTATTATATATATAATAAAGTCACTATTAATAATAATCCTTACTAGCTATTAGGGAATAGTAGTAGTTAATATAATAAGCTAGAATATAGTATACTCTCTTTTCCCCGATATAACCTTTTATAGACGAAAGTACTATATATTAAAGGGCTAGAGCGAGAAGCTCAAATCTCGACGAGATATATATATGAATTGAGGGTAAGAGATAGTTATAGAGCTATATTATAGATATTTAGGTACTAGCTAGCCTATATTAATTATATAGCGATAGTACTAGAGCCCTAGGGATTCATTATTATAGAGGATTAGGCTTAATACTATAGGAGTTATAGAAGGTATATTATCCTCTATATTTAAATACTACTTCTTTTATATAATTCAGTGGTTTGAATTTCAGCTTACTAGCTATACTAGGCGTCCGCGAAACAGGTATTATTATATTATTACGGGAGACTTTAAGTCTAGTATCTTAAAGTATATATATATATATCTAGTAAGAGGATAGTAGAGATCTTCTACTATACTATCTACCGATTTCTAGGTATTAATTTCACACTTTATAGACTAGTTAAGTAGCTATACGATTTCAGAACTTGACTATTATTCCTAATACATGATTCTAGGGCTAGTAGATATTTGGTGGTCGCTATTTAATATATACTTTCACGATTAACTATCTATACTTTAGTATATCGCGAAATAGATCCGCGAAGACCCTCTACCTAGATAGATCTTCCTCGATAATTAAGTCGAGTTATAGTTTATTATATAGCTATAACATAAGTCGATTTAGGAAGTAAGGGATAAGGAGATATACTTTAGTATACTCTAACGATATTATAAGATAAACTAAAGGGATATTTCTCATATAAGATTTGGAAGAGCCTTAAGGTCTCTTCCTATAGCTAGTCTATTATAATTGGGCCCTATATTCTATCTATATTTAGGATCTATATTCCTTATTATTATAGCTAAAGTATAGTTTGAAATATTGAAATTTATATAAATATTTTCTATATTTTTTTGGTGCCTATAGAATCGATTCTATAGGGCTTTATTTACTATAGAATTAATTTTACTATAAAGGGAAAATTAAACCTTAATTTACTTTATAGTAGAGAAATTATATATTATAGTTTTAATATTACAGGGAGTATGGCGCTATAGTATAGAAGCTATAGGGACAGGGAATAAAGCTATTCGTAAGACTTAGCGAAGAATATACGTTAGGTAGGAAATAGCGAACGTGTATTATATCTAAGGAGGCGAGTATATATATAGGGCCGCGAGATAGCATATAAGTAATAGGGTATTAGATGGAAAAACTCATAGAATTAGTGATTTTTTAACGTAGGAGGCTAGGAGGGACTAAATAGTTCTGTTTCTATATAAGCACCCTTCTAGGGTAAACCCAGAGAGGGTGCTTATATATCCTTAATTAGAGTTAGCCTCCTGTCTTTGCCGTTTTGGGCGTATACCCATGTTTTAGGAATGCTACGCGAGCGAAACAGGGATGTTACAGGGATTGGCAGGGGCATACTCCTTTTGTATCCATCCCTCATCAGCTAGCAGAACGATACCTCAAAGAGACTCCCACCTGTACCACAAATCACTGTGCCTTACAAGTAAAACAGCTATTGTGTGGGGAGATATAGCACAGGCAGGCGTCCTGCATGGCCCTCTTCTGCTCTCAGATTCCCCACTTAGTGTGTTCAAGGATAATCTCGCAGGACGCCTGTGCCTGCTAACTAATAAAGACATTGAGAAGATTAATCTGTAGTGACGTAATCAACTGCAAAAGGATGAACGATACATTAGACGCTATGCTTTTTCGGTGAAAAATGCTCTGACGCGAAATTGCCGTCCGGTTTCGGGGTTGCGCGGGCCAACTTGTTCTTTTTCGGTACTCCTGGGTTGCGGGGGCGAACTGCTCCCCTAAGTGCCTCTGGGTTGCGGGAGCGAGAACTGCCTGAACATGGAACCCTAACCTATGTGCCGAGATACAATAACCCTAACGTACAAGACTCCCTAAGCCAAAGATTCCAACACATCCCTAATGCACCCCTTGGCCCAAGCCAACCGGCCCCCCCAACAGGTTGCAGCTTCCTCCTCCTCCGCGCTTGCAAACGTCCTGGTCGTGGCCATGACGGCCGATGGTAACTTCACAGCCAGCCTTTAGCGCGGATCGACAGGGCAATAGACCGAGAGCCAGTAGCTTTCATTCTCGAACCAGAACAAGACCTTATTTTCGAGTAGACCAGATGTCAACATTCCTGTCATAGCTGTGAAGACAAATCATCGTCTCTACGGGATAACAGCGGATGAGGCAGGTATTGTCGCGTACGAATGGTTATCGAGTGATCCGTATGCATTCACGTGGGCCAGTAGCATCAAAGCAACACATGACTTCGAACATGTAATCCTACGAGCTCCACGACTTGGTTTTTGTTTCCGTAAATAGGTGCTGGCAAGGCGCAATTTGATACTCCTACACTTTGTACTGTTCGATCGTTGCACAGGTTTCTAACTCGTCCCTGTCTACGAACTAACCTGACGGATACACTTCTCCTTCTCTCGTTGTCGATGTCGCTGCTGAGCGAGTCTCCACATCAAGCGGAATGGATCTCTGATGTCAGACTTGTAGCTCTAGAGCTACACAAAAAACTATTTTTGTTGCTGCAGGAGCATCCCAGATGAGAGCGTTGCTGATCACCTGACCAAATACCTGGGACAATCCCTGCATATTGGAGAACTGGGTACAAAAACTCAATCGCAACTGGAGAGAAACTCTGTGAGTCCCCCATTCAACCTGCTCTGTTGTACAGCGCTGGGTCGCAAGCCTCAACTAGTGAGATAGGCAGTCATGGGAGTAATTCATTTACTTCGACCCGAAAGAATGTAGACACGTGAGTGATCGTTCCTCTCAGAAGCCGGAAGAGGTTGTCCTTGCTGATAATTGAATGCATTACTATTCAAATGCTCTGTTATTCTCTGCCGTGCAGGTTTCCAAACCATATCTCCTTCAAATATTAAAAAAACGCCCACGCTATGTTATCCCGCTCCTGATTATGCCATCAATTTAACTAACCCATGCTTTTTTCCCCTCTCAAGACCACGGAACTCGCTACCATTTTCACGCGCCCAAGGTCTGCCCGTCCATCGAGCTATCCCCACTGCCCATCCCCATGTTAACCATTACCTTCGCCCTCAACGCGCTCCTAATATCCTTCTCGCTCCTGTCCCTCCAATCCGCAGCCCCACTCTGACTCAGCGGCCACAGCACCAAATTCTCTCCCCCACCCCTCCCCATAACCACGTCCCCAAACTTAGCCGCCGGCACCGACGTCAGCGTATCCAGCTCCCTCTTCAGCTCCTCACAGTAGCTGTCGAGCGGCAAATCGTTGACGTCGTTGCCGAACGGGTTCTCGAGCTCGTTCCCGATGGCCGCGAGCCCGATGATGATGTATGCTGCGGCCAGGGTACCCGGGATGGTGATCCAGCCCAGCGTGTTGAAGAGCTGGAAGGGGAGCAGGTAGATGTAGAGGAGCACGATCTGGGAGATCAGGATGTTGTAGCCGACGGGCAGGGGCGTGGTGAGAACGCGCTCGGCCGAGGATTGGGTGTCGGTGAGCGCTGCGAGCGAGTTCACTATACCCAACGTCAGCCACCATGCGAAACTCCCGACATTTTTGACGGCACATCCGAACAGAAAAAGGGGGATTGGGGGAAGGACTTACTGACTTGCCCACAGACAACCGGACTCTTGAGCGTCCCATTCTCAAGCGCTTCCTCGATGTAGCAAGAGAGATAGGTCAGGATCTCAAGCGGCAGGTTTCCGAGCGGTTTATCGGCCCTCTTGATCGCCTTCCGCGGGTTACTCTGCGCCATGCTCATGCCGAGATAATTGCCCACTCGTTTCCACGGCGTCATCTTGCCCTCGACCGCGTGCTCCTCCTTGGTTGCGCCCTTCGCATATGTATCCAGATGTCCGATCAGGCTCGCCAGGTCCGGATAATGGGCAAAGGGTTCGAAGCGGAGCTTGTGCTTGAGCGAGACAGCGAAGGCGAGGATGAGGTTAATGGCTGTGACTTTCGAGAGGAGGTCGTCTTTGGAGTTTTCAGGGCGTTCGCTGATGTGGACCCAGATGTAGCGGGCCAGGTTTCGGGACTGGACGGAGAGGGTGGCCCACGATTTGCGGCCGTCGGAGTAACTGTTTAAATATCAGCTCCTACTCCCAACCCGACAAGGCTTTCAGCTTACCGTTCATAAGCAGAACTACTCCTAAAAGACAGCGCCAAACCGACTACAAAACCGAGGATGGTAAGGAGAACAGGATTGACAACCACTGAAATAATTAGCCGGCCGCAATTGGGTTGGAGACAGGGAAGGGGAGACGAACGAGGTTTAACGAATTTCGAAATGCAGGTAATACATGTTGCCCAGCCTCCTACAAAGAACAGCGGCAGTATCATCCTCGGCATAACACTGCCATGCATTCGCAGGAAATACGGCAATTTCGAGTGGGCGTCCATATCTCGGGGCCCGACCTGTCCTTTTCATCAGCACTGCTCTCCGCACAGCTTCCTGGCACTGAAATTGAAGGGACATACGAAGTAATTCTCTAGAGCAATATCCCCCGCAGGTGAATGCCGATTGACACTAAGCGGCGTCGTCGTGCCCGCGACATTGACGTCGAGGTAGCTTTTCGAAAGGGTCGACCTGCGAGATGCATTGTTTAACGGAACAGGCGCTGGTCCTTCCTGGTGGGACGTGACTCCGTGGTCTGTAGCTGCCGCAGGGGCGCCAGAGGTAGGGGCGGCCATTTCCTCTGCCATCTTGAGCTTCTTTTCCTGTTCTTTCCTTCTTGGAGTCTCGAACGAATGTAACGTGCACGGCGAAAAGAGAGAAGAGTGGACTGAGAGATGCAAGATCGAGCTCCACAATCAAGTGTCCGGAGGAAATCGAGAAACAAAATCAAAGGGAAGAAACAGTGGACCGCAGAGAAATATATATACATGAGATGAAGGAGCCCAGACCGTTCAAACGCGAGCTTCAGGAGATCCAGCTCCACGTAGGCCAAGAACCCGTGCCGCGAAACTGCAGTCAGCGTAGGACTCTTGTGATCCTCCCTGGACCGCCCCGTTTCCAAAACGTCTGAACCACCGCCTGTCACCACCGTTTCCGGAGAAGGGACCTGGTGGACGGGCTCCTTGAGTCCTTGTCCCCTGTCCAAGAGGCAAGACCCCTTCAAAGGGTTTGTCAACGCGCGAGCACATGCTTGCGAGTGGCAGCTTGGCGGGCGGCGCTGAGGGCACAGAGGGGGCGTGGCGCTTCGCGGCGTCCCGAATCGGCGCCTGGAATGCAGGGGCAACTGCAGCCTCTCAGCGGCTCGGCCCACTAGGAACACCACACGTTCTGTTGAGGGCTTGGGGCTTTTCAGCCCTGACACTAGAAAAGACGGGCTTCGCTGCAGTGAGATATTGGAACCTTGAAACGCTTCTGCCCTTCAATCACATCCCAATCACTCCCAAACCCCTCGATGAGCATCTCCATTGGATTGCTTTGTTGCTTGTGCTTGTAAATCTCATCTTGCTGCCCAAACCTCCTCAACAGAGAAAAAAAAATTCGCAGCATTCCTGCCCCTGAATGCGCCATAGCCGAGTCTCGTCCCCGTTTCACAGCCTCCGTCCAAGCCGCCCCTGCACCGCCAAGGTTGTCCCGTACCTGCGACTATGCTATTTCCATCCACGTGAAACAAACAGCAAATCACATCTCGTAAAAAGAATTGAAAATCCATCGAGATCTGAAATCTGAGGAAAAGGAAAAGGAAAAGTTTTGATCATGCCTTCAGCCCCTAACTCGCATCAAAATGTACGCAATGCAGAGTTTACGGAGAAGTACCCAAATATTCTTGGCGGAGATCATACAGTTCTCCTGGTGTGGGTGTCCGTCTTGGAGACGACGATCCCCGTGTCGCCACCGATTCTTTGAATCGGCCTGAGCGCAGGTACAGTACAGTAGGTGGACGTGCAGAATGCAGGCAAAAAGAGCAGACGTTCGTTCCAGAACAGCTACTGGTTCAACGTCTTATGGGAATTAGATGAGCGAGGCCCGGGGAGGGTTCCGGGCTGGCACAGACCAGAAAATCAACAAACACGAGCTTTTCATTTAGCTTCACGCCCTGCCTGTGGCGGTCTCGCTACAGGACATTACATTAATTCCCATACCCGTTCGTAACTTCCACAAGTTACCACCAGTGGTTCGTGAAAGCGACCTGGCCAAGTATTCCACATACCTTACTATCCCCCCCCTTGAATAATTACGAGTGGGTCCTTTGGTAACGCCACACTCTCATTCCACGATTCACACCACTAAAGGCACGCAATCAAGGGTCTATAGCGAATCGCAGTTCTCGAAAGCACCTGATATTTCCTAATTCGGGGATATTGACGAAGTTTCAGTGTGGCGTTACCAAAGGACCCACTCGTAATTATTCATGGGGGGGGATAGTAGTAATTTGTATACGGAGGTAGGAGGTACTTCTAGCGCTGGTCTGGGTGGTCTGTGCTAAGGTTACAAATTTAGCGATTGGCCAGGTCGCTCGTGTAGCCCAGTCGCTCTCAGCCTTTCACGAACCACCACTGGCAACTTGTGGAACGTACGAACGGGTACACGTTGTACTGTACGTACGATGTAATTCTGACAGCTGCAGCTGCAGCTCCACTCCAAACCCCAAAACCTCAGGCCTCGTCCGCCACTTCCAACGAATGAGAGCGCGGCTGAGACATCCGCATCTCCACCCGCCGCCGCCGCGAGGCAAGAATCCCGAGCCGAACGACAACCGGAGATCAGAATCGATCAGAATCATCAGTATTCGAAAAGCAAAAGGGAAACTCAGGGTGAAGGACTTGAGCGGATTTAAGACGCTCAGATCTGTCCTTGAAGACGTTTGTTCGGTGCTGCTCGAATCCATCGCAAGCGCAGAGGAATTTGATATGCAGAATGAGGTGAATGTCAAGGAACCACGAACGCAATGGGACAACGAAAGGACAAAATCAGCCGCAAAACACGAGGCTGAATGCAATCCCGAGGAACGAAAAGATCGAAGCCGGGACGGATGACGTCTTGTCCGAAGGGCTGCATCGACGCCGAAGAGCCTGCAGTCGTGGCTTGCGCCACTATCTAGACCTCACTTGAGGTACTGTACCTCCTGCCCTCGCCTCAGCACGAAAGTATATTGTGCTAGGAAACTGACGCCCTATCGCGCTATTTATTCGCATCTACGTATAGCCCGTGTAGCTTTGCAACGTTGTACATTCAATAGCATTTCTGAGTTATCTCGAAGACAATGCAAAATATACAAGTCCCAATGCACCAATTAAGAATCAAAGATCGGTCCATAGGCCGCAACACCCCGACTCTCCATCGCGTAAGTGACTAACTTCGTAACCTTCGGATTGCTGATGCAGAAGACAGCCTCCGCGCCTGACTCCTTTAGCAATTGCCACGTCACTGCAGCCATGTCAGGCCGGCCAAACTGCCTGGTGTCCCAAATAACGGCATTCGGATCTGCTGCTCGGACGTTGCCGACGATCTCCTCGCCGAAGGTCTTGAGCGGGTTTGGCGTCGACCAGAAAACGCGGACGGATGGGCGGGTGGAGGGCTGCATGGCAAGGAGGTTGAGGCAGGGTCCGATGCCGCTTCCGGTCGTGACCACGACAACACTTCTGAAGATGAGCGACATGTAGAGAACGCCTCTTGTTGGCAAGCCGCGGGTCCAGTAGAAGGGCTTGGGGTCGGCGATCGTCTTTGCCGTCCAATCTCCAGCTCGAGAGATGACCACGGAGTTCGTGCTGCCGTTTCGGGGCGTGGCGTCGACGAAGCACGCGAACGAGTGCCATTCGCTCAGCGGACTGTCAGAAATGCGAATGGTGTAGAAATCTGCAATGTTGGCCTTGAGGTGGAGACGAAGGGCGTGAGGTGACATCGCTTCTGGTGTAGCTTCCCATCTGCGCAGGCGAAGCCAGGGGATCGCAGTGTGTATGGTGTTGAGAGAGAGCAACCAGAACGAAGGCAGGCGGATGAGGATGTGGACGAATGTCTGCTCGGCGCCGGGTGCTTCTGACAGCGCTTTCGCAGTGAGAACGATCAGTGTCCAGAAGATCATGCTACACATCCAACCAGCGAAGCGATGGATGCGTTCGAAGGTGTTGTGGCTCTTTTGGCGAAGCTTTGGATGGGCGAAAACGACAATGGCAGTGAAAAGTAGCAGGAGAACGTAAGCAAGTGCGAGGACTGAAATGTTGCGCAGGTTGCCGTTCTCAAAGCTCATGGTGAGATGGATTGCGAGGCGTACGAACCATGCAGTGGAGCAGATCGCAGCACTTGAGTGGACACCACCGAATTCAAAGACTTTAGCCAGGATGCGGCGAATCCGGAGTGGTGTGCTCTTGGGAGTCGCGGCGAAGACCTCACAGAGGAAGTTGATAATGTAGTCTTGACGCATGGCAACGGCGACAAAGAGGTTACCAGAAGCAGCAGACGAGATAACCTTGGTGTCCGCATTAGTAAAGAATAGGTATGAAGATGCACGCTAGAACTAACCTTGATATACGAAGTGTTGTCCCTGTGACGGTGGTCGATGAATACAATTCCGATGATGTTGGCCATGATAACGAGGGTGAAGAGGCGGTAGTACACGGTGAAGATGGCATGTCGAAGCTTCCGGAAAGGCTTGTCATCGGCCCTCTCTGCCGGAAGAGGGTACGTGATGAAGAGAGGTTGAGATTTTTTTTCCGCGAGTGACGTGACTTGAGATGGTAGAGAAACAGTACTGGTTGCATTGCTCTCGAGGCCCCTTTCCGGTAGTGTGGCAAGAAAACGAGTTTCCATCATAACTGACTAATGCAGTGTAAAGTGTGAAAGAGCAGCGTTGAGGACTCCGAGATGTCCAGGTTATGATTGTGCTTGTTGATTTTGGGTGATTGTGAAGATTTTTCCATTATAGGAGAGCGAAGTTCGTAGTCAAGATGGCACTATCCGCGTGTCGGTCCCAAGGAAAGAGTAATAACAGCTAGCAAATAACAACCGCAACAACACAATTCACCGATTCACCGATTCTTTGTACTTGCGCCTCGCTCGTGTGGGCTCCTAAAAAATTTCCTTTCCACCTTGTGCCCTCGCCAATCCAGTCAAGATGCACTGCAACGGATGCATGGATGTTTGGCCTGCAACCCGCGAATCATGAGAGACACATGAAGCCAAAAGTTTCTTCGGTCGAACCTGCCAAAGGAGCCCAACGGTGATTTGACACACGAAGCGGAAATCCTTCGAGAGGACTCTAGCCCGAAGGAATAGAAGATACAAATTTGGTGGTTGATCCCTTGAACTTGCACAGACCCGAAGTCTATATTAGAGCCGAACTCCTTCTGCCTAGGGAAATACGAGCACACCAAAAATAGAAACAAGCTATCGAGGTCATGTGCTACATGACCAAACCACGCCACTCAGAGGTCCGATTTGCTTCGTGGGAGACGACAATGATATACTTGGGTGGACTACTTGTTGTGCTTGGCTACCTCGCGTACCGCTGTATCGGAAGTGTTATGTTCATCTTAACCGACCATCCAATGCGTTGCCGGATGCTTATTGTTGCACGCCATTCCTTTGCAAAGCTAAACAGAGAAGCATAGAAGGAACTCCGCGGACTGCTGCTCTTATATTAGGATTATAGCACTTAACAAATTCGGCGGGACTCGGGCGTGGCGTAATTAGCCTCATCAATAAAACCGAAGTAAAGCGCAATATTATTATAGCTACTATTATCCTTTAATCTATTTATTCCTCTGAAAAGCAATATAGAAATACAAATCTAATATTTATCATGAGAGATACTTGGTTACTTGGTCCACGGGCGGTATTTCCGACTTCCTGTCTTTCGGATATAGAATCCGTATATGGCGTGGCTCATTTACACATAACAAGAAGCGGAATGGGAGAGATCTTAATCCGCCGTCCAATATACTACCGAATGCTTATTATTGCACGCCATTCCTTTACAGAGCTATACAGAGAAGTATAAAAGGAACTCCGCGAATTGCTACTCTCCATCGGGATTATAGCGCTTGGCAAATCTAGCGGGACTCGGGCTTGGCGCAATTAGCATTATTAATAGAACCGAAGCAAAACGCTATATTATTTATAGCCGCTATTATACTTTAATCTATTTATTCCTGTGGGGAGCAATATAGTAGTACGGATCTAATATTTGTCTTGAGGGACACGTGGTCACTTGGTCCACAAGCGGTATTTCCAACTTCCTGTCTTTTGGACATAGAATCTACATACAGCCTTGCTCATGTGCCCATAACAAGAATGTTGAAGCTAGAATCACGTGCGTAGCAATGCTTCCGCATAAACGATACTGAATTGACTGCTGTTCTACAGTGGAATGTAGCCTAGCTATATAGCCCTGAACGCCGTAAATCACATGCCATAAGGCCCCCTAAGCAGTGAGCCTATATCTATGCCTAGGTGGACTGATTCCACCTTACAGGGCATACCTCAGTATGCCCGGTAAGCCTAAGGCACAATAAGCCCCCAGCTATTTAGCCTAATTAGTGCACAGCCCCATAGCATTCAGCCCAGGCTCCCTAAGCCCCTAAGGCTTAGTTCAGGGCGACCTCCATTAGGTGCCTCAGGCACCTAATTTCAACAAAGAAGAGGAATGAGAGAGATCTTTGGGTTGTACCGAACCGAATGCATGGCAATCAATCGCCAATGAAGCGCCAATTGCGTTCTCTTCCTCGCAATAAGTTTTGCAGTGGTGAAAACGGTCGCAAGTGTTCAAGGTTTCATGTGCACGTGCAACAATATGAAACGCTCAGAAGCTGGCCGCCACCAGTTTGTTCTATACCCAAGAAAATTTGGTTCGAGCAGCCAAAATCCGCGGTGCAACTGGTTCGATCTTAGATTCCGTATATGGTTGCTGACGGCAGCGTGCAGGATCTGATGTTCGCCTCCTAGAGCGCAACAATCGTCATGCTTGTACTTCGTAACGCGACATTACCGCCCAAAATAAGTACCCAACCTGGAGTTGCGTACGGTTGTGCTGTTGCTCAGGTGAGCTGTCAAAGTTCTCCGATCCTCGACTGAATAGCTGAAACCAACGGTTTCAGGAGTTTGACTCATTTGCCTATCTCCCTCTGACCATAAGTGGTATAGAACCACCGACATGGACCACGAGAAGGGCATATTACTCGCATGCTTTAGAACTCAAAGCGAAGTGCGGCAGGATCCAGAACAAGAAACGGATCATCTTCTCACTTGAAGAATCCCTTCTAATGTCGCAAATCCAACCGAGCGATTGAGGAGTACTCCCATGAGCTGCACTGCATTGCACTGCCGTCAAGGTCCTAGTCATGGCCCTCAGTGGCCCAACCACGGCTTGTACTATCTGGTCGAATTGATCCTTATCAAAAGGATCTTATACTCACGAACAACCCAAGGTATTAGGATCGACACTTGGGCTTAGGCCACCAACCGCACTCTCCTTATTCAATGCCTAGACAAAGCCACCTGTCTTCTTTCATTGCTCCTTTCCCAGCTCGGTTCCTCAAATAAGCCGTGTGTTACAGAGAGGCTCTGCAGCTTATTCTCCCTCCAGTCGACGATTTTGCCATCTTCGAGGCAAGAGCTATTCACAATACTCGCAGCTCCCTCTACCCCGCCCCCACATGCCCGCGGTCTCCTCTTCCATCCTTCTCTCCCTATCCCTTCTCTCCTGACATTCCATCAAAAGTCCCTTCCCCTGTTCCTTCGCCCACCCCATCAGCCTAACTCTCCCTTTCTTTCCCTTAAACCCCTTAAATAACTCCAATAACGTTTCAATTACCCTCTCCCTCCCCTCCTCACCCCGTGCAATATTCTCCATAAAATACATGAGCAGCCACACCGTCTTCACCCCCGTGCATTCCCTCATCAAAACATCGATCCCTTCCCTCTTCGTCTCAATGCCCTTCGCCACCTCCCCATCTGACAAGTGGCTCAAATTCACTTTTCCAGAGTCAGGATACTTTTCTCGGGCATTTTTGGATATAGAATGTTCGTAGAGTTGTTGGACATTGCTATGCCTCCATCTACTTGAAGAATCAATAAGTTGAGACTCACCCACACAAACACTCCAAGATGTCCTATCAACCTTTTCTTCTCCCCAACAATCTGCAACCACCTCCTCACCTCTGTCTCCTCCACCCCCTCCGGTACGTGAAATACGAAATCCCCAGCATACACAACGGCAACTGCATCCCTATACAACTTTTTATTAATCACAAATAAATCACCGAATTGTCGGTTTCCCCAACTTCCATCCCATTCGTGTCTTGATTCGATAGAGGAACGGGTTGTTGGTTGGTCTAAAGGAAAAATAAGCTGGATATCAAGCGCGCTTGGATAAGTGGCTGGTGGAGGGGACGGGGCGCAGGTAAGAATGAATCTCGCTATTGCCACCTTCTCCTGTGGGGTAAACCCGTCAAGTGGTCCTATAGCGGCCGGCATTGGGTCAAGAGTCGCTGCGTATCTCTGGATGATGTCCCAGTAGAAGCGTTCAGGGGCGTTTCGGGGATCTGTGGCGCATGGTCGGTAATCCATTCGAGGAAAGGGCAGCTAGGGTTAGGGTAAGGGCTCCTCATACTTTTACACTTTTATCTCAAGCCCCGCTATCGCCATGATTATGTGAGGCAACCAACATTGCTATTGTCGAGAAGCAGCATCAAAAGCTCGTTGTCGTATGTAATGTTGTTTCCGTTGTCTGCAGCGAGAGGCACGAGTATCAACGGCGAGTTCGAGAAGGCCGTCGAGAGAGTCGCTGGTTTCGCAGTCGGGCGGTAGGAACACTGCACGCTGTTGTCTTGCTCTTGAAATGTGACGCACATGGCATTGAGGCACCCTTTACCACAGTAGTAGCCTGTGGAAGCTAGCTGCGACTTGGCCGATGGGGAGACGATGGTCGCCACTTGGGTTAAATACCCTTCTTACTACCACTTGCTAAGGTCGCCAGTACTCGTCCATAGCTGGCGCACCTGGTTGTCTTCATTGAAATAACAGAGCGTTGTGGGGCAAGCTGTGCCGTTCCAGGATGCGCTCTTCCTGCCTGCCAAAAGGTCGCCGCTGCGGCGAAGGCGGTTCCATTTCTTGGGTTCAAGGCCAAGCCCCTTTTGTATTGTACAAATTGAACGCTGTCAGCCTCCCAGCCGCACCGCACCCCTTTCATCTCACCCGATTGGTCCGCGCTGCACCGCCTTGATATTTGCCAGATACGATTGCAGGGCTCGTCTGGTCGAAATGAAAGGCGGTGCATCGAGGAGTCACGAGGAACTAGGCCGGATGTCGTACTCTCAGTGAAGGTTTCCGCAGGTCTTAAACTTGCCGCAGTGAGGAAGTGATGAAATTGATGGAGGGATACTCGTAGAGCGAGGTTAACTCCGACTATTACAAAGCCGAGTCGTCGTACCCGAACCGATTATCCAGATTGGCGACCCGACTCGCCAGCTCGGACTGCATTGAGACGGCTCCAGTACCTCAACTGCCAGCAACATGCCGTTAAATGATGTCTCCTTGCCGCCCACGCCCGTGCTGGGTTGCGTATAGCGTGCAGATCTCGACCACGGGTTATACAAGGCATATTTTCATTGCAGAGGTGCTGGGAACCACTCGGACCGGACCCCTACTTCGGGATGGCGAGTGGCCTGCCAGAAAAAGTGACAGAGATCAAGCAAATACTTTTGGAAAGCTTACACGTATACCACAGTACTATGTGTCTGACAGTGGGGTGATTTGGTAAGACTTGGAGACGGGAACGTAGAACCTTGAACCTTGTCCGATCAGCTAATGTATTGCGTAGGAAAGGAGCCCTTCGAGAGAGTCCTCAATGTACCAGAACTCATGGAACATTGAAGCGCCGTAGCATATTTCAAAGCAACTCTGCTTACAATATTTGACATATAGAAAAGTAGGGAAGCAGGCTATACTATTTGCGTGGCGCTTGCCCTTTTCCGTGTCTGTCATCTCTGAGCATTCGCACCACAAGGATAAAACAGCAGATGTTGAGAAAGGTCTGGGGATTGTGGTTCATCCTCAGTACATTATTCTTACGAAAAATACACATGCGGGTGTGTGCAAGATCAACTAAGTTGACTCGCATCTACCAATATTGTGTGGGAGCTGGGAGGAGGGAGGCCAAATTCCGGGCGAGCCTTCAGTTGTGATGCGAATTTTGCTCCTCGGTCTGCAGTCGCATTTTGCTCTCTCGGAATGTGCCAAAACGAAATCTTCTCACAACGATCAGCTTGCAGAGCCCGTATTCTCTTCAGTAACTCTTCCCACATATCCCGATTCTTAGCGTCCTCCCCACTACTCAACTTCCAGCCGTTCGATTCCCAAGTCTTGATCCACTTTGTGGCCCCATCGACGACGTAAATCGAATCGGTTGCAATGACAAGTTTTGCACATTCTTTAGGCTTCCAGAAATTCAAATCGCTGTCTTTTTGACGGAACCAGTGGAGAGCAGCCAGAACGGCGCGAAGTTCTGCGCGGTTGCTAGTCTGCTTCTCCCGCAGACCGGTGGGGCCCACGTCTTCCAGGCGAAAGAAGGTCAGGCCGTGCATGCGGTAAGCACCTTTCGGCGGGTACCAGGACGCGGGTATACTATCATTACAATGCGTGACGAATGCACATCCACCTTGACTTCCGGCTTGCCCATTGTTGGCACATGCTCCATCCGTATAAACCAGCAGCTCCCGATAATCCCGATGAGCAATGAAGAGTTGCCCATCCTCGTGTGTAAACAGAGACTGCGGAGTTGAACAGGGGGCATAGAAGTGTTCGGGATATGTTTTCGAGGCTGCCGGTAGCGGTTCGATAGATGGCTTCTTGTTTCGGCCGTTTCGGTCTTGTGGTCTTGCGTATGGCAAATGTTCGGGGTCGATGTGTTGCGGCAAGGCCATCGTTCTCCAACGAGCACCAATCATCGCATCCAAGAGGGCATTCATATGTATCATAGCCTCCAGCTCTTCCTGAATTTCTGTATTTGTCCAGCCTGGTTCGCTATTGGCAGGATCGAGAGCTCTCCGAACGTAATCTTGCAGAGCTGGTGTCCATTCGTCGGGGTATTTGTGCTCATTCTTGGTCGCCCAGCAGTCGTTCCTGATATGTTTGTGGAGCTGATTGTTTGATTCGAAATCCTGCCTGCACTGAAGGCATATGAAATCTCGCAATCCCCTCGGAATCGAGACAATCGATTGTGCCAGTTTCCTCCGCTTTGGGCTATACGATTGCCCGTTTTCGGGCCACCAATTCATTGTTCCCTTCCCCTACCTTTTTTAACCACTACAATTAGTAGGACGATTGTACATGGAATCGTTCGTCGAGATGGTTGAAGTTGGATGCGTATGGGCTTCTCTTGCAAGTTGCCTTTGATTGTCGCTGGTTGGGACTCCTTGTTGTCTATCGGCAGCTTGGGCATGCTCCAGTACCAGGACTAGCCTAATTCGTCTAGGCTAAGAATCACATGACCCCAGCCCAGTTATCATGGTATTCACTCCTTCTCCACACCTCACCCTGCCATCAACATGCTTCACTTCGAACAGAACACAACTGATAATGGGTCTGCAATCAGATACCTTTGACGGAGTATCCTTTCTTCCGCACTCCGATTGAAGTCGATGACATGCTGCTACCCCTGGCGAGGCGCAGCACTCGCACGCTTCCCTGATTGGCACAAGGTGGACTGCTGGTCAGCTTCAATACCAGAGACTACTGGCTAATCCTCCCCAAGGCTGAATTTGCTCACCGAGATCCAATCATGTCCGGTTTCCCTACTCCACAATGTCGAGGTAAGGCTCTCCGGGGTGCAGTAAGTGCAGCACCACGCGTATCTTGTGAGCTGCAGACCGAGGAACAAGAGCGACCCCAAATTTTCGATGCTTGGAGAGAAACAAAGATTTCCCCGCCCTCGCGCTTCAATTGAATCGTTAATTCGAACTGGAATGTGTCCATGCTGTGAATCTTGCCCCCGTGTCACTCCCCCATCATGGACCCTCTCTCGATTACCGCGTCGACAATCACGCTGATACAGGCCGCCGGCGCCGTATCTTCGGCTCTCTACGAATTCGTCGCAACCTTTCGAAATGCCGACACACGAGTGGCATCCCTTTGCACCCAATTGTCGAGACTCATCAGATTCCTTGAGGCCGTTGATCGAACCCTCAGGAAATGCCGTGGGCCACTCTCGCTAGCCTCGATGGACGAGGATTTATGGCGGCAGAGTGCTCTCTCGTTGGAGGATTGCAAGATAACTCTGGAAGAATTGGCCATCTTCATTAACCGAATCAAGGCAGCAGCCAAATCCCCGGGCTTGTTCAGAAGAGCGAGGGTGGCATTGGACTTGACCATGTACGCAGGAGATATCACCGGCTTTGAGGAGAAGATCCACAAATCCAATTGGGCTCTTCAGACCATGCTGTCTGCCATCCAAGTGTGAGTCGTTCCCCTCGCCGCCGTTCGTAAGTCCATGACTCTTACTAATGCACGGAGCAGCTCACTCTCGCTGCGAGGAAATGAAACTCAGGACAAGATCCTTTATGAACTTGGGAGATTGAAGTCCTCTATTGAACAGTCTATTCAAGCCTCCTTTCACCACAGCGATGGCTTTTCTCACACACTGGAAGATCCATCTGATGCTCGTGTTGCCTACAATCTCCAAAAGCTGGCCCGAGCAGCACAGAATTTCCACTCTAGCGCCAGCTCAACTGCCAGCACGAGGGAGTCCAGCAGCACAATTTACGGTGCCAATGGAATTTCGTTTTGGAACGTTCAATCGGATGCAGCTATGAGCATCAGGGGCGGCCCAAGCTTGACCCCCAACAAGAGACAGCAGATTGACCGGTTCGTCAAGCAACAGCGGCGTATGACACTGCGCCGACAGCGCAAGCCGCTCCAACATGTTCCAAGTTCTGCCGCAGCGTCTGTGGTCCGCCCGTGCACCCCAGAGCCAGCCCTAGCAGTCTCATCCGAAGAGAGTCAAGAGACCGAGTCCAACATGTCTGAGATGGCAGATGACAATGATGAAGGCGACGATGAAGCCGAGTTCCAATCGTTTCTTTTGAGTGGACTTGAAGAGGTGGCGAAGGACAGCATGCTCAACCAGGAGTTTGCCAAGGCCCAAGCCATGCTGGAGGAAGCAATTCAGAGACGGACGGGATCAACCTCAGAAGACGCAGAGTTCAAGCAACTTCAGATCCAACTTGCAACTTGCTATTTTTTTCAACACAAGTGGCAACTTGCCGAACCATTGATTGACAGCATCGCCAAGTCGAAGGCCAATTTCGACCCGGTTGTCTGCAATCTCCTCCACGCATTGGCGATCGCCAATGTAGTAGAAAAGCGCTTCGAGAAGGCTATTGCGGTGTGTAAGCAGGCACTCCAAGGAAAAAGAAGACTCAAACGGGACTTCGGGGACACATCTGAAAAGGAGTGTAACGAGACTCTCGGTCTTCTGGCCACTATTCATGACCTCCATGGTAATCGCTTGGATGCAGAGGCACTACGCCGGAAACTTTCCAATGGATTCTCCTATTGTCACCCGGAAAATGAGTTGGAATTCATTGTCAGCCATCCAAAACTGTGTACGGAGGTGTTCGGAAAGAAGATAAGCCTGGATTGGAGACGGCCACAGATACCTGCAACAAATATCGGTGCCGTTGCTGAACTAATGGCTGACCTTCCCAAAAACTCGTTTTTAAGTCCAATCAAGGAAGGCGACACCTCAAAGAACAACAAGACATCCAAAAAGCCACTGCAGACCTTTCATACGAAGCTAAATCTCTCGGAAAGGTTGAACACAGACTCTGCGAAGGAGGTCGTCGGCTCATCATCTTCCTCTACATCTGGTACCCATGAAATTTTCGGTACAAGGCGGAATGATGCTGGCAGCGGATCCCCATCTAGGCCAGGCATGTCACCGAGGCGGTCGTTTACACGGAGAGTTGTTCGATTTTTCGGCACTCGACGAGAACCCGCCGTCACATCTGAAGACAATTGGAACACGTCCCCGTTTTTGGACACCGAAGATATAGCCTCGCCATTACGGTCCAAGTTTGGTCAAGGATTTTGGCCCAAGGGCGAGAGCAAAGTTTTCAAGTCAAAGAAACCAAAGACAAAGCCTCGGAAGAGAACTAGTGACGAGGCCGACAGCAATTCGTTCTCCTTTCTGCGTATTGTGGGGCGCCAGCGACGCCTCCTGGCACAAAAGAACTCGAAAAATCCGTCGGCCTATGAGGGAACTGGCGATCGCGACCTCCGTCCTTGGCGCTATGGTGTGGACGTCTGGCTTCGTAGCGATTTGGAAAATCACCACAATTCAGGCACTCGCCATACCTATAGCCACGACTCATCCAATCAAAATGGAAATGCAACAAAGGGCGAAAACGGCACAATGGGTGCTCGCCGCGGGGTATTAGGTTGGTTACGTAGTGTCCCGGCTGATATAGAGGCGCCAACGGTTGGAAAAGATGACGCGGCGTGGGTACCCGCCTCTCAAATCCTTGAAGAAGAGGAGGAACAGAGCCGCCCGTCGGAACTTGCGGCGGACATCTATTGTTTACCTGGTCATTCTGTCGAGGAAACCACCAATCCGAAGACTTCGTACCCAACATGGCTGCGTAGGTTCGTCGCCACCATAAATGATGAGGGCGGTGGGGATCGGGATCGGGATCGGGATATTCAAGCACTGCCATCTGGCGAGGATTCGGAGTTTCAGAGTCAGCAAGCTGCGGATTATTTTGGCCCTACGGCAATTGTTGGACCTTTCACCTCGGATCTCACTTCGTCAGTAACAAGTCCAGGAAGAGGAGTGCCAGTGATCCCACAGAGCCCGGGAGATATTCAAGTCCCAGTGGAAATCGATTCAAGAAGTCTCCCAAGGGTACAGAAATTGACGGTAACCGTTCCAAAATGCGGTGAAAGGTCAGAAGATATTCCGCTTGTAGCACATCACCCTGCAGAGGCACCGATACCTGCGACCACTCAAGACACCGGACTTCGACCCCAAACTTCAGTCACGAGCACCACAACTCTCAAGTCGGCAACTCCTACCAAGACTGAAATCATGGCCAATGTGTTAAGGGACTTCGAAGTTGATGACAAGGACGAACCAGGCGTCAAGAAGAGACTAGACTGTGTCCCTGTTGTGGCCATACGAAAGGAACGCCAAAGGCAAGCGTGGGTTCCTGCGTCATATTTCAAGGACTGGTCTTCAATCCCAACTACAGTCGCAGGCCCTATTGACGGCATCTCTCAGGATGCGCAAGAACGGAAGTTGGGAATCATGGAAGAGACACCGTTGGCGAGCAGCGGGATCGACGATTTCTCCCCCGCTTTTCGTGACACGATTGCCCAGACCGAGAAAGAGGAGGAAGAGGCTGGACGCGATCCGCCAAAACCCAGGTATCAGCTTGTTGATGAATCTGGTGGGGAGGCCCCAAAGTCCCCCACTAAATTGGAACGGGCACAGAAACATCTGCCAGTGCCTAAGTCACTGGCAATCGATAAGACTCAGTTGAGCGAGCAGAAGTCTTCTGTCCCGGAAATTCGCACGGACTCTAAATCCACTTCACCTTGTCTTCCGCCACAGCAACTTGGTCGAAAGTTCAGCTGGGAAACCGTGTTTGAAGAGGACAGCATCTCGACGGTACCGCAAGTCAATGTTCTCAATCGCAAGTTCAGTTGGAGCAGCGACGAGATTCCTGAGACTCCGGACTTGGTTCGCTCATCGAGTTTATCCAGTTCCTCCAGCTCCTCGACTTCCTCGACTTCCTCCGCCTTCACATCGGTTTCATCCACTTCAACCGGGCCAATGCTCAAATTGGACCCCGTCATAAAGGACTTGCTGATCGTTGGAAACAATTCCACTTCATCGCTGGCAGAAACTCAGAACCAGGATGACTTCTTGGAACAGCTTTCTGCCAAAACTATTGATAGGAAAAGTAAAAGACGTTCAACCAAAATTTTGCCACTAATGTCGAAGGTGGAAAGCGAGGTCAAAGCCAAGCAGGGTGATGGACCATCGAGTGCTGACACGAAAGGTTCAGCGGAACCAGTCAAATCTCTTCAAGTCAAACTCCAGGCCTGTGAGAAACCTCAAGCCCTTCCATTTATTCATCCAACGGTTGTATTTCAACGGATGATGGAGGAAGAAGAGCGAGAAAGGGAGAAGAATGCGGCCCTGAATCCGACGGAAGGAATGCTCAATCGACGGCATGCCCTGCGCGCAAAGAGGAAGAACAGAAAGATGAAGCGTGAGGCAGTTGTTGATGAGGAGAAACGAATGCTGTATCCTGATGGTGTTTCGTCCTCGGGAGCTTTGAGTATTGGTATCGCAATTTGAAGAGGGGTAGTAATGGACTCTCATGCGATGAGATATGGTGCCGCGGCTGGGAGTGAGTGGAGGATTGCGTTTCTTGTAGTTATTCTTTGGCTATCTCACGGCGTTGGATGCTCGGTGATGGGAAGGCGGTTTTGGTCTTCTTGTTCTGCGATGCACATCTGGTGGGAATGTGTCGGAGTTGTGGTTTCTATGTGCGCGGCGTTCCGTACTTTTCAATCATGGAATCTACCACCAGATGGGTTGCAATCAGTTTCCATTCATATAATGAATACGAATAAATGAAGATAGAAATCCACATCAAATAGAGCGGTGCACGAACTGCTTGCTGAAACAAAAAGCTTGACGCCTGCTTCGAGGATGGGAAATTCGGATATAATTTTCGTGGGGGGAGATCGAGGTCTGATTGAGGGTGTGTTGATAGGGTTTGATGTAGAGTGGAGTCACTTTTGGGTGCTGGGTCAAGTCCTGAAGTCCTGAAGTCCTGCGAGGCTCCTCTTTGGGCGGACCGTGAGGCATACCGTTCGTATGCTGGCTGGTTTTATGGCGCAGGCACCTAAGCGAGACCAGAGTCGAGCAGCAGGGACATGAACTGGTGATTTGAGTGGACTTGCGGCTAGCAGTAAATATATATATCATAGCGGAATTGAGTAGCTTTCTCAGAAGGTATGTAATAGAGGCTAAAGCGAATTGTATTGCTGATGTCGGGTGAGAAGCACTGGAAGGTGAAGTCTCACACTAATACAGGTAGCAGCTGTGGCACTTCGTACGAAGGGTAGTATATTTCCTCCGAAATTGATCTCAAGTGTGCGACATAGTTCTATGTAGATAATGAGATCAGCTGCGGATAAGTGAAGGTGGGGGGAGATGAAGCAGCATCAGTGTTGTCTCTTTCTCTAGAAGGAAAGGTATTCCTCTATTTTTTTTAGGGGTTGCGGGTAAATTCGCTTACAGGCGGGAATTAAGACGCCACTTGCGTCACTTAAACTTCATTCAGGGGCTTCTGCAATTCAATTACTCGCAATACTATATATAAATGAGGTTCATTTAAATTTAAGCTTATAGATTTCGTTTCGCACGATAGATCCGATCGAAGCTTATTTGGTAAGTCCCCACTCTAAATGGGGCGCTAATCAGCCTCAGCCTGCAACATGACATCGTTGGCGGGGTGCGGCTGGTAGCGCCCCAAAACAGGGTCGCGATCCTTGTACCACAACAACATCTCCTACAAGTACTTTCAGATGATCTGGTAATTATTTTGTTCACTGCCAAGCGATCTTTGCGATTCATTCTATCGTCATACTCATCTTCTGGCTACGCGAAGTGATGCTTTCGCTTTTATTACTCGATTGGATCTTCACCTGATGTTGATTTGTTGGCTTGGCACCCCTCGACCCCTTTCCGTCTCCGTTCACACGGATTCTTAATTCTGCAATTCTTTAGATACAGTGGCGGAGATACCTGCAGAATGGATCATCAAGGCCCCTCACAACCTCCGCCCCCGCCATCGACAACGGAAAACCCAGTCGTGGCAGTTGGGCGGAAGGTCAAGTCACTGCTAAGTTCGCACCAACGGCCCAGCATCCGAATCCTACGCAATAGCTCAGATCCACGCTCCGTACCTGCGACTCAAGACTTTGCAGAGAAGCCTCTACCTGAATTGCCACCTCGTGGAAATGCACAGCGGTCCGACAGCGATGCAGAACTTGCGGCACAGGATGCTGCTCAGGCAGAATCCTCTCCTACTTTATCAAGACAAAACACGCTCGCCAGTCGCTTTGCTGGCGCTCGGAACCGCGCTGGGTCTGTAGTGCAGTCAATATTCGGTCGTGGTGAAATTTCTGCCGAAGATGATAAGCCCTTTGAGAATGAGAATGAGTACGATACAAGCACGGTTGACTTGTTGGATGTCATGGGCAAGTATACCAAGCCCCCTCTTTGAAGCGAGTATACTGACTCTTCCCAGACCCAGAAGTAGCTACCCTTTCAACGCTCACCAATGTCCAAAATTCTCTCTTCGTTCCTTCCCTCGGAAGATTTGTCAATCGCCGACCTACGTATAGGGTTACAGAGAGCGCCCAAGAGACACGCACAATCGACAGGCTGAAAACCAAATTGAAACGCATAGCAGGACTAGGAGAGGAAGGAGAGGAGAAGAGAAGAGAAGATAGCTTGTGCAACTGCCAATATGCCATCTTGCCAGATGACAAAACACTCGAAGGCTGGACAAAGGAGGACAAGGAGGAGCTGGATGATCGTGTTAGACATATGCTCCATTCAAGACGAGCGAAAATGAAACGTGCCTTGAAGGGCTTCGGGCAGTACGTCCGGCGACGTAAGGCCACTACTCCCAACCGTTCGCGATGTTTTCTAACTAATGAAATCTTGCAGCTCTTGGACTATTTATCACAGTTTACGCAACACTAATTACGCTCTTCGGTGCGGCATGGGTGTTCTTCCTCATCGGCTGGATATCTTTGGGTTCGAAGCAAGACTACGTTGTTAACGTCATCGACAACATCATGGTAGCCCTCTTCGCAATCATTGGTGACGGCTTGGCACCCTTCCGTGCCGTCGACACCTATCACATGATCTACATCGCGCATTACCACCGCAAGACCTGGAAAAAACGAGAGAAACTCGGTCTCCCGGAACTGGTAGATCACAACGATCTCCCCGATAACCGAAAAGAAGAAATCCAACCCGCAGAAGTTGACCTCGAGAGTCTCGTCGCCCGAAGAATGCACCGCAGTCTTGCTCGCAGAGTCGCTCCCCGGATCCCAAAGAGATATGCTTCTCGGATGATCGCGCGCAGCACCCCTGAACCATCATACGACTACACGGTCCTGACCGAAGAAGAGCAAACCAAGCTCGAGTACCACGAAAGGAAATTCTCGAAGTCTCACACGTTCTACAAACCTCATGAGACGGAGACGCACTACGCATTCCCGCTCAAGCTCCTCATCGTCGTCGTCGTCTTGCTGGATCTCCACTCCTGCCTGCAAATCACGCTTGGTGCGTGCACATGGGGCATCAACTATCATACGCGACCGTTCGCTCTTACGACCGTAATTTTGTGCTGTAGCATCACCTGCAACATCACGGGCGGGGTGCTCATCTCGCGCGGCGACAAGAAGACGCGTAAGAAGGATGTTATCGAGCGCATGATGAGGCAAGAACTCACTTCGGAAGCAATCGAGGAAATGGAAATGCGCTGGATGAAGGAAGCCGAAGAGCGGGGCGAGATTGACAAGTCTGTGAGGAAGAGGCGCGAGGAGGCGCGGGATGCAGAGGAGACCGAGGAGATTAAGAAGTCGTGGAAAGTCGTCCCGGCTCTGCCGAAAACGTTGCTTGGCAAAGGGGTCGATCATCGGCAGCCATCGCTACCACAGGAGGCTAGGAGGTCGGGTTCTAACGTTGACGTTGCGGCTTCGAGTTCAAGTTCCGTGAAGAGGAAACCTGTGTCGAAAAGTAGCTCGGCTTTGCCGTCTTTGCAGGAAGGAGTCGCGCAGCCATCGCGTCCGAATCCGGCGCTGACAAGAGGCGAGGATCCAATTAAGGAGGGGACGGGGCAGAAAATTATGAGGCTTGTAAGGAGAGCAGATTTGGATAGAAGTTAAATGGATGCGCTGAGATTCTTAGAATATCATGGGTAGGGTGTGAGGAAAGACTGGTGACATGCATATACCTAGTAAAGCTCCTAAGCAGCAACTGTTCGACGAAAGGTATTATGAAACCTAAAGCGTCTCATGAGTTTGTCCGACGACGATTCAATGGCATAATCGAAAGCAATAAAACATATTTATTAATCACATCGCACTTGAAGTCATGCAAGATATTTAATCCAAGTCGGGCGTTGGCCACTGGATTCCATGTAGAGACTTTAGCACCTTTTCATTCAGTAAAGTTATCGTTACATTGTCCTGGGTCTAAATTCAATTCTCCACAATCACCTGCAGAGCTCAAAAAGAAACTACAAGGTAAACGCCGTCCTTCGAGCCTTCTCAAGCCACTAAGAAAAGCAATCATGATCGTACATCTCCCAAAATACCCAAGACAAGAAAACATTTTACTTTTTATCAGAGAGATCCCACATATATAAATATCGTTTCCATCCCTTTGTTTCCTCACTTCGCCACGCCATTCGAATGAGCATCCCACTCAGTCGTCTCAGCCGACAGCCCCGCCTTAGGATCAGTCTCATACTTAACCTGGTACTGCACCTCCTTCTTGATAACCCCCTGCTCCACATCGCCCTTGCCGAAATGCTGAACCCTCTCCTTGGTACCCAACGGCACCTTCTGAATCGGCAATATATTCTCTTCCGAACTCGACGCCTCGACGTGTGACTTGGCCGTGTTCTTCCCGTAGGCGAAGGACGTGGAGCCGTTCTGTCGAGATCCTAGTTCGTAGGCGCTGTTTGAGCCGTAGTGCGTCATGGCAGTCTTCTTGGCGGCGCTGAAGAGGGGCCGCAGCAGAGGGACCGAGGAGGCGACCATGACGAGCGTGTTTTCAACGATGACCCAGCGGAAGAAGAGCACCGTGTTGTCTGCAACCTGTGTCAGCATGTGTGCGTTGGAAAAGGGGGGAATGGAATTTTGGTCAACTCACAGGTATAATCTGAGCGCTCTCCCAGGTTCTTCAACATGACGGTCTTGACAATCGATGCAGCGAAGGCACTGCCAATAAGTCAGCGACGCTTACTTTAAGAGCGGGGGAGACAGCTGTGGGACGTACAAGACACTGAGTCCGAGGAGACCGGCCAGACCGAGTTTGATTTTCAAGTCCATTTGCAGAGTCCAGAAGATTCTCAGTGGCATGACGGTCAAGATGAGATCAGTAGCAGAGTTGAATACTGCAAGGTTATTAGCTTTTGAGCATCATGAACTCGTTGCTTTCTTACCTCCTTGGACATATCCGGTGTCGGTTTGCACATCGGGCGACCAGCATTTACTCGGCTCTCCCACGGGATTCCAGAGGCTGTGCACATTTCCACACTGAGTGAAGATCGTAATCGAGGTGAAGAGATTAACAATCAGTTGTTGTGCCATAAGGGAATACAGGAACCACCGTCTGCCCTTGGTGTTGCCGAAAAGCCTCAACAAGAGGAACATGAACGACACGCGACCAAGCGTGCTGCACATAATTGCTACGATTTGGTTAGTTTGCGCCCCTCAAATGGATTTTAAAGCCAGAGAAGAGGGAAGTTGACACCTACCGAGGGGCTCAGACACGAATACCATTTTCATTGCATTCACCTTCTCGCTATCGCTGAGAAAGAAAAAATGCCTTCCCCAGCCATGAGTGAAGGCTAAAGTTTGCATTGTCAATTGAAGAAGTCCGAAGACCTATCGAAGTAAGTCAGTCTTCAATCGGAAACAATTTTTGGAGTCATTGGCTCACCAGAGCTCCGATCATTACAATATCTCCAGTTCCAAATTGCCGAGTAAGCCTCACTTGAGTGTACACTCTCGCAGCAATAACTAAAGTAGAGAAGGCGTAAAGAGTCCACCCCTCGGCCATGATTGAATGCCCTACAGGCGGCTGGTGTAAGCATGCAAAACATTTCTGGAGATGAGTTTTGAGTGTGCTGCTCACCGATGTTAATATCCCCTCCCTCCGGTCTTGGGATCGACATGATTCTATCTTGAAAAAGCAAAAAGTAAAGATCGTAGGTAGGATCGAAGATCTCGTTGATCTCTATGTCGTCTTTGCAAGCAAACGGAAGTGATCAACCTTACAACCTACAATCTAGAACGATCTTACCCACGGGGTAGAGAGTTGATGATCGCACGTCTTATTAGTACGCTCTGCTCGCTTCAATCTGCTGGTCCAGGCACCAGGGGTAAATCTGCACATTCGCTCCCAGCGTTCAACCAAGAAGGTATGAATCCGTACGCGATGTGGTCCGATTTGGGCAAGCCCAATGCTGTTCTCTGATGTGATGGTGGCATCTCAGGGGTGAGAGACAAATGTTGCCAAGTTTTGCATGGTTCAAATCTGTTCCTAACCTTCCGTGACTGGACGAGGACAACGTCTCAAGCGTGTTTAAGCGTAGCGAGACAGCCACAGACAGGGTGTAAAAGCCAATAAAAAGCTCATATTGTTCACTTTCTGGTCTGTGCCAGGCTACCGGCCCGGAGCTCCCATGTCTCGCTGCATTTCATCGGGCGGAGACGTTGCACCACGTTCCCTGTACAAAGGGCCCGCCTCGCCTCATTTGGGACCTTGCGTCTCTCTTCCAAGGGGTGACGTGGATGCGAAGCAGGGTTCTTGGGAGGGGTTTGGAGGCGTCAATGAGGCGTTTCGGTGATTCCAGCCCTCTGGTTCACACACCACCTTCCTCTCATGTCAGACTGTCAGCTTTTGGCTTGTGGGTTTCCCCGGCAATATGGTGATTGGGACCGGTACGCGGGGGCACAGCTGAGATCTAAAATCTGATGATGTTAGGCCAAGCGAAGAGGATCTTGGCTGGCTGGTTGTAAAACTTCGTCAACGATATTGAATTTAGAAAGCCGGACACGGGGAAACTCACTGAAAGCTCTGGGGTATTCATCGGCTTTCACCTTCCGTTCATAATCGAAAAATTGGATCATGTCCCCCTTTCCTTCAGAATCCTGCTACCCCCTACAGAACTCCTGCACGAGGGTGATTCCCTGAATCTCCCGTTCTGGAAGGAAGATTCTCAAACCCTGATGCTCATGGTTCCAAAGAACGTTGGAAAACTTAACCTTGTACGTGCAAGGCGGTGATTGGTGGGCGTTTCATTAGCGTCAAAGTGGGTATCAGAATGTGTCCTGTGCCGCGTATGCACATGCATTAGGTTTCTTTAATCTGCTCCCCAGGCTTATCGAGGTATCCTGGTAGAACGCAGGACAATGCACTGCGCGCGCAAACGAGCATTAACGGAACAACGGCAATCAAATCTGAGCTTCTACACAAACAATTCAATGTTGTTCAACAACAAAAGACCACCGAAAAATACTTAGACTCACTGCCCATAATATAATGGGGCGTTCTTCTCGGCATTGAGTGTGTAGCGGCGGCATTTTTCAAGTGATTCGGTTGATGACAGTCCGACTTCGAAGCTAGGCTAACCGAAAAGCTGCATCTGAAGCACACTTCGTACGACCCCGCCAATGGGGTGCCCATGTCAGTAATAAACTTTCTGATCATTTAGCGTTATTCACAAGCGAAGAATATCTCTGCCATATGGCGTTCGGCTGCCGCCCAGCATCTGCCGAAATGCTTGAAACAGTTAAGGAATGTGGTTTTCGGGTTCGCTGAGGGGTTTCCGAGAATTCCAGCGATGATTTAGGATTCAACTTTTCCACAATCAAACAGCCACAGTGAACTTCTGTAAACTTTAAACGATACAGTAGGCGGCCCGTGAATCACCCCATATGGAGGTGGGTGAGAAGCGGCTGCTGAGGTAAGATAAGGACAGGGGTCAGGGAACTCCCTGCTACAGTAGAGGTGGAAGAACGGGACGTTGCTAGCCTGCTCCTGACAGCGGAAAATAACTAGACCAGACAAAGGACTTCATCCGCCACTCATCGTCGGTAATTTCTTCCCTGCCAAATCCATGCACATTAAAGGCACATAATTAACAGCATTTATGCTTGCGGACAAATTTCTGCATTCCGTCTCTGCTTGACCTTGCACCCAAAAGCGATTGAAGCTGAGCCAATTCGATTGCCCCTTCACTCTGAACAATGACGGAATCTGTAACTGAACCAACTCGGCTCGAAACTCTTCTGCAAAGAGTGGCCTTGCAAGCCAAAGGTGGCGTGGAAGATGGAGTGACTGATAAGCTTGCTCGAGAAGCTCTGCTCAATTCCCTGCGCCAGTTGACAATAGCTTTAGAGAGCCCTGAGGATGTTGTCAATAGGGTGGTGTTCTTCGTATGGCCTCTATGTCAATTTTCTTGAACAATAACTGAGTAGATCTAAATTAGCCTTCAACATACATGTGCGCTCGAGTTGCAATTGATTTGAAGTTATTCGATATTATTGCCGAATCGAAGGGAGCGATTACATCGACCGAACTTGCAAACAAAACCGGAGTTGAAGAGCAGCTCTTAGGTAAAATGACCAAGCCATGACTCCAAGGCTTCACTGCTAACTTTCCCTCAGTCCGCATCCTTCGTGGAATCACATTTGCGGGTCTGGCGACTGAAGCGGGCGAGCAGCTCTACGAAGCAAATGCAACCACCCATCACGTCAAAATCCCCTCTGTTCAAGCCGGGAAAATTCATTTGTACGCGCCTTCACTGACATTTATTACCGAGCAAAGCTGAAGAACCACTCTAGTTACGACCAAGGGCTGAAGAGTGTCTGGGCAATGCCAGAATACTTCAAATCGAATGGATACAAATTACCAAGTAACGCTGAATCTGGTCCCTTTCAATTCGCTTTCGATACTCCTCTGGAAACTTACAGTTACTGGGCTACCAAACCTGAAGTTGCCGATAACTTCAATACCTTCATGGCGGGGAAACTGAATGCCACTAGCACTGGCCAGTCTTGGGAAGAGGCTTACCCGGTGAAAGAGAACATTATGGATGGATTCGATGCAAGCATTAGTGATGCTCTCTTCGTTGATATCGCTGGCGGACGAGGGCACGAAGTAGGCCAACTGAAGGCTAGATTTCCAGATGCTCCGGGACGGTTTATTCTAGAGGACCTTGCTCCAGTGATCGATGACATCAAAGAACTTGACAGCAGCATTGAGCGCATCAAGTATGATTTCTTCGGACCGCAGCCTATAAAGGGAGCTCGTACATATTTCATGGCAAACATCATGCATAACTGGCCTGATGAGGACTGTGCAAAGATCCTCAAGAATGTGGTACAGGCTATGGTGAAAGGATACTCGAGGCTCCTAGTGAGCGATGACATTGTTCCAGAGACAAATTGTCCTTTGAAAGTTTTTGGCAGGGACATTGGCATGCTGTCTCTCCATAGTGGTTCTGAGCGATCTGAGAAGCAGTGGACTGCTCTTCTCGAGCCGGTGGGACTCAAAGTTGTCAAGTTCTGGTATTTCGCTAAGGGAGAGGGTCTCATAGAAGCCGTTTTGAGGGATTAAAGTATTCCATTCGAAGCAATATTACTCATACACAATCCAATTCAAACTTTGCCAACGTAGCTGGCGTAGTCCTCGAAAGTAGTTCAAGTTGCTCCCCCAAAGATCATGGAATTGGCCCCATAATTAACCGTAATTCTAGAATTTCTGTCTTGTTCTGGACCAAGGGCAATTCGAGCAAATCTGACTTGGAGGTCCAACTTCCCATCGCCTCTTTGAGAAAGTGCCCACTTTCTGAACTGAAAGACGGCTTCGTAGAAGGATTCGTGGCGTCCAAGCCATGAAGACGGGATGGCAGTTGCTTGAAGTGTTTCGACATCCAGAACTCCTCTTTTGCTATCAATAAAGTAAGCGCATGCAAGCCCGCGTGTATCAAGATGCGTATTCAGAATTTCAGTTGGACATGTCGTGTAGGAATGGCGGCTGACAGGCGCAAAGTATTGGCGGGCCAATCAAAAGAGGACGGTCCAAGGAAATCCCAATAGCCAGGTTCCACTTTCCCCTTCGCCCATTCATGGCTCGGCTCGGGCACGTCGGTGGACGGCTTCGGGTGAAAGAACTTCTTCAGGAAAGGCGGAACGGAGTTTCAACTTTTTCGAAGTGGCTTCAATCTTTGGAAGTGGCCAACCGGATGTGACCCTCCACATCACTTCCGATGCAGACCCTGGCCTTTGGCCCGCGTTGCTGTGTGAACCGTCGTTCGAATTGGCTCGCTCGGCCCCCACAGGTGCCAATTGATAGGTGGGGCCGTTTCGGTTCTCTGACTTATCGTGTCACACTTGCTGTAGCTTTTTATTGAAGCTAACGGCTTCTCTGTGCAATTACGAGTGGAAGATAATGTAAGAAGAATGATGAAAGGCATCCTAATTTCCAACTGCAAACTGGGCGGGTAAGGAAGGGAAAGTGATGGCAATGGGATGGGGTTTGAGGCTCAAGTAAGCTCCCTACAGGTGCTCAGCAGCATAACTTCAAACCCCAGAGTGTCGTTTCCAATACGTCAAAACAGCCCGGGACGCATGAAAAGGCCCGTTGAGCTGTTCTGTGGGCTAAGGCACTAGAGCTTGACAGAGGCAATTCCGAAGGAAATGTTCCCAATTGTTTCGGAATCTGGTATTATTGTGCAGGTTGTAACGGGCATGTTCAGAGCATAAATAACCGTAACAGGGTGGGAGGGCATTAGTTTGCATCGAGGAAGAAGTCTTCCTGGTTCCCTTCTGTGTAATTGGGATACGTCTCCGACGGGAATAGTGGATGTGCGACCTTGCTTGCGTCCACATGCTACCCTTGCACACTGCAGACATCCCCTTGACCAACTCAACCGGGTAACCGAGCACCCATTTTTTAAATAGCGACCCATGTTCGAAGTTATTACAACGACTTATGGGAATTAAATGTAGCGAGGCGGGGGAACTCTGGGCTGGCCCAGATCAGAAAGTCAACAACACGCGCTTTTCATTGGCTTTTACATCCCTGCCTGTGGCGGTCTCGCTACAGGTAATTCCCATAATAAGTTGTATCCCGAGGAACAAACCCCGGCATACGATAACCAAGCCTTAACATACCACAGACAGTGGATACCCCATATCGAATTTCCGATCTTACACTGGCTACCAAATATTGGAGGATTTAGCAACCATGTGTCTCTCACGTTCGCCACGTACGACTTCATACAACAGCCAATAGTTTCAAATTTCCCCCTCCCCGTTTTGTTCTAGAACGGAATCCACCACATGGGAAGTGGGCTCGGCGGTTGAATTGCTAGTGCAGTTGTGAACTTGTGCCCCATTTACACATGGCTTCACCTGGACCTTAATTCCCCTCCAACACCTCATCGACCTCGAACATTTTTCTCTGGGCAGTTCAAACAATTCTCGACATCGACATATTCAAAACTTCCTTTTCTTTCAAGCTTTTGTCACTCTTTTGCCATGTCGACCACCGTTGAGGAGAAGGCCGTTGGGGGTCCCATCGATACTGAAAAGAGCTTCAACTCTGCTTCCACAGAAGAGCACCAGCACAGAGCTCAAAACATCGATATCGAAATCACCGCTAACTCAGACGGTTTATACGTCGTGAAAGACACGGACCTCGGTCTCAAACTCGCCAAAGATGGCAGCACAGTTCTGATTCCTCAGCCATCTGATGACGATGAAGATCCTCTCAATTGGTCGTGGTTGAAGAAGCATAAGGCGTTCTTCGCTCTGCTTCTTCCATCCCTCCTCACTGATTGGGGCATGACATGGGGAACAACCATGTTCGAAGCCCAATCCGTCACCTGGAACATGTCGATCCCAGATGTCGCTCACTCTACTAGTGGAGGGATTTTCTTGCAGGGTCCCGGTGGTATTTTGGCGGTACCTCTGATCCAGCGATATGGACGGTAAGTCTATTGAAATGAATTCCGTTTGCCAATTTGTTGCTAAGGACTGTAAAGTTTGCCTGTGCTATTTTGGTCGCAGGTTCTAGGCTGTATTATGGTTATCATTGCCACCTTTTCCCCCTCCTATGCTTGCTTCACCGCGTTCCGCACACTCCAGGGATTCGTTGCCACCTCGCCCCAAGTAATCGGTCTCTCAGTCGTGCACGATCTTTTCTTTTTCCACGGTAAGACGAATCTCTCAATCTCCCAAATCTTGAGCTGACAAATTTAGAACGTGCGCGAAAGGTCAACATATGGGCTTTCACATTCTTGTTCGGCGCCTTCTTCGGCCCCATGATGTCCTCTTTTCTTCTCTCCAAAATCTCATGGGAGCTTGACATGGGAGTTCTAGCGATCTGGTACGGCGTCTCCGCTATTTTGGTCGCAATCTGCGGTGAAGAAACTTTGTATGACCGCCAGAAAGGCGTCAAACCTACATCTGGGGCTTCAAGAATCTCGCTCTTGATTGGCATTGCTGGATGGAAGGCAAAGGGCCAGTCCAGTCTCGTGACAGTGTCGAAGCATCTGGTCTCAGTCGGAATCAAGCCTCAACTACTCCTCCCATGTAAGCCCCTCCCAACCTTATCTCAGATGATTTTCTGACATGGGTGACTAGGTCTCTTCATCCTTGTCCTCTTCACCTGGGCCATCGGCATCGTCACAACAGTAACGCAATTCATCCGTCCTCCCCCCTACCTTCTCGATGACACGCACGCGTCCCTATTCTACTTCGCGCCCATCGTTGGAGGTATCGTCGGTGAATTCTTCGGCCACTTCTTCAACGACTTCCTCGCAAACCTCTACATCAAGACTCACGACGGGAAATACAGCCCAGAGAACCGCCTCTGGGGCGCGTATGTTCCCTGCGCGTTTGGTATCGCTGCAATGGTGCTCTATGGCCAGACTCTGCAGAAGGGGCTGCCAGTCATTGGACTTGGTGCTGCTTGGTCAATGATGGTTTTCGCTGAGGTTGTGAGCACGACTGCAGTCAGCGCTTACCTATTGGACATCTTCCCTCATCATGCTGCGTTGGCAAGTGCCTGGTTGAACTTTTGGAGAACGACTGGTATGTTCCTTTTCCCTCCGAACCTTCCTAGGGGCTAACTGAAATGGTACAGGTGGTTTCTGCGTCACCTACTTCCAAACCCAATGGGTAGCCAAGTCCGGCGCTGCTGTGACCTTCGGTGTGCAAGGAGCCATCATCGCAGCCAGCTTCATCTTCATCATCATCACGCAGGTTATGGGCAGGAGCTGGAGAATGAAGTTCCTTCCTCCGGCGGCCGAGATCTAGTGGCCCAATCATCGTTCTATGTTCTGTGTGGTCTCGTTTGTATTTAGATCTTCTTTCCATCGCTTAGCAGCTCCGTTACGAGCCTGGTATCGATATGTCTGTGGATTACAGGCCTTAAGCGAGCGCATAACCATCGCGATTTTGTACAATTGCAGCATTTAATTAGGAGTAGCCCACCCAAATCGCTCCATAAGTACATGAACCCAATGCTCCTGCTTATCTATTAAGCTATTAATCCATTCCTGTGGAATTACGTCCCACTCCTCTCTCACCGTAGCTTGCATCTCTTCCTCATTCGTCGGTTGGCGCCTCCGGCGGTGCAACCTTTGCTTTATCCAACGCCAGCACTTCTCAATAGGATTCATATCAGGTGAGGTTGACGGGTGAGGTATAAGGATAATCCCGTGAGCTGTCCTCCACCTCGCACAGCAATTTCGCTCAGATTTGTGCCCGTGGGCGGAGTTACCGTCTTCTATAAAGAGAGGCTCTACTGCGGGGTCGAGTTGGTGGGTAATCGTCGCGAAATCGTCTACAAAACCCTGGATATGCGGCGCAAGGATTTGTGCTAGATAATCGGCTTAAGTAAAGGCTCCTGACTTGCCAGAACCCTGGATAAATAGCAAGGGACTCTTATAACCATATCCAATTGCACCCCACGCGTTAACAGGAGTCGTGTGGCCCCGGTGAAACTGGTGCTGAATACACGTGGGACAAGTTCGCTCCCCTCTCTTCCTCGTCACTCTCTCCTTTACTGTCCTCCCTCTAATCAAAAATGTGACCTCGTCCGACCAGAGAACCTTCCTCCACTCCAAATGCCAGAATATATGTGCTATCGCCCAAAGGAATCGCGCGTGAACTTGGTCGGCGGTGAGGTAGGGCTTTTGGCAAGCGACACATCTGAAATACCCTCGTTGCTTGAGCCGGCACACGAGTGTTTTTGTAGAGCATTCAAGGCCTAATTCATCGTGCAACCTCACCCAATCCAAGGTCCGCTGTCTATATGTCTCGCTCAACCACTCAATTATCCAATTAACTTGCGCGTCGTTGAGTAAATGAGGCCTACCAATGCGATTAGGACGTGTGCGAGTGATTTGATCGTAGCGAAGGACACAATTTATCGTTGATTCGCCCACATTATATAGAACTGCGAGGTGGGCAGGCATAAACTTGGCTTGTTTATAAAGCTGGCGAATAGCCTCTTTGTGCTCAGTGAGTATCTCTTCACAGGGACGTGATCGCACATAGGAGGGGTGGTTGGAGGGTCCATTTCGAGTGTGTTTTTAGATGGTTGTGTGCGCTCGCTTAAGGCCTATTATCCACAGACATATCGATACCAGGCTCGTTACTTGCTGGCAGGCGCTTGGGGTGCACCATTGACTGCGACAAATTGAGCAAAAGTATATACATATGTAACTTGGGGTTTCGATCAAAATCAAATAAAGGTTTCATACCTATGTATCGCAGAATTCCATCGTGATAAGTCATTTCTGCTCTCAGAGTCTCAGAAAGGGAACTTCAAGGCTCGGATACTTAAGAGATATGCTTCATTCTTCAATTTTATATTTTTTAGTTGACGCTCTAGATACTGGGTGCTCGCTCCCTTGAATCTGAGATGGCGATCTTAGAAATACGTTCCGCAGAGCACACGTGATGCATATCCAGGAAGCGTTTTAGCAATCACGTAAGGTTGCCATCCGAGTTATCGCTCTACTATCCGTCTGATTTGAAACGAAAGGATCTAAGAACTTTCGAAAGCCAGTTACCAATTTGTACTCTCTTTTTCCATTTGCTGCAGGTTGGTCTTGAAGTTCTTTCATGACCAGTTTTCGCAGGACAAAACTTGACGCGCGTAATTGTGTGGAAACAAAGAGAAAAGCGGGAGCACACATGAAGCAATCGCCCGTCGTGGCAAAAAACCATACGAAATGGAATGCAGTCTCAGAGAATAAAGACTTGAAATTTGATTTTGTCTGAGGCAAGTTTGTGCGAGTATTTAAGGACACGACTAGGACAGAAGGTTGGGCACTTACACACTTTTGCTGTACGTTCCACCACGAAAAGATATCCAGACTCACACAATCCATTCAAAATGAACTTCGTGGAATTTTGTGTCCCTGCACTTTGCCTGATTGCTGCATTGTGGGTGTACTTTAGGTTCTTCTATACCAACCACGGCAACAAACAACCACGTACTCTCCGTGACCTTCAGCAATGCCGAATTACTTTGCGGTCCTCAACACTTGCTTCTCGAGCAGCACCAAACCAAAGACTTGTTGAAGTATTCAACATTGACAACGCTCTCACCACAACGAACCGAGTGTACCACGATAACATTGTACAAGGCATCCGACTCAACCTCCAAACGCCCGATGATGAATGGAACATGCTTGCTACTTTCGCCCTCAACAATCTTCGCCACACTATTTTACTGAACCAGGTTGTAGAGGGCGGTCAGAAATCCGCTGTACTAGTTCCAGTGGTACAATCACTTGTCTTCCGAGTCGTACTGTTGAAATTCTTCTCGAAAATCATCAAACCATCAGAAGCCGACGTGCAATACATTACAACACGGATCAACTTGCTCTGGTTGGCAACCAAACACGGCCCATCACAAGCAGACTCCAACTTGCTCGAAATGAAATGCCAACTCGAGGTTCGACTCAGAAGAGTCTTTGGGAAATCACCAGATGAGCAAATCAACGGCCGCGCGAATCCATTGAACATCATCATCCCTGCGTACGAAAGTATTTGGCGCGTGGTCCTCCGCTGCTTCCTTGAAGTGCGTTTTCGCAAATGCGAAAACGAGATTGAGGAAAGTGTTACGAAACGCAAATACAAAATGATTTTCAGAAACTTTATGAGCCATCCCAACCCCTCGGTCTTCGAGAGTTCATTCCAAGATACACATATCGCAGTCAAGCACATTGTGAACGAAGCCCTGCGTCTCTACCCTCCAACTCGAAGCATTCACCGACAGTTGAACAACGAGATGGTGAAGATTGATGTCGAATGGCTGCATCGTGATCCTGTTTCCTGGGGGCGGAATGCAGAGGAGTTCAAGCCGGAGAGGTGGGTGGGTGTGCTTCTGAAGGGCGTCGATGGGAAGATGGCATTCACTCCATTTGGACTGGGTGAATTGAGTTGCCCAGCTAAGAAGTTTGCACCGATGCTGATTGGGATTTTGGTTGGTGCTTTGATGGGTGGTGTTGAAGAAGGATGGGAAGTGGTGGATGAGAAGCTCGGCGGTGATGTGCTTGGGACAAAGGTGTTGGATGGTGGGAGAGAGGCCTATGAAGGGCTGCGGTTGAGAAGAGTCAACGGTGAGGAATAGGTACAAGCGGAGATCGTGATTGGGACCTGTTGTTTCTCCTTTGTACTCTAGAATTTGGCGAATCGTTGAAATTTCGTTTTTGCTGACTAGATTACGCACGGCTGGTCCGTACCTCCTGGACAGAAAAAAAGCACTCATTTTCAATGTCCCAAGCCCCCCCCCCCCCAAAAAGAGGTAAAGTTAAGTACTTGTCCCCCTTATTCTGTTTCTATATATCGATTTCTTTAAATTATACCTAGCATACCGGCTCAAATGTGACTCTCCCGTACAAACGTATGATATAATTGTCTTCTATACACTAGTCAATGGACATCTTCCTCCAAATGTAGCGTAATTCAGGTCTGCTAGTTCGTTCCTCCTCTCCACATTTCTCACTCCGTGCGTTGCCTCCTAAGGGGTAAACATTAGAGGACGCCTGCTTACTACTCCAACACCATGGCCGAAGGTTCTATAACCCCTTGCCAGCGATTCCCTCAACTTGAACGTTGTATGTGGCTCGACTTTTTAACTACTCGTGGGTCATGTCCCCCTACCATTACTGGAGGTACGGCTCGTCGTATGCGTCGAAGTAGGAAAAGATTTATGATATGTCTAAAGAGAAGCTCCCCTAGTCTCCAAATCGGTGTATGTAGTCGCCGATTTGGTTCGGTACTGGCTATGTCTATACCCTAGTTCAAAGTGGACTCCGTTATGTGTTATCGCAGTAGTTGGATCCTAAGAATCGACTATGTGTACTGCGTGTAGTACTTGCTTTTTTTATAGATTTCATAACGCAGAAAAGGCTCTATAAGCGCGTTAAAACGCAACGACTAACTTAATTTTGGCCCTGATCCTCTTCTAAGAGAGGTGCAATCGTTGGGCCGATTGCCAGTCTGCACCGCGAGGAGGTGTTGAGTCGTCGCAACCCTCAGGTCAAACTCGGACATTCATTTGGGCTCTAAAGGGGTAGGAACCAATATTTTATGTCCCAAGGAACTAGGCTTTAAACTTAAAAATATCGTATGTGTACATTTAGAGAGGAAGGATTTGCGTTTGTCCAGCTTGACTTGCGACATTGAAAATTAGTTCTGCTTTTTTCCGTCCGCTACGAGCCTAGTAACCATGCCCTCTTTGCTTGGCATCAAGATGCATAGCCCACGAATGAGGGCTGCGAAGAAATTATGGACTTCCTCATCTGATCACCCAAATATTTTCTACAAGTGACAAATACTGCTACAGTCGCTAACAAAGTTGGCTTCCCCGAAAACACCCATAAATTCGACGACTTTGGCTCGCGATTGCTTCACCAGAGATGTAATCGTATTACTAAACAACTGCCCAAATGTCTAAGTGAGCTAGACATTCAAAAGTGGGCGGGGAAGATTCCAGTGCTGCCGACGTCCGCACTCACCCAGTTCCGTACAGTATCGTAGCCGCCAAAGCTTACACTAGTTATTAAAGCTTGCGAAATATATTACAATTAGTAGGAGGAAAATATGAAAAATAAACAAATCTATGTGGAAAGAGGTTTTAAGGGTGATATAGATAAGCATTCAACAATGTGGAGCTATGCTGATTTACAACATGGCAATTCTATAGTTATAGTAGAAGTAAGAAAACTACCAGCAAACAATGCAGCTCGTAAGCCAGGATGAATAAAATCTATCCTTCCTTCTTCAAGAGAAAACTCACGTGCCAAGGTACAACTTTGCAAACTCTCTCTCCAGTCTCTCCAACTCACAAACCACATCTCTATAAAACACCGCTTGCAAGCCAGGATCACTGAGGTCTGTTGTACCTTCTCCGAAATCACATCCAAGACATTTCTTTACGACCTTTGCGTAGCTCGGTCCAAGACTTCGAGCTAGCGACTTCGAGACTCGGTCTGCAAGAACGTAGCGCGACCATTTGTTTTCGTAACTATCTGAAACCTCGCACTTTTCTCGAAAAGCACTTAGTGGGGCTTGGTGAGCGAGCTCGATAAGGATAACGCCTAGCTCAAAGAGATAAGGATTCCTCACGTAGGGGAAGGTGTCATGTTTAGACGTTGTTGAACTTTCCTCTTCTCCCTTGAGAACATGTTTATGAGACTTGCTAACTGGGACATTGAGATGTGGGAACGCGAGAGTGGTAGGCAAAGCATCTGTGCTGAAGAAGACAATGTCGTCGCCACACCAGGAGTCTTTCAGTATGGGGGTTGCGTAGAATTGGAGGACGGCGGAGGAGAGTTGCCTAGCTAGGCGGAGCCGCTCGTGCTGGAGGAATTGGTGCTCGCCGGAGTTTGAGGATATGGTATGTATAATTTGGGTAAGGGAGGAGGATCGCCCACTAGTAGAGGTTGTGATCGGTGGTGGGAAGTAAACGAGATGTTTATAGGGACCTGACTTTTCGAAGTATCCAATGTACTCGTTCACTGGTGTCTTGGCTCCATATTTTTGCAGTTGCTTGCAGAAATCATGTTGTACGCAGAAGTCTGGCAAGGTATGACCTTCTGGGAACGACGTGATCAGTGCTGTTGTTGTTCTCGTCATCATAGTGGAACGATCGTTACATGAAGTCGTATCGAAGGGTACAGTCTTGCACTTGATCCGCTTGACGGACGAATCGCATGTTGTAGAGTTTTCTCGTTTTAAAGTGTTGGAAAGCTCATTTAGTCGGTCTTGAGCCTCTTGCCGAGATTTAGCTATACTCTTCTGCGTTGATCTGGGAGAAGGTTCTCTGAAAGTAGAGTCGACTACAATCCAGATAGGTTCTGGAGCAGTGGGTGCACCAGTAGAACAATGTGCAAATGCCATATTGAACTTAACTAGAGGGAAATGCTGTTGCTCAACAGTGACATGCTGAGACTCTAGTCGGAAATGGGCTGAATGCTCTTCATGAAATTGGCAGGCTCTTGCTAAAGCTTGGTGTAACTGTACGGATGCCTTTCGCACCAATTCACAATCTTGTACAACTTCATCGGTTCGAGGAGGAGGATTGCAAGACGGTGGCGAGACTTGGTGAGTATCATCTAGCTTAATAGTTTGCCCTGCAAGAATACGGAAATCTTGATTGAGCTTTTGGAGATCTTCGAGTGTTGTCTCTAATCGAGATTCGGAAAGACTGAACTTCAGCTTCTTTCCAATTCGTGACCTCCAAGCTTTGTCTCCTATTGAACCCAGCTGATATTCTATCTGTTAGTGAAACATTTGAAGCTGGACTTGGAGCCTTACCGGGATTGATTGTTGTATTACTGATCCAAAGCTTTCGGTCTTCTCCTCGACCTCCTTAAGTTTCCCCCGCATGAGATTGATAATATTCATACAAGCCTCCCCAGAGTCCCCAAGCTGTATAGAGAACCTCTCATTCAGGTCTGCATCTCCCCATGATGGATGCTTGCCCTCTCTTAGCATCTCTTTTGCTGTCAGGCGATTGGTGAGAGTGGCCAAGAGCAGGCGACACTCATTCCGAAATATCGTTTTCTGGGTTCCTAATTGTTGTTGGTATTGATCTAGCTCGGTAGCGAACTTGCGATATCGTTTGAAAGGTCTGAAAACATCTTCGTAGTGCTCTGCCGCAGAGATCATGAGGGGTAATACCCCTAACACGAATCCCGCAGCTTCAACTCCTGCCATCTCAGCGTTTCCTCAAGCTGTAGAAACGAAAGGGGTAAATTGGTGGGAAATTCACCACGACGACACTTTGACGAGGCTCGAGGGAGTTAGAGTATGTCTCGAAACTTCTTCTTGTGAGGCTGTGAGGGGAGGCTGCGTGTAGCACTGCCACATTGTCCTGCATGGGGGCTGTGCTGTGCAGCGAGGCGAATTAGCGGGGCGGAACGTGCTAGGCGGCAACATCCAAGAAACCTCATCTCCAAGACTCTTTATACTCATCATCTAGAGGCTCTCATGGTATAACTTGATGCTGAGGCCGTCATCGAAAGCCAAACATGCGGTTAAACGACCAGATAGGCAAGGTAGTGGAGTGGATTGATGGCGCGACAATCTATCGATCGAGAGACGCTGAGGACGAGGGCGCATCGGCTGGCTTCGCCTGGACCCTATATGATCTCGATCTCAAACTTTTGACAAACCTCGTCCCGATTGTCTCGAGGGACCTCCCGACCACCTCGCGGAAAGATATCAAGTCCTTGAAACAATCTTCGGGCAATTTATTCTTGTGGGGTGATGGATTTCGCGACGGTTTGCTAGAAAACGTCCTGGAGGAGTCAGATGATCTTAAGGAGACGCTGTTGGCTTCGCTCGTTGGGATTGCGAGGTTGTTGATATATAGTGGGTCTAGCTTTGTAGATCTAGATGGATTTCGAAAAAGGCTAACTCTACTCTAAAGAAATTGCTGCGAGAGTAAGAAACACTTCGACTAACAATATAAAAGACCTCGTTGAAGAGCTCGGAGTTATTCTCGAGAAAGAATGGATACTTAGAGAAATTGGGCCTGATAGTGAAGGAGTTTCTGATAGCGATAATGCGGACCCCGAAGATTACGAAGACCATGATAGACTGTCGATGTCTATCGGTTCCTTGGCAACATATACCACATGTCTCATGGACCTCCTACCTTCGATGGAAGACACGTTGATCTTCGCAGATCGAGCCAACGACAAAGATCAAGCCCCGTCCCCATTGGAATTTCGCGTCTCTGGCCCGTCCAGAACATACATTCTCAACATCTATGATCATTTCTCGAACGCGAATTTTCGTCTCGTGGAAAGGCTTGGAGAAGCGAATTGGCAGCGACATATTGCACTCCGAAATGGGCTTACTAAACAAGCCGAGAGTGTTACTACTGCGATTGAAGAAGCGCCTAAATCTGTCTTTAATCCAGTCTCATTATTCCGGGACTCCGGTTTAGGAAGCTCCCTACCAGCCCAGACGAGTTATGCTCCTACTTTCGTATCACACACATCATTTGTTTCGAGCCAGGCTGATGAAGACGGTGGATGTTTGAAAGTCCCTCCTACTCCAAAAGCGGTTTCCAAAGGAATTCCTTTCAGTTGTGAAATATGTGGCCAGACATTGAGCCAAATTAAAAATAGGATTGATTGGAAGTACGATAATATCCCTCCTTTATCGCTGCAGGAAGATTTGCTTGCTAACATCTCTAGACGACACGTTTTCGCAGACCTTAAACCATACATTTGTACTTTCTCTGACTGTAAAGATGCTCTTAGGACGTTCCCGACTCGGGAAATGTGGGAAACCCACGAGTTTGACCAACATCGTTTCGATACTGTTTTGTGTTGTTCAGTTTGTTCTAGCAGTTTTCCAATGGAGGAAAGAGAGGACCATCTCCAAGTTGCGCACGGAATACTGTTGGAGAAGAAAACACTCGCAACCTCGCTGGGATTGTATGAGCAAAGAAAGCCTCATGAGGCGGCATCGCTTTCATGTCCCTTATGCTTATGTGTTCCTGGCAAGTCGAGACGGAATTTCGTAACACATGTGGGAAAACACATGGAAAGCGTCGCGCTGGCAGCACTGCCTCGAGAGAATGACTCCGATTCTGAGTCTGATTCTGATATCGGATCCACAATAACGACTTCTGACGTTCATCTTACCTCCAAACAATCTGATGGGACGACGCTCTCACTCTTAAGTGCTGCTATGAATAGGAAGGAGTGGGATGTTAAGTTGCTGCTCGCGACTGGCCAGGTTGAGGCTGACTCGGGGGATGTTCAGGGTCGGACACCGCTATGGTGGGCTACTAGGAACGGGGATGAAGCTATCGTGAAGCTACTGCTTGCAACTGGTCAGGTTAAGGCTGGCTCGAAGGATGATTGGGAAGGTCGGACACCGCTATCATTAGCTGCTCAGGGCGGGCACGAAGCTATTGCGAAGCTACTGCTCGCAACTGGCCAGGTTAAGGCTGACTCGAAGGACAATTATAGTCAGACACCGCTATCGTGGGCTGCTCGGGGCGGGCACGAAGCTGTTGTAAAGCTACTGCTCGCGACTGGCCAGGTTGAGGCTGACTCGAAGGGCGATTATGGCCGGACACCGCTATCATGGGCCGCTCGGGGCGGGCACGAAGCTGTTGTAAAGCTACTGCTCGCAACTGGCCAGGTTAAGGCTGACTCAAAGGACAATTATAGTCAGACACCGCTATCGTGGGCTGCTCAGGGCGGGCACGAAGCTATCGTCAAGCTGCTGCTTGAGACTTGCCAGGTCAGCACCGACTCGGTGGATAATCGTAGTCGGACACCACTATCGTGGGCTACTGAGTACGGACACGAGAAGGTTGTCCGGCTTCTACTTGATAGGGGCGCTGAGATCGAGTCAAAGGATAACTTTAGTCAGACGCCACTATTATGGGCTACTAGGGGCGGACAAGAGAAGGTTGTCCGGCTACTACTTGATAGAGGCGCTGAGATAGAGTCGAAGACTAGCTTTAGTCGGACGTCACTATCGTGGGCTGCTGAGCTCGGACACGAGAAGGTTGTCCGGCTACTACTTAATAGGGGCGCTGAGATCGAGTCAAAGGATAATCTTGGTCAGACGCCACTATTATGGGCTACTAAGGGCGGATACGAGAAGGTTGTCTGGCCACTACTTGATGGAGGCGCTGAGATAGAGTCGAAGGATAATCTTGGTCAGACGCCACTACCGTGGGCTACTGAGTACGGACACGAGAAGGTTGTCCGGCCACTACTTGATAGAGGCGCTGAGATAGAGTCGAAGGATAATCTTGGTCAGACGCCATTATCGTGGGCGTCTAAGCACGGACACGAGAAGGTTGTCCGGCTACTACTTGATAGGGGCGCTGAGATAGAGTCGAAGGATGATCTTGGTCAGACGCCACTATCGTGGGCGTCTGAGCACGGACACCAGCAGGTCATCCAGCTACTGCTTGAGAAAGGCGCTGAGATTTAGTCGGAGGATAGGGACAGTTAGACGCCGCTATTATGGGCTACTCATGTCGGTCACGGGGCCGTTACTAAGCTGCTGCGCGAGCAGGTTGGTTAATTGCTTACTTCACATTCTACTATACTTCGTGACTCAGGGAAATAATTCCATCCCTTGTTTAGATCCACAGACGCTGCAATTAGAGATTTGAACGGATAGGACAGCTGGGATTCGAGGTTTTAGAGGCGAACAAATACACTCTAAGGTTTAAGGTTTCATTTATTCCAACTACGAGTACATAGTTTTGTAATTAAATAAAGAGGGACTTAAGGGACTGGAAATTTCTTTGACGAGTTTGAGGGGAGGCCGGTTTTGTTAGCCACTGCAGTCTCAAACAGGCTGCGTGTTGCTTACCTTAGCTCTTAGCGCTGACAGCCGTCTCATGAGGGCCTACTCCGTTTAATTTGATCTACCCTGGCCCAACGCCGCATTAATCAAGCCAATGAAAAGAGCGCCACCTAGCACACGGCCTTCCTAGCCTCCAGCGCACGCTTACTAAATTATAGGGCTACCTCGCCCGATTCTAGCATACCTTTTGCTATGTTATTTTGCAAAAGTATATCCTTAGCTTTTTTCTCTATACTCAATTTCTATAAGATGTATATATACTAGGAGCTCCTACCGCCCCCCAGATCCCCGATAAACTCTCACTCAGTGTGTCAAAAAAATAATTAAGGTAATTAATTATATCTAATTAAATTAAGTAAATAATTAATTATAATTTAATTATCGACTTTCAAAAAAAATTTAATTATTAGAAAAATTATAATTAATTATAATTAATTATTTCTAATTATCTATAAGGTAGTTAATAGTAAGTAATAAGGCAATGGGTTTAAATTAGAGTATGGGTGTAAAAAGCACTAGTATTAAATTTAGTATAGAACTAATCTCTGTCTCTTCTTAGAGGTCTAGGGAAGGCTCCTATAAATAAGAGCCTAGAATAATATACGTATAATCTAGTAATTAATAAGTACTAGCTAGCTTACTAATTAGTAGTATTCCTATAATATAATAAGATTATTAATCCTCCTAATTACTAACTATACTACCTGAGAGCCGAGGTATATTACATGTACTAATGTCACGTGCAACTCTCTATATATTATAGTATACCCCCCTCTAAAGATCTTAGCCCCTAAGATCCATTAATTCATCCTAGTAAAAAACGTACTTAACTCTATTAAAGTAAACCTCTAGTATCTTAGAAGGTAGTTTTATTATATAATTCTAATTAGAGGGCGTCTAATTAGATAAGAGCTAAGACTATAATTATAGCTTAGAGGTAAAGACTAAGTAGTAATCACGATTTCGTTTATAGGGATACGTGCTCTAATTAGCTTATTTAGAATACTAAGGCGCTACCTTATAAGATTAACGCTACTTATTAGATATAGTATTAAAACTCTCTAATTAGCTTTAAATAGAATATTAGTCGAGATATTTATATAGAAAAACCTATATAAATATTCTAGGTTCTTTAAAGGTTATTCTTAGATTCCTAGGAAAGTGAGGTAACTAGTTACGTCGTTTCTAATTAGAATTAGCGCGAAATTTAGTAATTAATCTAAGTAATTCTCTACTTCTATTTAAGGACCTCTTTATAATATGAAAAGCTTCCCTCTTTTAATTATAACTATAACTATAACTATAACTTCTTATATATCTATTCTTATCTTCTAGCCTCTTCTTCTACTCTTCTTTAAGCCTTCTTTAATTATTTTTAATTAATTCTATAATATCTTTCATTATCTCTCCTTAGATTTATACTAAGTATAAAGGTGACCTTATAGCCTCTTTCCTTCTTATTAGTAAATACTTGAAATATTTTAAGTATTTACTTATTAATCCTAATTCCTTATATATAATATGTCACGGGCCAGGCCTTTATGCAAAGAAAACTGGTAGTCTTGATATAAGAAGAAATAACTAAGGAGGGAAAAGAGAGTCTCGCTCTCACACAAGCTAAATATATACGGGCCACGTGCCCCTATAGCTATAGCAATGAAGGTCACATGACTTATATGACCAAGTCCAAACCACGGGTCTAACCCGCTATATAATAGCTCTTAATAAGAAGAATTACGACTACTATAATAAGAATTCTAAGTCTAATAAACTAGTAAGTTCCTTACTCTTAAATCTAAGCTAAAACTAATATAATTTAAAGATTCCCTATAGCCTTTTAGAGGCTTACTAGGCCTAGGAAGATATTGTAATAATCTTTAAGGTATAGCTTAAAGTATATCCTAATTAATGAATAAAAGATTCTACTTATCTAGCTAATTAGACCTTTAATAAGTAAATAACTACTAATAAGCTTACTAATTCTACTTATTACCTTTTAAAGCCTAAGGAGGATATAACTTAGACTTATATCCTAATTATAAGTCTTTCTTAATATGAAAGAAAAGGTACTTAGTTAACTCCTTAAAGGAATATAAGAATATTTACCTCTAGGGTATTAACCTTATTACTAAGATCTCTAATAAGATTAAGTACTAGTCTACTATAAGTACCTCGAGTACTAAGAATATAACTCTTAGTATTATTTATAAATTAATTATAGAGATCTAGGCCTTCTATAAGGTTTATATAGTTATTATATATTTCTTAGCTCCTCTTAACTTCCTTATTACTAATATTATTATAGTATTAATATATTCTAACTAAGAATAAGTGAATTATAGAATTTATTTCCCGGTGGTTTACTAAGTCCTAAATAAGACTAGTATTTAGAGTTTAGTAATTTTAGATATAGGATTTATAAGATTTAGTATTTATTTCTTTAAGATACTTATAATTAATCTGCTTATAATAAACTTTTCTTAACCTTAATCTTTTCCTAAAATATAAATATAATTCTTATAAGCCTTAATAAAACCCTAGAAAAAAAGAACTTTCTTAGGTAAAAACTTAAGAAAAGAGTATCTTAATTACTATTTATAGCTATTTTTTTTAGGCTTTCTAAGTCCTCTCTTCCTTTTAGGAGGCCTTTCTTTTTGTCTTAGGGGACTAGAATTCTTAACTTTAATAAGTTATTAAGAGGTTATTATAGATTCTAAATTATAGTTTTTATTATATAATAATAGAAGTTCCTTAGAGTTTTTAAAGTTAGGGAAAGTAAGTAACTAAGTATTATAATCTTCTAGTTAGGATTTCTATTTAATTAAATACTAGTACTCCTTACTTTAATTATCTTACTAGTAGTTAATAATAACTTCTACTTCCTATTCTTATTCTTTATTATTATCTACTAATTCCGGAAGTTCTCTAGTAGAGTATAAGTAAGGTTCTTAACCCTTTTTTACTATATATTCTTTAAAGAAAGAAATATAGAAAGCTAAATATAAATAATTATATATACTTAATAATTCTAGCTTATATATTACTTATCTAATATATTTAAGTACCTTAAATAGACCTATGAATTTTAGCTTAAGTTTTCTTACCTTAAGTTTAATATTCTTTATTAATAGTATTACCTAGGCTCCTTTAGAGAAGTATTTATTTAACTAATACTTATTATAGTAGGTTTCCTAGTTATTTTATATATAATACTATAGATCTTAAAGTTTATTCCGCTCTACTTAAAGAATTTCTAGCCTCTTATATATAGCTAATACTTCCTCTATAATCCTGTCCTTAGGATTCTATAAAAGTTAAGGGTAATAGCTATAATATATATAAAAAGGTATATCTTATAGAATCTAATACTTTAAGTTATTATATATAAACTTTATAAAAGATAACTTCTTAAACTAGTTATTTTTTTAGGTATTATAGTAGTACTTTAAGTTGTATTCTCGGGCTTAGTTCTATTATTTTATTTAATTATTTATTTAAGGATAAAATATAGTAGTTAAATACTATTTATATATTAAATAGAAATAGAAGGTAAAGTAAAACTAGCTAGTAAACACTATTCCTTAATTAGAAACTATACTATTAAGGGAACTAAAGATCGAGAAAATATATTCTTATATAATATTAGTAAGCTCTAGAGAGTTAATTATCTTATAATAAGTAATATACCTAGTTATTTTAGATTACTAGTTAATAACTATAAGGATTATATTAAAATTAGGACCTCTTACTAGGTTCTTATATAGTAGTAAGCTTATAATAAAATCTATAGAGATCTTACTCTAGGATCTCTTAAGCTATAATAGACTACTAAGTAAGCTATATAGTAAATACCTTTTAGCCTTAACTCTCTAGTAGATATTATATTCTTAATAATAGTTATAAATATCTATTTCTATATTCTCCTAATACTAGGACTTTCTAAGGAGCTCGAGACTTTTCTTAATACTATAGTATCCTACTAGTAAGTTATTATAATAAAGCTTTATAACTTCTTAATATAAAGTAGGGTTATCTAGGATAATAATTCTTAAATAGTACTTAAGTAAGCTTAAATTATTACTCTAAATTTAACTCCTCTTAATATCTCTCTTACTAAGCCTCTACTTTATAATATCTTAATATTAAGAATTATTCCTCTAAATTACTTAGATAATATCTAGGAGAGGTTTAGATAAAGGAGCTAGCGTTATAGCTCTTTTAGTAGCTATATATATCTATATATAAGGAATAAGATATTTGTAATTATCTAATTTAAAAACTTAGAGGACTAAGGAGTTTATAGTCCCTTTAAGTAATATAGTTATAGATACCTCTATTACTCTAGCTTTAAAAGCAAGACTTTTAAGGTATCTCTTTATACCTTAATTCTTAACTAAGTCTTTAATTAAGTAATCTATATAATAATCTATTTACTTATCTTATAGTAAGCTAGTCTCCTTAGCTATTATAGAAATAGCGAGTATTAAATAGTATTTATTCTAAGGAAGAGACTCTCTAGATATCCCTAGGGACCTCTAAATTATAATAATAAAAGCTCTCTTTAATTTATTCTAAAAGATAAGAAGCTAAGTATTAATACAACCGGTTTCCCGAAGGTCATGTGATTTACGTCACATGATTTCCTATATATAGGACATAGGACATAGGACATAGGATATAGGACATGAGATATGGGATATAGGATATACTAGATACTAGTACTAATTAGTCTTAGTGTATTTAGGGATCACATATTAGAACCTCGATACTATAATCCCTACTTACTAGAATATAACAACTTTACTAACCTATATAATTAGTATTCCACGCCTATGTGATAGTACTACGCGTTACTAGTGAACTGACACTAATTAGTTTATATATATAGATTAAGAAGGATTAAGCTATACTTACTCAAGATTTGGTTCCTTAGGGGCAAAGCTATTATTTAAGTTAAAGAGGGGAAATACTATTAACTACTTTACCTATAATTCAGTTCTATAGGGAGGAAAGATACTATTTCTTACTAATTAACGAATAGTTAGCTATTTGACTATTTTTCTAACCTTCTTTTATATCAAAATCAACTTTCTATAACTACTTGAACTCCTAGAAACTCTGATTTTCAGAACCTCTTTTCCGGAAATCGAGATATTTCGCCCCTAAATTTCTTAATTTCTAGTAATTACCTCTTATAATTACCTTTATAAACTACCCGAATTACCCTCTTTACGAATTACTTCTTTACGAATTACTTCTTTACGAATTACTTCTTTACGAATTACTTCTTTATGAATTACTTCTTTACGAATTACTATACTTCGGACTAGGCACGAGCCTAGGGAACTATCACTAGTATAGTAGACAATATCCTCTCTAGATCTATTAAATCGAATCCCGCTCCTTCCTCTATGTCCAATAATAGCTAAGAGGACTACAGAGAACTAGTACGAAAATAGAGACCTAGAATCGTCGTAGCTAAGGCTATAGATAAAGATCTTACTAAATTCGTAAATACTAAGCTATATCTCTATTACTTCTATAAGATAATTAACGATAACTTATAAGAGCTATTTAGATATAATTTCAAGGACTTCACCTCCCGAGCCGACTTTAATAGACTCGATTTCGTAGAACTTCAATGTCTATATAAAGTCCTTCGATATAGTAGAGTACGTATTTAATAGAATAAGGGCTCTACCTTAATAGCTTATACCTTATTAGTTATTATAAGAGAGAAGGGACTATATATATAGATATAGGAGGATATACTTAAGGCGAAAGTAGATCTCATAAAGGGACTAATTTAATTAGCCTTTATTACTCCTATAGAGAATAAGCGCCTAAAACCTCGACCTACTATACCCCTTCTACTACCTCTTATAATTCTACCTCCCATGATTCCACCTCCTCCTCCTCTACTACTACCCCTACTACTATAGTACCCTATACCTCTACTAGATTATATAGGTATAGTACCTACGAATACCCCTAGAGTAGTAAATACAGGTATACTACTATTCCTATTAGTAAACGCACTAGTATTTCTACTACTACCCTTACTACCTCTACTAGACTCGAATATTACCTAATTAAGTTTAGCTACTAGACTCGTTATAGAAGTAGCTAAGATCTATATAGAGAAATAGAAGTATAATAGTTCTAATAGTAGCTTTAACTATAAACTCGTTATCTTCTACGATATCTATTAATATATAGAACTCTTACTTAGAGTATATATAAGAGCCTTTCTTACTATACTAAAGGGACTAGCCTAAGACTACTTATATAGTAACCTATTATCTCACTACTTATTCGATAACACCTATATAAGTATCTATAACTTCTTTAAGGGACCTAGATACTACTATATAAACCTAGATAAATAGAATACTATTAATCTAATTACTACAACTACTAAATACCCTAAAAAGAATACGTTTGAGGCTATTTAAATACTAATTAACGAGCTTTATTAACTATAATATAGCCTTACGCCCGCTTTACGAAGTACTGAATTCCTATATAATAAGGTCGTTACTACTTACTAAGGCGTTCGAGCTTATAAATATACTATATTAGACCCTCCTCTAGATCTCGCTTAGCTTATTAATAAGCTCTAGTTATTAATTACTATATATGAGAGAGAATATTAGACTAATTCTAGTACCTTCTTTACTAATTAGCGATACTACTTAAATAGCTAGAACTACTAGTTTAGTAATCGTTAATCCTTAAGCTAAAACTACAGAAACCGAGATAACTACTCGAATAGCTATAAGCCCTATAACCGCGACTATAATTATAATCGCGACGACTATTTGGATACTACGAAGTCGTGCTTTATATATAAGAAGCTAGACTACTGCTCCTAGAAGCACTTACTAGAGGAACGAGAGGCTAAGAAGGCCCGATTTAGAACCAGAAACCTTAGGTGATTTAGTAGTAAGGCACGAACTTCCCGAACCTTTAATAAATGCTTTAATAGCACCTATTTATAGTATATAGCCGAAGTCGAGAGAGAACTTAAGAGTAATAAAAACGAATTAGGTAACGCTTTTAAAGCTCTCTTAGTAGATACAGACAACGAAGATAAAGAGGATTAACCTACTAATTCCTACTTTACTTCTATCGAAAGCCTCTTTATTACCTCGGATATATAAGCCCCTAATATATGAACTCCTAAACTACTAATAATTACAGTAAATAACCTTATAGATAACCTTATAAAGCTCTCATTTATATACTAACTAATAAGTAAAAATCACGCCCTAGAACTAAACTTAGAACTTAATAGAATACCTATAGAAGACGTCTAAACCTTTATAATAAGAGGTGTATCTAGATACGATACTTAATACTTTTATAGAGTCGTAATTAATACTAGAGTAGCTAAGTTTTCAACTACTAGTCTCGATTAGTTCAAGGCTCTATAGTATACTAATAATAGCCTTATTCTCGACGAGAGTACTAAGGGTCAAGTTATAGTCTACTTTAGTATTAGATCCTCTTCTTCTATTAGATCTATAGTAGTAGAAACACTAATTAAGTAAGTATAATTCTATATTATACTTATAAAGACTCTATTTCTCCTTAGCTTAGCCGATATAGATAAGCTATAAGTCTACTTTAATAACCTCACTAACTATGTCATTACTCTTACTAGACGTTATATACTTGTCATATAACGTTTTAGTTACTACTTTCTACTTTAGAATACTATATTATAAAGCTTTATTTCTAAGTCTTTTACTTATAATCCCTACTTTCTTATAGAGGTTAAATTATAATAATTATATTATCGATTTAGTTATTTATTAGTTAGTAAGCTCTAGAACGTCCTAGAATAAGCTAGCTATAATATTAATATAGAAGCCCTAGAGTACCTTACAAAGTACTACGAATACTACTAAAAGAATAGAGTATCCCCTAGATAATTCAGATTTAACTTAAGAGACGACGTGAGCTTTAATTTCTCGATTATCGTCGATATCTTCTATATCTCCGGGAATCCTATACTTTATATAGTTAACGAAGGCACTAAATACTACAGGGGCTATTAGCTCTAGAATATTAGTGCTATATATACCTAGGATGCCCTAAAGCTATACTAGATTAATACTTATTTAGGTCCTCCTAATTAGATTATTATAGATACTAGAAAGTAGTTTATGAGTAAGGAGTTCGCTTAACTTATAAATACTATAAGAACTAAGGTGAAAATCGTTCTTATAGAAGTATACTACTCTATAGGAATCATTAAGCACTACTATAGCTTAATTCGATACACTTACCTAATTATTATAGCTAAAGTCAAGGGAATTACGAAGGAAATAGTACTATAGATAACCTTTAAGGCTCTAAATAATACTATAAGTATTAGTAGTATAGTTCCTACTCTCCTAGTTTATAGTATACTCCCTTAATTAACCGAATATAACTTACTATTACCTTTAGTCTCCTAGTAATTAGTAGCCCTCAAGAAGGCAATAGTAGAGATTTAGAACCTATGAGCTAAGTATTAAGTTAAAGATACTCTAAATACACGAAATAGACCCTCTATAACCGATATCTATGAACTTATACTAAATTCGAATATTCTAGTATAGCGTGAGGGGAATACTAGCTAGAAGGGTAATAGGAGGGACTATATAAGCTCGTAGCTATAAGTAGAGAATCGTATATACTAGCTTTATCACATAGTAATACTACCTTCTAATTAACCTCTATAAAGCTATTCTACGAAGGGGACATAAAGATTAACGACGAACTTAAGCGTGATCCTAAGCTCTATAATCCCGAACTCTATAACGAAGGCGAAGGTAATATAGGTATAATTCCTCCTACTATCTTAACTATTCTACTAAAGTATAGTAGAGGACGACCCTATAAGTACCTTAATATAATAGTATTCCTATAAGATAATAATAATAGCTTATATAATGATTCTTATTAAGCTAAAGTTACTAGTCTCCTAGAAAAGAGTATATTTGAGGTTAATTCTAGATCTCAGGTAATAGAAGGGGTATATATCTTCAATTCCCGCTTCGTTAATGAGATCAAGAATAAGGGCACAGAAAAGGAGTATAAGAAGTCGAGACTAGTCGTCTAAGCCTATAATAATAGTAAGAAATACATATTATTAACGTAATTACCGACTATTTAATATATTAGCTAGAGAGTTATCCTCTATATTACTACTATAACTATAGACACCTCAGGACTATATTTACGGGACATATTATAAGCTTATATCTAATTATTAACTCTACTAAATCGCGATTTCTATATTAACCCACCTCTTGAGCTTATAATAGAGCTAGATCTAGAGGATAGTTTAGTATTAAAAGTCGTAAAACTACTCTATAGAGTACTAGAAGCTAGAAACTACTAGTTCAAGACTTACTACTCTTACTATATAAACGAGCTAGCTATAAAGTAATTAATATATAACCCTTACCTCTTCTATAGTAATCGTTCCTTCGGAATTATTAGCCTTTAGACTAATAATACTCTATTCCTTAGAGACGACGACTTCACTAAGGTAGAGTATCTAAAGCTCCTAGAGGCTAAATTCCTAGCTAAGGAGTATGAACGTCTTATGACTAACTATGACCTTAAGTTTAATAGAGGCATTATTCATACTAATTCCACTAGTATTACCCTCACACAGGAACGCTAGTATAGTAACCTCTACCCGGTAATAGCTAAGAACACGACTATAACAAGTAATAGAGGTATTATATATCGAAACCTTATGATTAAGGAATAATACATTACCTAGCGAGCTCGAAGAGCGTATATCGTATTAACTTACTAACTAGAAGCTTCGTATAATTACTTAGTAGCCGCTTAAGCTATCGAACCTACAGAAACTAATATTAAAGCCCTTAATAAGTAGATTTAATAGTAAATCGAAAATACTACTAGAGGACTATGTTTTATTAAGCTATATAAGGAGTCCCTATACCTAATCGTCTTTATAGACGCCTCCTTTATAAGTAATCGAGACTTCTCCTCTTAGATTAGATACGTTCTAGTCTTAGCGAATAGCTCTAGACACGCTAATATTATTCACTAGTTATCTACGAAGTATAAGAGAGTTACTAGAAGTATTCTAGCTTCTGAACTATATAGTATAGCTCACGGTTTCGATATAGGCGGCTTAGTTAAGACTACGATTAATAGAATACTCGAAATAGAAGTCCTACTAGTTATCTATATAGATTCGAAGTCCCTCTATGAATACCTAGTTAAGCTAAGAACCACACGAGAAAAGCGACTCATAATCGACGTAATATACCTCTACTAGGCTTATAAACGACGAGAGATCACGGAAGTTAAGTAGATTAAGGGAGAATTGAATCCTACTAACTTAATAACGAAATCGAAGCCCTCGAATACCCTCAAGTATCTAATTAATACGAATACTATATAGTTAGATATTAAGGAATAAGTTAAATACGAATAGGGATATATAGAATAAAAGGAATAAATATATAGAATAAGAAGAATAGATATATAGAGGGATATAAGTATATAAGAGGGCACACTAAGTACTTAGGGATAATCTAGTACTAGGCCGGATTAGGAAATCTATATACGAATAAGGGATACTGTTTTTCGTATGTTTTTAGTACTTTTATATCGGTTTTCGCGTTTTTCAAGTAGTTACTAGTATTAGTACAACCGGTTTCCCGAAGGTCATGTGATTTACGTCACATGATTTCCTATATATAAGACATAGGACATAGGATATAGGATATAGGATATAGGACATAGGACATGGGATATACTAGATACTAGTACTAATTAGTCTTAGCGTATTTAGGGATCACATATTAGAACCTCGATACTATAATCCCTACTTACTAGAATATAATAACTTCACTAACTTATATAATTAGTATTCCACACCTATATAATAGTACTACGTGTTACTAGTAAACCGACACTAAGTTATATTAGAGCCTTCTTTATAGTTAAGTCTTTTACTAAGTTTATTTATAAGGTTTAAGGCACCTTTATAATAAATAATTTTAAAATTATATATTATAAGATATATTACTTAGTATACTTAATAGCTCTCTAGATACTTTATTTCTATAAAGTATTAGAGGTTATTATAGTCTATAATAACCTTAATCGTGAACCTAGATCTTTTAAGGTAATAGTACTAATACTTAAAGACTTCTATAATTATAAGTAACTCCTTATTATAAGTATTATAATTTTATATAGCTCTAGTGAGTTTCTAGGACTAGAATATTACTAGATACTAGTATTTCTTAGGCTTATTACTAGAATTTACTTATTAAGAAATAGTACTAGTAATTACGAACTTTAATGTATTAGTTTTGACTTAAATCTTCTTAGAAGAGTTAAAATAGACTAGGATAAGCGTTATAGTAAAAGCTTCCTTAAGATCCTTAAAGCTCTTATTAGTTACTTATATTTAAGTAAATAGGCTAGATTTATAGCCCTTCTCTATTCCTTATAAGAGATTAGTTATACTTATAGTTACCTAAGAGTAATAGTAAATAAACCTATAATAGAAGTTAGTAAATCTAAGGAATACTTAGATATTATAAAATATCTCTAGTTTTAGCTATTCTATAATACTATAGATCTATTTAGGATCTACTTAAATACCTTTCATTTCGATAAGGAAGCCTAAGAATTCGACTTCCTTAATATTAAACTCGTATTTACTAAGTTTATAGAATAGGTTATTTTTATATAGCCTAGTAAGTACTTAGTAAATATAATTATAGTATTTATCCTTATTTCAGGAGTAAATTAGGATATTATCTAAATAAATAACTATAAAATAATCTAGGAGCCCTATAAGAGTAATATTAATATATACTTAGAATATAGCTAATATATTAGCTAGTCTAAATAGTATTATAAGGTACTTAAAATATTTATAATAGGTCCTAAAACCTATCTTCTACTCATGTCCTTCACGAATTCTTATATAATAATATATATCCTTAAGATCTAACTTTGTAAATATCCTAGCTCCTTAGAGCCTATTAAGGGTCTTATTAATAAGAGGAAGTAAATATTAATTCTTAATTATAACTTTATTAAGGCTATAATAATTAATATAATACTATAGCTTATTATCCTTCTTAGGAGTAAAGAGGATAAGCGCCTTTATAAGGCTTATACTAGGCCTTATCTAATATTTATAAAGCGTATCACGTAGATATAGACGTAATATTTCTAGTTAGGTCTCTAATAGATTATATAAAGGTCTATATAAGACTATATTATCTATATTAATAGAGTATTTAATACTACTAAGATTAGGAAGTTCTAAAGCCTTATTAGGGTCGAAAACCCCTATAAAGTCTTTACTATTATTTTAGAGGTATTTAGGCACCTCTAAGGCCCCTTTCCTAAGGGTATTAACTTAATATATTATATACTCTTATCTAGTATTACTAGAATTATATAAGGAGGTAAATATCTAGTAACTATTATATATATAAGAAGCCTATTACCTAGGGTAGTTATATTCGCCTTTAGTTAAGAATAAGGCTTATAGTACTACTTTAGAGTAGTTATTAAGCTCCTCCCCAAACTCTTTTAAGGTTAAGATCTTAACTTTATTAGGCTAAGTAAGCGTATATACCTAGTACTTCTTAATATAATTAGTATACTATATAATAGTTACTTCGTAGAATTCTATACTAAAGACGAGGCTATAAGAGCTTATATTCTTATATCTATAGAATTAAAGCTTAAAAAGACATATCTTATTATAATTATCTATAATAAATACCTTAAGATTATAAGCTTAATAGACCTTAAACTTATTCCTATAAAAGGTTATAAACTCTTAGTTATATTTAGCTAAGGCTATAAAGCCCTAGCTCTAAGCTTATTTATTATTAAGAAAGTTATAATTAGACCTAGTATTACTAAGACTAGTATATACCTCTAAGGTACTTACTTTAAGTTAAGTTAACCTTACCTAAATAGATATATAAAGAAATACGCCTTTTTTATTATAGCTAAAATTACTAATATTCAAGATTTGGCCTTTTCTTTTCCTAGTTCCTTAAGAGGTATATCTCTAGAACACTCCTCTATAGTAATCTTATTAACTTACTTCTATAAGTACCGAGATTCCTTAATTATCTTAGCTTTTTTAGGGTTCTAACGAGCTTATTTATTATACTTAGAGTACCTCGAAGATCCCGAAGTATATCCTTTCTAATTATAACTCTAGTAGATAATTTATATATTAGAACTAGTATTATAATAAGACTTAGAAAGAACTAAACTATTACCTAGGTTATTCTCGTAAGCCTTTTAGTTCTTTTCCTTCTTCTTTTAGTACTCTTATAGATTAGAATTTATAGAGTTAGGGTCTTCTAGGTAAAATTACCCTTACTAGACTCCCTTACTTTAGCTCTCCTTAATTTTAGGTAAGTAATATATTCTACTTTCTATGCTTTCTCTAGCTACTTAGAAATAGACGCCGCCTTACCTCTTAAGAGGATAGATATAAGTATCTAATAAGTCTTAAAGTTAGATAAAGTAGTATTGAGAGTCTAGACCTAGTCCCTTTTAAGGTATAAGTCCTAATTAACTTTAAGACTAATTATCTAAGTATATAGCTTAGTAATAGTCTCTTTGTCCTTTTAATAAAGATCTTAAATCTCTTTAAAAGTATCTTACTAACGGGTTTAAGGAGCCTAAAGTATATTAGCTAAGTAAGCCTTAAACTTCTTCTAATTAATCTCATATACTAGAGGACTCTATTTTATTATAGCTTCTTAAGTATTATAAGGGTTATCCCTAAGGGCACTTATAGTAGAATTAACTCTAGTAAAGTATCTATTATAAGTCTAAGGCTAAGTCCTAAAGACTACCTCCTAGGAAGACATAAATATCCTCTATTCTTTAAGGGACTTTCTATAATATAAGTCTGGTATCTAGACCTTAAGAAGTTTCTCTTAGTCTAGTATTATTTTTAAGATATTATATAACGACTCTTAATAAATAGTATTAAGATTACTCTTAAAACCTATTATATTAGGAAAAGAGGTAGATTCTAGCCCTATTCTAAGAACTTCCCTAGTAGGAATTACTATTAAGGATAGAGTAGACTTACGAGTAAAACTCGGACAAGATATAAAGAACTTTAAGGTATCCTAAAGAGTACTCTTATATTATTCTAACTAAAGGATATATTAATTAATTATATCTACTAATTCTTGCTTTTATTAGAGCGCTTTAACTTCGACTTATAAGGTCTATTTTATAGCTTAAGTAATAATAACCTAGGCCTTAATTATAGTATCGAGTTTATTACTAAGATTATTATCGTTATTAGGGTTACCCCTAAGAAGTACCTAAATAGCTCTATTAAAAGTATTAGAAGAGCCTTTATTATTTCTATTTCCTCCCTAGGGATTAATTTAATTAACTTCTTCTTTCGGAGTAGGGTTAATAATAAGCTATTATACGCTTTATAGATTCCGTAATATAATTACGTTATTAAACTACTTCCCTTAAAGGCAGAGAGATTAGCTTATAAGGTAGTTAATAGTCGGTAATAAGGTAATAGGTTTAAATTAGAGTATAGGTATAAAAAGCACTAGTATTAAATTTAGTATAGAACTAATCTCTATCCTTCCTTAGAGGTCTAGGGAAGGCTCCTATAAATAAGAGCCTAGAATAACGTATATATAATCTAGTAATTAATAAGCACTAGCTAGCCTACTACTTAGTAGTATTCCTATCATGTAATAAGATCGTTAATCCTCTTAATCACCGACTATACTACCCGAGAGCCGAGGTATATCACATATGCTAATGTCACGTGCAACCCTCTACACATCACATTATCACGTGAAACCTATATAAAAGTTATATAAGTAATAAATTCTCTTCTTTTTCTTTAAATAATATATAACTTAAAGTATAAAGAGAGTAAATATTAATTGATTTCTAAAGAAGAGAGAAGGAGAGTAAGGTAATATATATGTGAATTAATTGCTCTGGATATTATATGACTATACCCACGTGACTATAGAAGTCAAAACCACTACTATAGTACTTATTTACAAAGATAAGTAAAGTAAGTAAAGGCGGGATACTAGTTATTAAGCCTATAATAGTAAGGCAATATCTAAATTAGGGTAAAATACGCTTTACTTTTACGCTATAACGCTTTTATTATCTTTATAGTCACGTGTAATAACACGTGACCCAGTAATTAATTATATTTAATTAAATTAAGCAAATAATTAATTATAATTTAATTACTATAATTCTGACTTAATTTAATTTGATTACCGGCCAATAATTATAATTAATTAAAATATTTGACACACTGCTCTCACTGAACCTAACCCCGCGATGAGATAAAGGGGCATGTGCTAAATTTTAGTAGTATATACGTTATAGAATAGCAATGCGTGCCCCGAAAGTCGCTATAGGGATCTCAAAGAAATCGCGATGAATCCATTAGCTAGCTTAATGCAGCGGGTTAGATAGGATAGATCAAATTCAAAGATAACAAAGCAGGGTATATCAAATTTTAGACCACTCTAGCATGGCTGAGAATATGCTGGAGGTCGGAGTGCGGCGTTGGGTTATAGCATGTTGCTTGTTCCCGAATGGAGGAACATCATTTCTTGAGCGAGCCATCGGGTAAAGCTCAATCCTATGTTGAAAGAAAATTCAGAGACGCGATATTTGAGTCTCTTTCTCCACCATCTCTTTCGCTTTCGTTTCTTAGTTTGCCAACCCTTTACTTTCTCTTACCACGAATCTTCTTTCCGCGAGTCAAGTAACAATTGCATGAACAAGGCAGTATTTGGCATGTAATTAGGCTTTAAAATATGAGGGTAAAGTTAATGTAAATTGAGATGTTGAAAGTACAAGAAGTGCGGTTTAGCGGAGCGTTTATGCCTCTGCAGCTGAGCTAATCCAAAACGGGGAGAATCACGTGTATGGTCACTGACATCACGTGAGAAGTACACGAAGCTAAATTTGCCGCAATGCAGCTCAAAGCCTCCCTCTTGCTTTTCACAGTCATTTCCACTACCTTTGCACACGGAATCGCGGTCCGGGTTCCCTAACCAGATCTCTCTACTGGCAGCGCTCCTCCTACTTCCTTCCCGATTCCCATTCTTCTTGCTCGTTTTCCGGTGCCGGTTGTGGGTTGGGGTTGCTTGTTGGCCATTTTTGGAGAGGGGATCAGTGTCGCTTAGAGGAGGAGGGTGAAGTGTAGACGGTGCTCGAGGGAATGAAATGGAAGGAGTGTGGCTTCCCCACGCTGCCTTCACACGCCGTTGTCGAGGGCGCTGTCGGATAGGATTTTATGGCCGCCCATTCTGCATTTCTCTGATTAGAACGGAGACTTCGACTGAGGAGGTTGCAGTTGCGGTTCCACTAAACTAATAACAATTAGTGTTCAGCTACTGCAAAACAATCTTAGATCCGCCGATCTTTCACATAAACACGCAGGTTTGAGGTTTGGACGTATTCTGGTGAAACTCTATGTTGAATTGCCATGTGGTTGACACGTGATGTATATTCAGGACAGCTTTATAGTCCTACCCCGCACGCCTTCCCATGAGAAGAATATCGAGGAAAGACGGTACAAAGAAGGTAGGAAATCGTTCCATATAACTAAGAGTAATTGTGTTCGGTTTGATATCCTGAATCTCGGCGGTATGCTCAACGATTCGGATGAAGTCAGAGAGGGAGAATGTTGGAATAGGGGTATATTTTCGTGGTATTCTACTTCCAAGCATCTTCCCCGGAACTCCAAATTCATACCTCGCCATCGCTGAACACCTCCAATGCACACTTCATCTTTGAAGCTCCCATATCGATCAACAGAATGTTACTTCAGGCCGTAAGCCCTAAATCCCCCCATCTCTTTAAAATCTCGTCTTTTTCATCCTTCGTCGCCATTCCAAAATGTCGCAGCCCCTGCTTCAAGCGCTGCGCAATCAGATTCGCCTTCAGCCCTCTTGAATACCGCTTCTCAAACTGCTTCTCCACACCTTTTAACGTATACCCCGTGACACCAAACGCCGCCGCGCTGGTCTTGAACACCAACCCTCCTACGCCCTTCCCAATGCCCTTGCCAAAGCCAACCACACCATCTTTCTTCGTACCGTAGTAGGGTTGCGTAACAAGGCCTGTCACGCCATCAAAGAGACCGAAAACTACTTCCTTAGAAGCGACCTTGACGCCGGACCCGAGACCCGTGATGTTGTCGCGACGACGGACGGTGTCATCGTTCAGCAGGACCCAAGGCGCGTTATGGAAGCCATTCGCAAGGTTGTAAAAGAATGATACTGGGACACGTAAACCGGTCACGACCATCGATTGCGCGAAATGGCCCGTCTCCAGCGTTGCCTCGTGGACTCGCCCATGCTCACGGCTCGGAGTAGAATAATGACTCGAGCCCGTATAAGTCCTATGAACCGGGGACCAAGAGTGAGTTTTCCTGTGTTTCGATTTATCCGTGTAGTTTGGGAGGGTTTTGGCGGCCATTTTAAAGGCGAGGTTCTCGACGCGCTGATCGCTGTAGTCCTCGTTCGCGCGGGTGACGGGGTTGTGGCTGTAGACGCAGTCGAGGGAGGCGGTGTACGCCAGCGGCGGGGGACTTTCGTTAGAGCTTGAGGAAGCCGAGTCTCCGGCAGGGCGTTTGCGGATCGTTTTGGACAAGTTGCGGGAGTAGGAGGCTACGGCCGTAACTGCACCGGTGACGGCGCCTGATGCTACGGCTATGGCACCTAGCACTGGATCTCCAGCGCCTTCGTCGACGTACCAGTCTCGATGTTTGACGCTGTTTGTGGTGAGCAGGATAGCAGTTATGAGAGGCAAGTAGACACTTACAGTTTCATGCGTTCGAGACTGGATATCCCATTGTCGATGAGCACAGATGCTGCAAGTGTGCTGAGCCGTATATTGGTGTTCTTGATCCGCCAGTCAGCTATTCGGTCAGGTAATATCAAACACCGCATAGAGTCGATGTTGACCATGTTGTGGAAGGAAAGAGCAGCCTGCTCTGCGCCATTCTCGTTCGTAATTTTCTTGGCCATTTCTTTCACTGCTGCCTGCACGTCAGGCCCCAGGGCAATGGTGATACTTTCTGCAAGAGTCTCTTCTGTCATCCTCTTGAACGGTACAGGTTCCGGTCCAGCTCCCGCTTTGTGAACCATGGCACCCCAGAATGGCTGATCTCCAAAGAAGGGAACGACGACTGTTGGCTTCCCCATAGCGATTCCAATCGCAGTCGTTCCGGCTCCTCCGTGGTGAACGACGGCTGAGACATATTGAAAAAGCCAATCATGAGGGACATTTCCGAGTAGAAACACCCCTTCTGGTACTTCTATATCACTTCCAAGCCCACCCCAGCCTTTCGATACAAGTGCTCGTACACCAGCTCGCTTCACAGCCGCGAATATCATTTTGGTAAGTTCGTCGGGGTGGTCGACGACGATCGATCCGAACCCGATGTAAACAGGTGGTGCCCCGGCGTTTAGGAATGCCATGAGGTCTTCGGGTGGTGTGTAAGACGAAGCTTGATTGAGGAAAGAGAAGCCACTGATGTTAATGTGGGATCCCCAATCCGATGGTTTGGATATTAAGGCCGATGACCTGGTCATGTTAGCTCACAAAATGTAGTCAGCGGAATTGTGACGACAAACCAGGCATATGTGAACGGAACTTTCATCCTAGAGAGAAGCATGTGTCCCCAGAGCGGACTTATTGGGTCTAAATTTAATGTCTTCATCCGGAAGCCGTTGATGACATCTCCAAGCCTGGTTTCTTGTCAGTGAAGATTTATCGGTGAAGGAAATACATTTCTTACCCTTGCCAGGCTAAAAGCTCCATCATCGTGTATGAAATGTAGTTGCCAAAATTTGAATCGGCTTCGTTTCTGTCCATTGATGCCAGCGGGTGAGGAAAGTGTTGAGTAGGCGACCATGGCATGCTAAAGGCCGAGATTAGCTCTCTGCCAAAGTGGTCAATGAAGGGATGCTTACGTGAACATCATGTGCAGGGGAATTCCTAGCTTCTCCGCGCAATGGATATGTCCGTAGCTCGGCGGGTTTGCAATGATCGCATCCGCAATGAATAACCTATCCACCTCCTCCTCTCTCGTTAACGGAGGTCCTACCTTCTCCGAGCCCAACCCATCTCCAGGCTCAATACACCCCCTCCAAGTGCCCTCCAAAATCTCCGCAATATCCGCCCGTCTCTTTCCCACATCTCCAGCCTTCAGACTCTCGATGCCCGGCATCAACCCGGGATTCTTAACCATATACGCCATTAACGTCGCCGGATCGCCTCCAATGGAGAAGAACTCCAACCCGTTCTCCTCCACAAAGTTCTTGAAAACAGGGTGGGTGCAAATTCTGACTCGGTGGCCGTACTTTTCCTTCAACACCTTCCCGATGGCAATAAACGGTTGGACGTCACCTCTCGATCCCACGATATGGACTGCGATGTTCATGCGCGGTAGCCCATTGAAATTTCCCATAACGGAGTGGAAATTAGAGACATATTTCTTGTTGTTCTTGGTGAGTTCAACTCCAACGGGATCCCGGCCTCTTCGGAGCTTTGTCGTCCGCTCGAAATACTTTGCCAACTTCGAGGCCTCACTGAGGTGGATGTTGACACGGCCATCATTGAGGATATCAGCTTTGGCTGTGAAGTGCTCGTTGACGGTGTGGACGCGGTGCAGGGAGGCGTCCGCCATGTCTGGGACGTTTGGAAGAAGGGGCGAAGAGTACAGAAAAGTAGCAGGAGGAAGGGAAGAAGTAGAAAAGAGAAGGAATCCCGGCTTCAGAAGACTACTTCATATACCACGGAACAAATTGAAAAAGCTATGTGAACAAGAGGGTATTTGTCGTGTACTCCGTAGTTGATGACAAGCCGATCCGCTGGGATGTCCATTGCCCCATGCTAAGCCCCCTTTGGTGAAGCCTGCGGTGTGAGAAGCTTATCGAGGCCCGACAGCCACTGAAATCATGTATTCAGAATCGAGCGCAGAGTCAGCGTTCCTTGCATTCCGATACGTCTTCAAAGGGATGAGGCGCTTTCAGGCGCTGCAGGGTGATTATTAAACACTTTCCTTATTAAGGCAGTCAAACCTTTTTCTTTCGTTGTCGGTGGTCGGGAATGCGCTCCAGCGATACGGCCGCCGCATGTGCCCGTTTCAGGGGTTGTTCGCGTGGCGGTATGCCCGAAGATGCCGAAGGCTGGACGGGTCGGTGTTACGGTAGCTTGGGCATTCAGCAAGATCAAGGCAATAACTGTTCTTGACTTTAACACCGGAAGATCAGGAAGCTGGTGGAAGTGAAGTGTAAAGGATAGAGGAAACCTGGAGTTTAGACCACTCCTAAAGTTGGTAAGGCTGGGTCGCTGCTTTACATGATTTTGACCGCCGCTTTTACGACGCGAGATCTGTTTCCCACGACGCGTTTTCTCTCTCCTTCACAGCTTCACTCCTCAGCAGTCGCCAGTCGAGAAGTCGGTCGAGGACCAGCATCCCTCCCCACCAACGCGAGATGGGTAGACCAGCCAATCAATACAATCAATCCCAGGGCTGGCGAATCCAGAAGCAGCGCCGCGAAGAAGCCCGCAGCAAACTCCCGGCCTGGTACTGGCGGGTGTTGTCCATGCGCTTCGACAGTGACGTTGAGCCGGGAGACTATGACGAGGACATTTCTGAGTTGGGAGAATCAGACAAGTCGAGCGAGGAGGATGACGAGCGCGAGTGTGATTGTGGCGACGATGTCTCGGAATGCGATTGCGATTTGAAAGACGGAGAAAACACGGACGAAGAGAGTGGATCAGAGAAAACATGCAATGGATCCGATGCCGAATTGTACTACGAATTAAAAGAAGAGCGCAAAACACGAAAACGAGAGTTGTTGGAGGGGCGTAAAAGAGAAGAGAAAGCAAAGGAATTAGAAAAGGAATTCGTGAAGGGCAAAGAAGACGAAGTCAACGCTGCATACCAAGCTTTCAGGAAGGCAAGAAGGAGAGCCAAGAAGAGGGGCGAGAAGATTCCGATTGATTTTACCGCCAGTCGATCATACAAACTCTACTCTTCGGATCATGTTGAATGGGCATACGATCATTCAATAATGTATTCAACGCAACGAGCCGACTTCGACTACATAGACGAGTGCGATGGCGGGGCTCCCTCACCAAATGATGGGTCAGAGAAGCCCCTATACGGACAGATCTACCTCGACGGCGCAGCAAACTGCACCTTCGGCCCCATTCCCGTCCCAAAACGGGCAAGGCGCAAGGACATGGCGGTCACTAGTTCTGGTGATGGCGGCGGGAAGTACGACCTGAGGCTCAAGTTCTTCGGAAACGAATACCTGAAAGTGAGCGTCCCTCGCGCACTAGTTGAGGGTGGCCTTAAATTACGCTCTGGTGCGCCAGAGAGATTCGAGTTCGTTGGGATCGTCCGAGATCTCGAGGAGGAGAAAATCGAAAGGAAGAAAGCGTGCCCGGCCTCGCCTCGTGAATCCTATTTCGAGATGGACCTCTGGTAGTGCGTTCACCGGGCGACCTTCTCGTCGGCCAATTCTTTCCCGCCCACTTCGTTTTCTTCTTGTGACCCCTGTTATATGTACACTTAGACAAAATTATTCTTCTCTTTGCGAGCTTTGTCTACTTTGCGATTCAGACGCATCCCCGAGTCATTCCACCAGGTCAATGAGCGGTCTCGCCAGGAGCAGAATAAAGTCTTCTTCCACTTGGCAGATCTCTTCTCTATTGAATTGGAATATACTTATTGTCTCCTTTCTACACATATTTGTACTTACAGTGTTTCATTTCGATTACACCATGTAGTTGACGGGAGTTCTCGGATACAGATTGTTCTAATATGAGCTATTTTCGTGTTCCTGTTTCTATATAATTTGGCTAGCTAGAGTAGGTAATCATGTCTTTATACCTCGTATAGTTCCTGGAGCATAACAAGTGCAAATCTGAACACCTGGAAGGCTTGGGAGGGAACATCCGAACATGTGACCTTCAAGTGCCCCGCACGTACCCCGCACCTCGCACCTGAAGTCCCTGGGGTGAGGGCCCAAGTGATAATTTTCAGGGGTGAATTATGGAGCCTTTATCGCTAAACTTTAGCAATCTTACACCCTATACCTAATACCCGTAGACTCGTATACGGCTAATGTCAATAGAGCGTTTACTAATGCAGCTCGCGTCCGGAACAAAGTAACACCACATCCCACCAACGGTACGACATGGGACGATGCAGGTACAGGGACAACTACCCAGTAGCCAAGAGCAACTTGATCGGGAACGTAGTAGTTGTACCTCTCGATTGGCACGTCGGTCCGGTCCCAAAGCTCAAAGTGTTCAGAATCTCTCCACTTGCCGTCAGATTTATTACTCACGACCCGGGTTAAGCGGACCGTTTTACCCAAATCGTACGCGTCTTTAAAATAAAGTAAGCTTATTCTCACACGATCGGATGCTGAACTTACCCGGAACACATCCCAGTAGCCCGGAATTGCAGCTCAGCCATTGCAGATTGCGTAGCCTTAGTGTGCTTGATATAAAGCTCAAAAACATGGTACATTCCCATCGCTAATCTGTCGTGTCTCCGCACCCACATGCTTTTGATTCCTTCGCTATTCCAACGCAGAACATTGTTTGCCTAGCATGCATTTCTCACGTGTTTCGCTTGCAAGTCTTGCTGCCTCTCAGGTGGCCGCGGTGACGCTCTGGGCTGCTTCCTATGGCGGGGCAGGTCTCGGTGATGGCGGGGTCACTTCCTTGAAGCTAGACAAGACTGATACGGGAGCATATACGCTCAAGCAGACGAGCTTCCTCAATGGTAGCACTTCCTGCGGAGCTCAGTCTTCATGGTTGACCAAGGACGCCTGGAACAATGTCATTTACTGTGTCGATGAAGCTTGGGGGGCGGCCAATGGCTCGATTACCTCGTTCCATTCCTCACCAAGTGGATCGTTGACCCTATTTGACAAGCAAATCAGCCTCGGATCTCCGGTTTCCACAGTTGTGTATAATGGAGGTGCAGCTCTCGCAGCAGCCCACTAGTAAGTCCCCTTCCCCTTTCTGTCTTGCAAAATTAACAAGTGCAGCGACACCTCTGCAGTCACCACCTGGAGCATCCTCCCATCAGGCGGCCTCAAGCCAATGCAAGTATTCCGATACAAGCTCGCCGCACCTGGCCCCAACCCCATACGTCAAGACGTACCTCACGAGCACGAAGTGATCCTCGACCCCACCGGCTGCTTCATCGTGGTCCCCGACCTCGGTGCAGACCTCCTCCGCATCTTCGCCGTCAACAAAAAGACCAGCATGCTCTCCGAAAGCTCCACCTTCGCTGTCGCCCCTGGCTCTGGTCCCCGCCACGGAACATTCTTGAAGACCGCTGGTGCGACCTACCTCTTCGTGATTTCCGAGCTGTCAAACACCATTGCTTCATACTCAGTGGCCTACACGGCTACCGGACTCAGCCTCACTCAAGTTTTCGTCAGCGGAGCGTATGGCGTTGGTGTCGAGATTCCCACTGGAGCAGGAGCCGCTGAAGCCATCCTTTCCGTGCGTCCCCTTTTCCTCTCAAACTAGAAATCTCCAATTTAGAAATCGGAGGCAATTACTAACACCTATCAAGCCCGACCACAAATACCTCCTCACCTCCGAGCGTCACGTAGCCAGCTTCCAAATCCCCAACTTCGACCCGAACAACAGCGCCACGCTGCCCTCTGACGCCCTCATCGTCTGGACCATCGACCACGCCACGGGGAAACTGTCCAACGCCCAGCGCGCACCCGCTGGCGGCATGAACCCGCGCCAGTTCTCGGTCAATGCCAAGGGTGACTTGGCTGCCGTTGGCTTGCAGGATGATGGACGTGTTGTGATCCTTGAGCGCAAGAAGGATGGCAGCTTCGGAAATATTCTGGCGAGCGTCATGATTGCTGGGAGTCCTACGAGCGTTATCTGGGATGAGTAGATGCTTGGGAAAATAGTGGAATAGAAGGAGAATGAAATCGTTGCGAGAGGCGTAGAGTAAAAGTTTGGTTAATAGTGGCCAGAGCGGAGAAATTTAGATGAAATTTAGATCCGAAATTCTGTGGAAGAATTTGGGGGTTTCGATCTGTTTACCTCGTACGTGCAAAACTTTAATGACTTCTTTGCTGAATCGTGAAGTGGCGCAAGTATTGATTGGTGCGTAAATGACAGATGACCCAAGTGGCCTTTTTGAAGCGAGTGGGTTGAGCCATTCCATTCAGGTTTAAAGCGGGCAAAAATAGGTTAACGGGAGCCAGGCTGCAGCCCGTCCAAGATGAATATATCTATTTCAGGAACCGACTTGAAGGATACGCCCAAATGATAGATAGGTCATGTTTAAGTAAACGTGGATGGACCCTTCAAGAAGACCTCCTGTCACCACGAACTGTTCATTACAGTTCACCGCAACTTCACTGGGAATGCCAAACCCACAGAAGATCAGAGCATAGCGGCTCTCCAGTCGAAATGGGTCGTTCTGCTAGTCTTGAAACTCGGGCGAAACATTCGTTCTTGCGAGGCCTAACGAATCCTGTCCTCAGAGGAGCCTGGTACGAGATTGTCTCAGAGTATATGGGACGTTCTCTCACGAAACGCGAGGACAAGCTACCTGCAATTTCTGGCCTTGCGAAAGAAGTCTATCAGCAAACGGGGTTCATGTATCAAGCCGGAATCTGGCTTGAAGATTTCCAGCGAGGTCTACTCTGGATGGCTTACGAATATGGTGAAAGAGGGGATAAGTATCTTGCTCCCTCTTGGAGCTGGGCATCAATGGAAAAGTTTGGTGGCGATCCATTTCACATAGGTCAATTTAATGGAAAGCAGCTTGCACGGTTATCCGACATGAGTGCAGAATTGCTCGGTTGCTACATCCGCTTGGAGGGGGAAGATCCGTTTGGTCAAGTCACGTCTGGGCAGATCACTCTCCGCAGTTTGTTTCTGCCGCTTTCTGATTGGAAGTCAGACTGCGAAATTCGTATCTCCAGTGCAAATTGGGTATCAGGCTTTCAATTGGCACAACCTCATGTCCAGATGAATTGGAATCCACGTACATCTCAACATGAAATCGATATTCAGGTTGAGCATTTGTTGATATGCCATTTTGACGAGACCCCAACTCACCCTGACTGGCGCCCAGAGGACATGACTGTTCATTCCAATGCTCTAATACTTCAAAATCTCTTTCTCCTTCACATTTCGAATTTCGACACAGGCTATCGCGGGGCCTATCTATTGATCCTGGCGCCGGTTGCAACGGAGGGATATTTCCGTAGGATTGGTATCGCTCACACGCATCTGGATACATTCAAGTCTCTCTTGTCTTTGAATGGCGTGGGAATGAAGGATGTCACAATCATATGATCGTGCTCGCCGCTCGATAATCGCAATTATTCTCTGAAACCCTCTTAATCCCAATCCCGACCTCCTCCCGAACCCAAGAACTCTGACCACAAAATCCGACAAAAGTCTTCGACAATATAAAAAGCCTGGGCAAAATCCTGAAACAAGCAGTGCATCTCGCGCTATTATAGACGGTTTGCTATGGACTCCGTTGCTTAGATTATGGGTTTTTATGATAGTTTGAATCCAAGGCACCATTATACTGTTAGCGTCTTCCCGGGAAGCGTGATTTCCTGAACGCGTATATCTCTTCACCTTTTCCGGATCTTCTAAAGTTATTTGCGGGCTGGGATGCGAGGCAAGTGGTCACAACCTTTCGGGCTGTTAAGAAAGAAAGGTTGTTTACAACTCCTGAAACGGACTTGGTAGGCTAAAGAGGTTTTAAAAATTGGCTGGGCACAATCCACCGTTATAGTTGAAGCACTGTAGAAGAATGGAAACTTTGCGTGGGCGAAGCATTAAAGCGATACTGAGAATGAAAGGGAGGGGTGATAACTTAGTTTTGGAACTTAGGAAAGGAGTTGCATTTGGGAGAGTGTCACGAGCATCACGCTTCTGAGCGGCCTTTGCATGAATACACCAGCTGCAGAAATACCAGAAACCTTACATGCCGTGTGTCTGTGCAACTCTGCTGCTAATGTGATCCTGCCTTGCTAGGACTCGCATACATCTCCCGGTGCCACTAGACCTTGATGTGACCGCTCCTGAACACAACCATTCCCAATACATGAATACCTACCTCCGTCTGCAACCTGATCCTGCCCCTATACAACTGTGTCACCGATGTGATTCTACCTTAGTAGGATCTATACGAATATCCAGTGCTGCTGCCTTGGGTAGGACTGTCTATAATGAGGTTGAGATCTCTATCACCTGTATACTAGCGAACGTGGATCCAAAATTGATTCCGGAAGAATCTCAGTTATACAGGGGCCAAAACAGGATCTGCGTATAGAGATAAGGAAAGTGTACAAGTAACCGGGGCTTAGGGAGCCAAGACTAGCCCCCCTGGATACTAAAATAGTATCTCACATGCTCTTTTCCGCTGTTGCTCACCACTGCCCACCCGCTTCCCACCCTCACCTCACCCTTACTCACCTTAGCTCACCCGGCATTGCCGATAAAGCAGCTCTGCTCACCTTTCCGAACAGAAACAGATTTTGTGCAAGTGAGGATTCGGGTTAAACAGCCAGCTATTACTTTACAATCAGGACGCGATGTTCAAGCCACATCAAGAGTAGGTTACCGCTACCCGCTGGCTGTGAATATCTGAAGCTGAGTTCCTTAAAGTTCTGAAAAGGCTCCGTGCATGTTCTCCACTCTTGTTATTGTTCTGCCATCTAAACACGAGGGAGGAGAGGTCCGAGTCACACATTTTTGGAAAGACAAAGATGTTCGAGACGTATTGCACAAATCCTCCGTTTGTTGACAACCGTTTGTTTGATTGCGACTCCATGGACATCGCCTCTATACCGATTCATGTTCCCTCCAAGTAATGGAATCTCAAGTTACATTCTAAAGAAAGTTACAATCTTGCTTTGTCCGTTGCAAGTCACCAATAAGCATCTATAAATCCAGAAAATATACACGTAGGGCGCTGTTGCTACAGCGCCCTTTGGTTGCTGTGCAATGCCCTGCTAGTTGAGCGAGAGTGGCGTCTTGCCCTGATCGGTGCAAAACCTATCGCCGGGACCTCTGTCTAAAAAGCTCCATTACTCCTATGGCTGGACTTTTGTCTCCTGGTTGGTGTTTATTAGAACTAACTTTAAGGGTATCGTCGAAGGGGTGGTTACGCAGTAGTTAGAGCGGCTCAAGGTACTTGTCCTCCGGTTCCAATCCATGCTTTCTACGTCGGTCCACATTAATGTCGGCGCCCTTCTCGTGGAGCAGCTTGACGACGTTAGGGAGCCCGCTATCAGAAGCCCAGTATAGCGGTGTGCGCCCGTGTAAGTCCACCACATTAATGTCGGCGCCCTTCTCGAGGAGTAGCTTAACGATCTCGACTTTCCCTCTACTAGAAGCCTGGTGCAACGGCGTCTCTCTGTCCTTATCAGCCGCGTTAATATCGGCGCCCTTCTTGAGGAGCAGCTTGACGATCTCGACTTTCCAAGCCTGGTGCAGCGGCGTGTCTCCCCATATATTCGCTATTTGAATATCGGCGCCCTTCTCGAGGAGTAGCTTAATGACCTCAACGTGTCCCTCACTAGAAGCCTGGTACAACGGCGTCTCTCTGTCCTCATTAGCTGCGTTGATGTCGGCACCATCCTCGAGCTGCACCTTGACCATACCCTCGTTCCCATTATTGACAGCCCAATCTAGCAATGTCTGATCCGGTTTATCCTTCGAATCGGCCTTCCTTATCTCCTTCTTAATGCAGACAAAAATTTCCGCATCACTAATGTGTACTAACATCATTGTGTCCCGCAAGTGCCGGCCCACGAAGAAATGGTTCTCGGTTTCAATGTAACTCTCATCCTCAACGATTTTCCGAAGAGCGTTGAAAAACACGTTATCCTCAGTTATCGTATAGTCAACGGGTATTACCCCAGACCTTCGGACCAAGCTTAGTAGACCATAGACTTTGTCACGGACATCCCCGCACTGTAAAATTGCAAAATTCTCAAGTATATAGCTCAGCCTTTGGTTTGCGCCCCCGAAAGAGGCTCTCTCCTCGATGAGAGATAACGCGACTTTATCAATCTCGACAGGGTGTTCTTCCCATGATATATTAATCTCGATGCCTCGTGGAATCTGTGGAATAAAATGAGCTTCTAAAGTCTCCCAAGCAAAAACCTGGTCGCCGCATATAACCGAGATATTTTGGGCCATGAGGATCTCTTGAAGGATCCAAAGCCGATTCCAATAAGGCCGGCGGAAGAGACTCTGCACTTCCGATTCGTACTGGCGCATCGAACCAGCCCCAGAATTGATAGCTTCCATTGCTTCGCCACTGCCGTCGGCTTCGGCTCCAAGCCATAATAAGACTTCGAATGCGTTTGCGTAAATCACCGCCATGAGACTAACCTGATGGTTCCTCTCATCTACCACAGACTAGTCTATGCAAACCTGATCAATCCATAACCAATCTTCGGCAAGGTCGCGAGCAACGTCCAAGAATTGCTATAAATTTTCACGAATAATGAGGCCTTGTCCTTCGATAGAGATATCTCGAGTCGGATCAGGAGGCCCCCATGTGTAAGAGACAGCCCTATATTCAGGGCAGTTCTCAAAGTCATAGGTGGTAATGATTCCTGCTAGATCCCCACTTCGTTCTGTCGGTATTAATCGGAAAAGGCGTATTTGGGTTCGGTCGAGATTGAGTGGCTGGTGTTTGAAGGGCTTGTTGGCAGCCATTTTGTGCTCATTCATTCCTGCCTCACAGAAGTAGGAATATGAGCGGGAAAAAAATTAAAGTTACTTGAACGCGAACGTAGCAGCGTCGAACAGAGGAAAGTAGGCCGAGAGAATAATGTTGAGGGAAGGTAGAGAAGAAAAGAAGATTTCCTCGTTGCTTCGCAGGTGTTGCCTGCACTCAGCCTCCACCAAGCTGAATTTCGCACTAGGCAGACTTAGGCTGCCCACGTCAAAACGGAGCCCAATGAAAACGTGCCACATGGATTCTCGACTACCGACTGCAGAGGCTCGAGATCCAGCGCATTCTTGCTACCACGGTGAGGAACTAGGGCTTTAAAAAATGAGCAGTATCAAATCTGGTAATTCTGTACATATAGCACTAATTTTCATCAGATTTAAAGAGGGTCGAACTTTTGATAGCATAAATTGACCAGACACCAAATGTGCAAAGGACTCGTCTCTACCACTACTATTTAAAATAATATTATACAGCGGCCTGGTCTGGATTCTTGACTAATGTCACTAATATTCGCAATCTCCCAACGCTCTTTCAAGCATCTGGCGGATAGGCAGGCCAGACTTTTGCTTTGAAAATGAACTTCAAATCGCAAGAGACAAGTGCGTTGTAGGTATAGGTAACAAAATAACAAAGGAATCTAGTCACTGAACAATTATGCCATTCCGAAGTTAAGAGCGTATTGCCTGCCACCTGTCTCCGATGTCCAAGAATCTAAAATCTAAAACACAAAGAAGAGGCACCGCTGGCACGAAAAACAGTTCTTCCGAATTGCCTCTGATTTTCCCACTACAATAATATTTTATATTTTTATATTTTATATATTATCTTATAGTATATCAGAGGAGTCGATGCTATAGGAGAGAGTCGGCGAGGGCGATAGTGAGTGCGAATATGGAGCCCATTTACGCCCCCTCCGGGGCCTGCTATACCGGGACGTCTGCTCACCTTTCCGAATAGAAACGGATTTTCTTCATCTTAGGATTGGCGTGTGATGATGAGCTGTCTCGCGCCAATCCTCACCATCGCTTTTTAACCTTACTCAACCATACTTTGTGCGCACTCCCCCGCCCTACCTTTGCTTACCCATCTTGCCTGGGATATGCTTATCCCCGGTTGGCGCCGCTGTTGAGAGCGTTAACTCTTAGCGAGAAGGATTTAGGGGGCTGTTGGTATCAGGATAGAAGCTTAACTGAATTTTAGAGTTGAAGAGATGCTAATGGCAGCAGGTTATGAAAGCGATCCACGAAAATTGTCGAAAAACTGGGAATCGCTACTCGCCGCATCCGGCCGGACGAAATCATTCACCAGACCCCAGGAATGGCGCAGGTGTCGCGAATTGCCAGTCTGCTCCGATCTCTGCATACGATATCATCCTGGAGAGCGACAGGAAAACCATCCTTGTCAAAGATCAGTCACGGACAGCACAGCAGTGGCACACATCCTCTCCGCGGATAGGTAAGATTAAAAAACCACTTGGCTCCATCAGAGAAGTATGATATGGCTGACCTTGATTATAGTTGACTCACTATCGAAAGAGTGCAAGAATAATAGATCACCTACAAGCGATTCCAGTAATACGACAGGAAATCGGAATACCAGTTATCAAGTCGGACAGGCGGATTCGTCACTACAGACAAACGGCATTCTGCGGAGCAGATAAATTCAGTACATAGAGCTCAATGGTTGTTACATGAGCAGGAGTATTCCATCACCAAGCTCTAGCCGGGTAGAAAGCAGACTCCCGTCGGGCCAGCCAAAGGCGGCCAAAAGGACTGGTGAGACATTCCTGCTGTAATAATACTATCCAATGGTTTAAACATCCAACTCGATCGATGACGAAGAAGTAGCTGGACAACACAAAGGTCACACAATTGCATGTGACGTGCACTCATCATGGACAAATGGCTCCTCGCCTCTCTCCATCCGCCACCGATTCGTCGCTTCTAACGCCCCCGGCAACCCTTTAACCAACCACCCCCATTTCCTCAGAAACCCTTCCGACATCTCCCACCCCGTGACGTCCCAGGGCGGCGACCACGCAATGATGCCGCGTCGCTCGATCTCGTCGTCGGGAAAGCCCTCGTACAGCCCGCCGATGCAGTCGGCCCACAGCTCGTCCTCGTCGAAGGTGCCGGCGGCCCGGATCAGGCGGTCTCGTCCCTCGGGACACGGGAACATGTCGATCCAGTCGCCGTGCGGCACCGTTTGTTGAAGGGTGGTGGGCAGGAGTGCTGAAGGGAGTAGCTCGGGCTTGGTAGGGTAGGGGATAACGTGGATAATTTCCTCATCACAGTCGAGCGGCGTGACGAGGGTGCCTGAGATTAGAGTGCGGTTGACGACCATGGCGCGGAGGGCGTTGAATTGGAGGAGTGTGATGAGGTGGTCTGGACAGAGGGGGAAGACGGTGTTAAACCTCTCTTTTCTAGGTTTATCTAGCAGCAAGGGATTTCTCGCATTGTATAGTTGCTTGATACGGGATGCTAGGACGATAGAGACGGATTGCTGCTCAATGTCCCAGCATTCCACCAGTGCTTCTGATTTGTTCAGTGTCCCGGTTGCGGCACTGGATGCTTCGAGTTTCTTTGCTAGGGCTTTGCGTTTTCCTACTGGACTGTTGGTTTTGATAATTGGGTGCCCCTTGATCGGACTTGTCCGGACTCCTGATTTGAAGAAAAGAGGCTTACTTACGGTATGCCCTTGTGTTGAGTCTAGTCTGTGTCCGTCTGCGTCCTGCGGCATCCTTGGTCCCAGTCCAGTTGTCTTCCCTGCTTATCGCCTGTACGCGGTGAGCAAGTCATGTCGTCTGGTGATTGAAGGCGGCCTGGTACGTACCTCGGCCAATTGTGGCATCGACGCGAGTTGGATGCGAGGTGCTGTTGAATTTGCAGGCTGATACGGACTAATCATGATGCTAGCAGACTTTGGAATTGCGGTGATGATGAAATTGGTGATGGATGATGCAAGTTTCTTCGGGCCGGCCAAGGCGGTTTTTACGGCCTGCTCACAATGACGAGTCTGACACTCGGGAACGGAGGACTTGATATTCGTAGCTGAGGCGCAGGCAGACAGGGGTTAGTGAAATGGCACGATATCATTGGTCACCATTACAGTGTCTAACTTGAGCAGGTCTAGCGTCATGCAACCTGCTCACATTATGGACCAGAATCACGAGCCCCAACAACACACATGCACCACTTGATGAACAAACGCAACGTTATTATTTCCCGAGGGTGGCTAATTTGGACCGCAGCTAGGGATTCGGCAGTAAGCCCCATGCTTTATGCAACTGGCTCACTCGCTCTCCCAGAATCCTCCTATTAGTCCATCTCTTCAATATGTCCAAGGGCCATGCAGCTTGCTCACGATATCTGATGCGCGGGATAACATCCAAGACACAAGTATCTCGGACATTGTTCAATAAGAGCAATATAAAGATCGCAGCAACACTCCAATTTCGACGTACCCTTTCGTACCATCAAAAACATAGAACTCAATCCAAAAGATTGAATTATCTATTTCTTAGTGTCACACCTTCACATATTGACTCAAGTACTTGTTTTGAACATGACTTTCCATCCCGACACTCTCCCCGATCTCAAGGGCAAAGTATTCATAGTCACAGGTGGGAATTCCGGCATGTAAGCCTCCTTCTCCTCTCTCACCACGAAGCCCGAATCGCTGATTTCATCAAACCACAGGGGCTACTACACCTTAGCTCACCTAGCAGAACACGGAGCCCACGTTTACATGTGCGCCCGATCCCCAGAGAAGGGCACAGCAGCCATCGCCAATATCAAGAAAATGCACCCTTCAGCCAATATCGACCTCCTGCAAATGGACCTCATGGACCTCACCAGCGTCGTCGCAGCCGCGAAGCACTTCCTCACCCTTGAAACAGCCCTGCACGGCCTGGTCAACAACGCAGGCATCATGGCGACACCCTTGGAAATGACCAAGGATGGTCACGAGGCCCAATGGCAGACCAACTACCTCGCCCACTGGGTTTTGACGGAGCACCTGCTTCCTCTGATGCTGCGTACCGCCAAGACACTTCCTCCCGGCAGCGTGCGCATCGTCAACCTCACTTCATCGGGCCACTTGGGCGCACCCAAGGGCGGCATCAATTTCAGTGACCTGTCGCTCAAGGATAGCAGCCCGTGGCCGCGGTACGGACAGAGCAAGCTCGCCAACATTCTCCACACCAAGACCCTGCACAAGACGTACGGCCCTGGCTCTCCCAGTGCGCGGAACGGGGAGGGCGAGATCTGGGTTTCGTCCGTGCATCCAGGCCTAGTTGAGACGAACCTCGCCACGTCGGTGGGGGGGTCGGGATCGGGAATGATGAGTGTTTTCTCGGTCTTACGCATGTTTGGATTGATGTGGCCTGCTGATAAGGGGTCGTGGAGCAGTTTGTTCTGTGCGGCGAGTAGGGATATGAAGGCGGAGCAGAGCGGCACGTATTTCGAAATTTTCCGGCGGTTTGGGGAGCCGAGGTGGCAGAGCGGTGCGGCGAAGGATGGGAAGCTTGCAGAGACGTTGGAGGAGTGGACTGGTGAGGTGATGAGGAAGGAAGGGTGGGTTCGGTAATGGCGTCAACTGTTTTCGTCCTTTTTCGATTATATTAAATAGATTTAATATTTTATTATTACGAGGCCAGGATTTTCAGGTGACTTTCCCCACAGGCATAGAGCTCTTATATATCTCTTATAGGCCTTTCCAAGCCTCACTACACTTACAAAGCTCTCTACTTCTCTTTATAAGCTATTCTAAGCCTTACATCTTAAAGGGGGTGCTGATGTGAACCGAACAAAGTGGATGCAAGGAGTCTGACTGCGCAAGCAAGTTTAAAAGATGCTCTATACAGTGACTGAACAATGTAAGCGTGTTGTTAACAGGGTCAAATGTGGCTTTAGCCCTCTATCCTTTTCGATATTCTTTTAAATAGTCATTAAGGTCGAGCGGCTGAGGGCCCGTTGCGCACGAACGCACGTCTTTTCATTACTGGTAATTACTAATAACTATTACCAGCATTTAATACTCGTACAAATTAATAGTATTTCGTAAGATATAGATACTCAATAATTATTGTAGTAACGGAGGTTTCAGTGTCATCTCCGTTTGCTTATTCAGCCTCTATTTTCAGTCTTACCAACCTCCCACTTTCCTTTCCTAATATTTAGTCATTACTCTCTATAATTATAGCAACTTAAAGCCTAGGTTTATTTTATTATTTAATAGAATAATAATTAATGAAAAAATTAAGCCTTACATTACTTACTACTAAATAAATTAACGCGATATATATTCTAGGTGAATCGCAAAGTATATAGCTTTAAAAATAGTCTATGCCCTAGAGAAGGCTATAAGGTAACTAGAAAGAGCGAAAGCTAGTGTCCAAATACTTAATATGGGAGGGAATACTAGCAATCGAATGCCAGTAATGGCTGCGAACATATAATAAATATACGCGGAGCACTTATATTTCTAATAATCAAAAGCTAGTGTTCGGATACTGACCAAATACAAGCATTCGAGGGTTGCAAAACAGGCTTTGAGAAGGAAAGGATGTGAAGTGGGCGCGACTCCAATCAACGTCGGCCCAATCCTCAGGGCTAGGCATGTAATTTGGCAAATCCCAAATATCTCTAAGCATGGGTGAAACGCTCGGGCGCAGATCCTCGACGTCGATTCTTTTCCGAAGCTTGCCGGCCATTGGCCAGGAGTCAGATCTTTTTTATGATTTCTCAATCTACTGCACAGATCCTGTTCCGTACTTTCTAGCGTTTAAGCATCACAATTCCCATATCCTACGACTTCAAGGGTAATGAAGCAGGCAACTTGATACTTGAATGTCTTCTGTGGGAGCTCTCGCTTGGGCCTTTTGTTGTAGAAAGATTGATGTCAGGTGCTACTCTATCAACCCTTCACACCTTGAAATACCCCGGCTGCAACCTGTCAAAAACACCCTCGAGATCATACTTCCTCTGAATCTCCTTCATCTTTCCTCTATTCTCCTCCCCATACCCTGCGAACACATCCTGCACCTCACTCGCATAATTCGGATATACCCATCTGTGCAGCAGCCCTTCTTTCTCCAGCAAGACCATCGTCATCTCGACAAATCTAGCAACTGAAGCCTTGACTGCCTCATCGTCTTCTGCTCTGTTCCATTCTGGGCAGATTGATAGTACTACAATCCACATTCGCGTCAGTATAACTTGTCCAGTGGAAGGGAAGGAGGAAGGGGAAGGGGAAGGGAAATACCACAGATAGGACCGTCGTCACCAGAGAAGCCGAAAGGATTTCCACCGTTTTTATTGTTTCCGACCCGCACGATCTCGGAGATGGGCTGCATGACGATCGTGGGAAACATGCCAGGCAGGTCCTTAATAGTCTCGATTTCCTCGAGGAAGAAGTCGAAGATTTGTTGGAACACTGTAGAGTTAAACCGCAGTGTGATCTCATGAAATAGATATCTTCCGGCACACATCAACGTTCCATTTACTTTAAGTGGCGATATTGGGTTGAGGGGAAAGGGGAGATATACCGAAAGCCAGGAACATTATACGGATCAAACTCCTGCACCATAGATCGCATGCTCCGCACACTGGACGTGCTGTATGCTGGCTTCCCAATTGCTTGCAAGTCAAGCATAGCCAGTGGTTTTGTGCTGGGCGCAGGCTGCGCAGAATGCACGTGTAGCACATTGGCCGCTACCACACCCGGTGTTTGGAAATAGCTGAAAGCGAGGAAATACTGGAAGTAACTCTCATCTCCCTTTTCGTTCAGGGTCATGTCTTCAAGGGCCTCGATCATGGCGGTGCTTGTTGTGCTGCGTCCGAGGAGAGTGGCTACCTGTGTGGCGAGCTGGCAGAGGGATTGTGTTAGGTATCTGAGCGAGAATGAGAACGGCCGTCGGATGCCCAGGTTTGTGAGGCGCGCAGGCGTGTCAGAGAGGACGTGGGCGTTGTTACCTCCCCAGACGGGACCCAGTTCGTATGCTTCGAGATCAAAGGCAGTCACGATGCCAAAATTGCCTGCGCCGCCTCGAAGAGCCCAATACAAGTCAGGATGAGACTCATAATTGACATTAGAGATAGACCCGTTGGCGAGCACGATCTGTGAGTTTTGAGTTCCTGTGCACCTTTCCACGTGAAATCTGTGTGCACTTACCTCGTAGTTTCTGACGTTATCGGAGGCCCACCCATACTTACGTCCTAGAAACGATATTCCACCTACAATTTTTGTCAAGTCCATGCCCGGTCATTCCCCGCCTCATCTCTCACTTACCGCCAAGCAGAAATCCCCCAACACCAACATTACTAACCCTTCCACCCACAACCACCTTCCCCTTCTCCTCAAAAAACTCGTATACCCTCCCCCATCTCTGCCCCGGGCCCACCCTCGCCGTTTGCCCATCTTCACTCAACTCCAATGCATCCAAATGCTTCAAATCAATCGTAATTCCGCCATCAGCATTACTCGCCCCCTCAAACATGGCGTGACCACCCGACTTAATTGCAAAATGGCAATTATGCCTGGAAATGGTTGTTACAACCGCTGAAACATCTTTTGGAGTCAAGGGACGCACGAGACATGCTGGTGCTACTTCGCGCTGGCGATTGCAATGGAAGGAATCTTTGAAGTCGTCTGGTATCGAGTTATAGTACGCTTTTTCTGAGCCAAGGATGTTCACTAGCTCCGTGCACTGAGGGTGTTAGTACGTGTGTGATTGCAAAGAGGGAGAGGGATGGGACTTGCAGCATTGTGGCAGTCACTGGACGTCTGGATCCCGTGGTCTGACTCTGAGATGGGGTGTTGTGCTTCACCAGCGAGCACTCTACTTCCACCTTTCGCGGCAAGGAGCAAGCCTAAAGCGAGGCACCATTGAAGAAGCATGGCTAAATATGGATTACATTGATGAAAAGAGAGAAAGGAAAGGCGTTTATTTATGAGAGGAGGTACAACTTGAGTATGTGCAGCGGAGACCCTGAAACTAGAGTTCTAGCGCTTACTGATTGCCTGGAAGAGAGCTGTTCCTCACAAAGACCAGCGAACCACGCCACACACACTTACATGTTCTACTTCGTATCCAAACACGAATACGCTACCTCCTCGCTCATGCGCTGTCGCAAATCCCAAATCCTCGAAGAACAACGTGAGTAATGCCCGAGAAGTCTAGTAAATGGCAAACGCTAGGGCTGTAAAGGATAAGTTGACATTATTTGAATTCTTCTATGGACTGCTTGGCAATGAACGGTCGTATAGAGAACCAAGCATTTCACGGCGTCTCAGAAAACCAATCGGAACGCGGCCCTCGTTCTGCACGATTTGTTAGCGTAACTTCAGCCGAATCTTTGGCCCCTTCCCTCTCACGTAGTTAGTCACCATCGCCGCTCTGGTCAGGTGCTACTCACCCTCGCCTTACCCTCTACTCAGGCTGCTCAGTCATATTCCTGCTCTCCTTCTACTAACTTATTATAATTTACGTACTATTGGGCTCTACCGTGCGAAGGTTGTCAACTCTACATAACTATGTTCAGTGTGACCAAGTTGCCAGCTAGAACGATTGTGGCGTCACGTGTCCCAGTCCCTTTTGCCACCCCTCGACTTGACACAGGCTACAGTGCATGTGATTCTCCTTACACTCTTGTATAGCTTCAGCTTGCCCAACTCATTGGCTCTTTAATCGACCCCTTCTGAACGGCATCCAACACAAGCCAACTCCCATGGAACCTAAAGGACCCCTCCTAAAATAGATTTTTTAACCCTTCAGGGCAGATTTTCCCGCAACATGGTATTTTCTCGCGCTGCCTCCTAAATCTCTACACTTTCGTATGCCTTCTTCCACCGGAGTCTTCTCCATCCGCCCTCCGAATCTATGTGTGCGCTGCAAATTTGTGTTCTAACAGACTGCCTACAGATAGGCTAATAGACCATAAGAATTTTGTTGAAAAAGGTGGACAAAGAAAGCCTGAGAAGAATACAATTCGCAATAATAGTTCCGAAGTCCAAAGTCATCTCGAGCTCAAGACTCGAAGGTCCTATTAGAGGCAAATAGACAATTAGTTAGTATCAGTCCACAGTTCGTATCAAATTAATGCGTCGCCATCACTCGCTTCTAGGCAGTTCAACGCAATGTTCGTACCTTTCTTTATACTAAAACTTGCTTTGAACCCCCTTTTAAACTTACTCCTTTAGCATGAATCAACACATCTTCAACCTTCAACCCGCAGCCATAAAATAAAATCTACTAATCAGCAGTTATTCCCACAAACACGACTTGCACACTCGCGAAGAAGGTCAGCAAGCTCCAACCTAAGAGAACGAAACAACGAACGCAGCAGTAGCAGCACCTCAATCCTATTCCCTGTCGCCATCCAGCCCAACACCAGCTCGAACAGCACCGTGAACAGCGCCACCAGACCTAGCCACGCCCACATGTTCTTAAAAGCTAATATATACACTTGCTTTATACGTCCCCGCTTAGTAAGCTAAGCTAAGCTAAGCTAGTGCGCGAGGACTCGGAAGCGTTGCACGAGCTTAAAAAACAATGCTCTTAAAGAAATATCTAAAGATTTAATCAATTTGAGTAAAGTTACTCCTAAGTACCCTCTGCCCCCTCCCGCCTTTATTACCCGTAGTCCATCCCCATAGGCTTCAGGGTACCCTCCGTACGGCTTCTGGCTCCAGGCTTCTCAGGGGGTGCAGGGGTACAGGGGCATTCCAGGTTAACAGGGGGTAGCGAGGCGCTAAGGTGTACCACCAAAAACTTCTTGATCATGGAAAATTTAATTATGGGAAGGTTCCCATTAGTGATCAATACGTCTCACAGCTCCACGTTTAAGAGGAATCCACAGTGGGCTTATAGGTCCTTCATAGTGCGGACCTTTGGTGTTTCGCCTTTAAGGTATTCCCGGATTTCGGTGGAATATATATCCGGCGATCAGGTGATACTCAAGATAATTTCAGAGCGTCTGTGCGTTCAAAACTGTTTGAAAGTGAAACAGGACACCGATTTCGCTCCTTTCATCACAGAATCTCACTACTGCCTGCTAGCTAAGCTTTGAGCCGAACTTGAACTGGCTCGTCTGCTTCGGGGAATATCTAGCTAGGGAAATACAGTCGGTCAGCATATCACTAGCCACCCTATTCCGAGGATGAGGAATCCGAGTCGCCCGGATGGCACTCGGTATCGTCTGCGTAATACAGTCAGCGATCCAAGAGAATTGGTAGCCACCTCCATAAACCCGGCGGATGTTTGCTCTAGATGCAAATCAATGACATCCACTCCAAAGGGATTGATGGAACTCGTATCAGAGCGCGGGTTCGAGCTCAACTATTTGTCTATTATTCACACCTCTGAGCGAGGCTGTTTATTTTGCAAGTTGCTCCGTGCAACGGTTGTCCGCAAAACTAAATCCGTCGATCGCAAGAGGATGGGCCGCGATAGAGAGGCAACGGCCGGGAAAGACACGTTTTTGACTTGCAGATTATACCTCAATGATAGATTTGAGGGAAAGAGAGCTTTACAGGATCTGAGTGGTGAGGAAGAGAGGGAGATAGAGGAGCTAAAGAGATTTGGTGAATTGTACCAGCTACTAAAAAGGGCGGATATAAGTTCTCGCATTTGGGTTTATTACTATGTTTCAAAGGGCTTCCCAGCTCATGAAGTTGGGTCGATTGACATTTACGCACCGGAAGGTACGTCGTTCCATCTCACTGAAGCTGAGGACTAAGCTAATCGAGCCCAACACCAGGAGACCGATCAAGTATATTTCTGCCCATACGAGCAGACCTAAACTACGCCCCACAAAGCCTCCTCATGCACCGTATAAAAGACCAGTTTCTCGAATGCCGTCTCAAACACATCAAGAAGTGTTGCTTCAATGCAGACTCTTATCTCCCAACACGCATCATTGCTGTAGGTTCAAAAGATGAAACACCTTTTTTACATATCAGCCAGGCTTCAGAGAGAGGAAGTTACGTAGCGCTCAGCTATTGCTGGGGCGGGCCCCAAAAGGTAACCACAACAATTGCAACACTGCAGTCGAGGATAAGTGGGTTGCATTTCGAAAGCCTGCCAAGAACTCTACAGGACGCTGTCACCATAACACGTATACTCGGATTCAAATACCTTTGGGTTGATGCTCTATGTATTGTCCAAGACAGCACCACAGACAAAATAGCTGAAATCAACTCCATGGGAAACGTCTACAAGAACGCCACGATTACCATCGCAGCAGCAAATGCATCCCGTGTTGATGAAGGCTTCTTAGGAAAGGAAAACCCGCCAAATTGTGCACGCCTGCCGTTCAGTCTTCCGAGTGGGAATATGGGAGCTATTTCCTGCCACCCGACTTCCCATTCTTTGGACTCGGATGAAAATATCTTGGGCACAAGAGCGTGGGCCTTGCAGGAACACTTGCTATCTCCACGACTCATTTATTTCGGAAATGATTATCTGGCCTGGAAATGTCTTACGACATGCATCTCCCTTGTTTCAGAATTGAGATTTGCTTCAGCGGAGATGCGATTACCTAACAACGTTTTTGATAACACCAACAAGGAAATTTTGTCCCGAGACAAATTGGCATTGACATGGAAGAATGTTGTGGAGGATTATAGTGGGAGGGCTTTGACAGTCCCAGAAGATCGTCTACCTGCTTTGTCGGGTGTTGCCAGCGAGCTCCAACATTGCTTTCCTTCCCAGAACGCGTATTATGCTGGGATGTGGGAAATTATTCTGATAAGACATATTGGATGGTTTAGTCGAGAACACAACTCTAAAGCCTCAGGGTTGCAGGTTTCTATGGAAAGTAAAAGACCAGGTCCAACATGGTCATGGGTATCTCTCGACCATCCAGTTCGCTTCGTCGACGTGTGTCACGAAGCAGCCATTATGATATCCTGCAAAATCGAACTAGCTATTCGAGATGCTCCATTTGGAGAAGTTACTGGCGGTACTCTGACTTTGCGTGCTGCCATAGCTACCCATCCTTGCTCAGGGCCGGAGGGACTCAGCAATAGAGCCACAATTACAATGGATGAGGACCACTCTGCTGAGGACAGTGTTGCGATGTATGTGTATATCGGTAAAACCGTACAGAAAATGGGCGTTGGTTTGATTTTGCTCCCAGCAGAACTAGGCAATTTTAAGAGAATTGGTCAGATACGAGTTCCGGAGAAAGAGGAGGACAAGGTTTGGTCGAGAGATATAGAAATGCAAACTATTACAATTGTGTAAATAGAGATCTTACGGTATCTCAGGTATTAGGACGACGATGGCCTATCAACTCACGCGATGCTGATGGTGACTGGAATTCAGATTGATATATTATTTGGCGGGTTGCATCGATGCGCAATTAAGGAGCCAGAATTCGCCTTCAGTCAGCCAAGTTTGCTCAGTGTGGGACTGAAGCAGATTTCGAACTCTGCTGTACGTTTACAGTGTTCTGGAATCTGGGCTCAGGGCTGCCTGTCCAGCCGAGATAAGGACTCATAATAAATAAAATAAGAGAGCAAGAATAGCTAGTATTACGATACCTTAATAGGCCCAAGAAATAAGTATATTATAAGTGATATAGAAACAACACCCGATTCTCGAGGAAGCCAAAAGGAGACCCCCCGAGCGCAATCTGGCTGACTTACTAGTGTGCTCAGGACTTAGGGCTAGGCTCAAGTTAGAGTAGTGACTGCTCAGGTCCAAAGACGGAAGTGGACTTTGGTGAGCTCAATTGTCGTCTGAGATTGTAGTGTTAACATTGGCGAGAAAAGCCCATCTTCAGCCATCGTGCGCCGAGACGAGCCCCCTCGCCTCGCGAGAAAGGAAAGGGGGTTGAACATCATTAGCCGTGATGTGACTTTTTTTTAAGGGAAGAAGGCACTATCGATAGTGCCTTCCTATATATTCCATCTGCCACTCCCAAGAGACACCTCAATGTTGCTCCAAGCGTAATCGTCAAACCGCAATCTATTGGCGAACGTCCTCAGTCACATCATTCTATACAAAACTCGTACACAAATACAAACAGATCTCACAACCCAGTAACCCGCATCAATCCATAGCCCACCGTGACAACAACCAGCAAGGTGATGACACTAGACGGGATACCCCGACTAATAAAGTGTTTTACTTGCAGGTATCTCTGACCAGTCTGCGAATCTTCCATCATGATTGCCGCTATCAAGGTCAGTGTTTGAGCCTCATTTTGAAAGATAGAGTGGAGTGGGAGGGGGACATACTCATATTGGGAAAGCCCGAGGTCGGTAGTCCCATTGCAGCACTGCACATTAAAGCACTTCCCATAACCAATAATCTTGGGTGAGGCTCTGCCATATTCCTCCCGACATCATGAACCAGCGGGAGGATAATCAGCGCTGCGACCGTGTGACTGATAAATGTCGCAACGACCAAAATCAAAGTTGCGAATACAATGAGGACGCCATATAGAGAGAGACCAGCGACCTCGTCTGTGATCGTCTTTGCGATGGTGTGTAGAAGTCCCGATGAATTCACTGCTTTACCGAGTGAAAGGCCACCAGCAGCCAGGATGATGATGGTCCACAGGAAGTTATTGAAGTCTTCTTTTGTGAGGATCCCAGTTCCGAAGAAGAGGACGAGGGGGATGATGGCGATGACGCCCATTTCTCCGAAGAGCCAGTCGAGTTGGGTGCTGAAGCACCAAAGAACAATGGTTCCCAAAGTCACCAGTGAGATGAACCATTGGACGCCGGTGAACCTGTCTCTGACCGGGCGGATGGGGACAATGGTCGTTCCTCGGCCGGGATGGAAGCTAAGGAGCAATACAAGCCAAATGAGGAGGATGGAGATGATGCCAACTGGAAGCGCGATGAAGAACCAGATTAGCCATGATGGAGGTGGTTTCATGATTTCGAGAGCGACGATGTTTTGGGGAGATGCGATAGGAGAAAGCATTCCACCAATGTTGGAAGCGAGCGCAATGCCGAGAATTAGAGCTTTAGACATGGGGGAGTCCGAAGGGAGGTTGCGGAGCATTGGCTGCAGAAGTTAGGCTGGAGTTTTAGACAGGAAGTTGGGAACATACCTGAATAATAGAGAAGCACAAGACAGGTGCTGCAACATTGCTAATCCACATGCTAGCAAAGGCTGCTACGAACATATTCGTTACTAGAACTATGCGAGGTTTTGCGCCAGCCTTGCTCAGGACAAACGTCGCGATTCTCTTCGCGATATCATATTTTGATAATGCAGCAGCAATGGCGAAGCCACCAAGTAGGAGCATAATCGTGGGCGTCCACATGGCTGCAAATATATACTTGGTTGCATCCTTCGTGGTGAGGCGGCGGTGCGGTTCATCGTCTGATCGAACTACTCTCAACATGACGCAAAGGAATGGCACCAGCAACGATGTTACAAAGAGAGGAATGACCTAGAGATATTAGCAGAATTCGCAGAATAGTGCACCTAATGCACCTCCTACTTACTTCGGTGGCCCATAACAAACTGACGAATACCAGCATGGCTAGACAATTCTGCTGCTCCGGTTTTTTCATGATCTTGACATACAGCAGTACGATGAAGATGGCCACAATAACAATGAGAGTGAACATCGTTGAGCTAAAAAGCCATGCTGGGAGCCTAAATCTTCCAACTGGCGTGGCAAGCTCCTTCACGTCCGGAGAGTCGTAATCATCCCCTTGCAGACGAGCTTTCGCTGGATCGTTGTCTGCTCCAAGAAGCGTCCTCCTAATGCCCATGTTTGCCGCTTGCGCTTTTCGTTCAATTCCTATCATTTCTCGCCATACGGTATTCCGCTCCCAGACAACATGTTCCCGAAGATGCAATCTCAACTCTTTCTTCGCCAAAGCCACATCACCTTTAGTGACGATATCCGCATATGCTTTCTCCATCCGTGAGATATTCTCATCGATATGCCTTAGTGTCTCTGGGCGAAAGGGGAATGCTGGAGAAACATTTTCCTCGACATATTTGGCTTTGAGGTTTCGGTCCAGTATCTTGTCGTATTTCTTCAGAACCTTCGTAAATCCAGTCTTGTTCAACTGAACAAAAGATTTCAGCTCGCATAACTGCACATAAAGACTGATTGCCCGCTTCTTCAATGTAATCCCAGATGAATAGAGGTATTCGAAGGCCTCATTTGCGTAGTCATCATAATTCTGACTATGCCTCCGTATCGACTTGCTGAATTCTGTGGAAGCCCTCATATCTTCAGCTTGCTCGGAACGGCCGGTATTTGCATCGTATGGTGTACTCTTGCTCCTTCCTGTGGACGGCCTGGCTGCTTTGTGTAACGCCGTGTTCTCGTCATCATCGTCATCACTGTCCTCGACCCCTTCGTCGATCGAGCGGCTGATGGTGCTGGCTCTCCTCTGCCGGTTTACAAAGCTTCGAAATATACTCCCGGTACGTGGCCTATCACTCACACGTCCACTGGTGCCAGGCCTCCCCTCCGCGCCGTCTAGGTTGTCCAGAGCTTCGGCCTCATATGACTCTTCATCCTTGAGAAAATCGGAGACCTCCCCATAAATTTCCAGCTCCTTCAATTGGTAGAATGATGATATCTTTTCGAGCTCGACATCCAGCGCTCTTTCAAAGATTTGGTCGGGATCTTCATTCGTGGGTATTAAAGGGGAGCGTTCGACATCGTCGGCGATGCCTGGTCTGTGGATGGTCTTTTCGAGCTGGTATATTCTGAACAAGGGGGGTCGGTTAGGAAAAGTACCTGCGCGATGTCGGGAGAGCTTACAGCTTCTTCAAATTGCTGTACGCAATATAATGGCTGCTCCAGTCCGGAACAGCATTGAACTGGATGCTGTGTGAGAACTTCATCTCGTCGGCTGCTTCGAGCTCGCCAATCTTCTCCGTGCGCTTGGCTTGTCGTTCGAAGTATCTGGTGTCCCTCTTCTGTCGCTGCTCTATGCCCGCGTAGTCGGCAAGTTCGTACTCTTCGAAATCTGCGAGCTGGTGCTGGCGCGGCGCAAGACTCCCTCCTCCAACCGGCCGCTTCGAATTCTCCTTAGTGCGAGGGTCCGAGTCGACTATGTCTGGTTCAGAGGAGGGATGAAGGGTTGGAATTGATGATGCTATTGTGAAGACTCGTGGGCGTGTGAGATGGATTGCAGGTGGGCAGCATCTCGTGGTGGGTCGCGTCGTCGTTAGTGCACACAGGACTCGAGGCTGCCTTCCATCCCGGCGACCTGGTAATGAGGTCAAAGGTCGAGCAGTTCGGGTGTTGATTTGCGAAAGGGACCTGTCAGGATCGACGCGTGGCTGTGAAGCGTGGCTTGAAGTGCAAAAAGGGACCAACTGTGGCGCTCACAGCAAGCATGTTCTCTCCGTCATCTTCTGATTAGTTGAAACAAAACTCCAAGGAGCCTCGTTCCGCTCCGCTCCGCTCCACCCTGCCCTCTTGGCAAAAAGCGCATCAGAAACTTGATCTCTGCACTCTCCCCAATCAACTCTGCATTCTCACCCACATCCACATCCAGAGAACCAATTTGGCCCAATATCCCGCAGACTCACTTCCTCAAATTTAATTATCCTCAAATCAAGTCTTCTTCCCGATTTCGTCGTCCGCGAGAGCCAGCTCAATCGAGGCCATTTCGGTGGAATTTTGCGAGACTCTTCGTCGGAAGCAGACCGCAATCCCCGGCACCGAGAACAACTCGAACACCGGTACTCATTCAAGATATACCATCTACACAATGCCGTTGTCTCCCGGCGGTTATTGGTCTCCTTCCTGATCCATGCGAAGTTTTCCCATTCTAATTGGAACACAAGAAACACTTGCGAGGTGACAAGGTAGAAGGTTTCACCATATTTGGCAAACAGGAGCATTCCGACCTATTACACCTTCTAAACTAATAGGCCAATATTCAGCTCTTAGCTACGAATTGGAAAGGGTGGCGATGTTGGATGGTCGGATTGACGAATTGGCCATTCAACGACGACATGATTTAATTGACTCCACTTAACACCACCCCTCGGCCCCCCAGTCTCACCCACAGCGGTACCAAGAAGCGCTTGTTTATAGTTTCAAATAAACACGATAAAATGAAACCGGAGTTTTGTGATTTGAACGGGGGCACATGGTCACGTGCTTACCCCGCGTTCAGGTTCATTTAGCCTTCATCCCACCTTCATCTTTCTTTCTTCCCATCACGGCTTTCATTTCCCAATCGATCATCGACTTACCCACGTGAGACCTTACGAGAAAGATGCAAGAAGTCATGCGTCACAACCGTTCCTCATGGGGATGATCGGATCGATGTCTCGCCGCCTCACCTTAATCTGGGTTGCATAGCAGGAGCCATTTCCGGTAGGGGTGCAGCCTTCGTTAGAACCGGATCATCCAAGATCGAGCTATTGTCCCGTTGAGGTTGCAGTTTAGCAAGGCTAGAATGAAGCACCAAGAAATATCGATTGGAGTCATGCCTGCCACGCTGCATACCCCGCAGACTGTACACCTCCAAGTGACTGTTTTGTACCACAAGACCTAGAAATTAGAGAATGCTTTAGGACGAAGTTCGGCTGTATGGCTATTTTCGGGTTACATTCCGCAAGGCACACAGCGTGTTGTCCAATCGCAGATCGAATATGAAGCATGGCTCAGTACTAGGTGACGATAGTGTTGGATGCAAAGTCGGTAGGGAAGTGTGCAACCATACATTGTGCATCAGGAACCACCTCGGTTGAAGTCTTACAGAGCTCATATTCCAAAATGGCTCTCAAGCCGAGATGTTTATAAGATGTCCAGCCTCCAACTATCGTTCTGTTCAACTGTAACCCTATCCAACCCTTCGGACTCCTTTTTACAGAAGTCCCTCAAACCGCGTCTGTTCCAAAATGCATCAACTAGCTTCTAGTCATATAACTTCATCCTTAGTTCTTGCCACTGTTTTCCTATTTACGGGAGCCATTGCAGCTCCAGTTGTTATACCACGGCAAAGTATAACTGTTCTCTCCGCATCTCAGATCTCGACGTACAAACCTTACACGTATTTTGCAAGTACTGGATATTGCAGCGCCGCTGTGACCAAAGCTTGGAATTGTGGAGGTAAGTATCCACCATACTACTGCAACCCCAAATATACTGATCACTCGGAAGCGAACTGCAATGCAAACGCCGGCTTCAAGTGGGTAGCTTCAGGTGGAGACGGGGATAACATCCAGTACTGGTTTGTGGGATACTCCCCAACCCTGGGAGAGATCATCGTGTCTCACCAAGGCACCGATACAAGTGAATTGTAAGATCAGAGATCCTCGTAGAAATATTCTTCACTGACTCAGAAATACTACAGACTCCCAGTCCTCACGGTATGTTATGCTTGGCATCCATTGCAAATAAACCTCTTGCTAAAAATATACTTTAGGACGTTGACATCGATCAAGTGCACCTGGACTCTGCGCACTTTCCTGGAATTTCTAGTTCAGTCAAGGTTCATGACGGGTTCGCGAATGCACAGCTCAAGTAATTCCACACTCCGATACATGAAAGGAATAATGTGGCTAACGAGCGACAGAGCTGCAGAGAGCGTGCTCGCCGCTGTAAATACCGCATTAAGCAGATACCCAACTACGAAAGTCACGTTGGTTGGGCACTCGTTGGGTACGTCGCATCTTCATAGCAAAAGTGCAAACCGGACAAGTGATTATCTAATTCATCTAGGCGCTGCCATCTCACTTCTTGACTCTGTCTATCTTCCTCTTCATCTCCCCTCCACTATAACATACAAGACAATAACCTACGGCATGCCACGAGTGAGTTGTGTCCCATCCAGTCATGTCTCTCCCCCTCAGTCAGAAGCAGCAACCGCTGACCTCCCCAGGTCGGCAACCAAGAATTCGCCAATTACGTAGACGGAAACACACACATCCACCTGACGCACATTAACAACAAAGAGGATCCTGTCCCAGTTCTTCCTCCTTTATTTCTAGGATATATCCAGCCAGCTGGAGAGATTCACATTCAAGATTCAAATGCGTGGGATAATTGCCCTGGTCAGGACAATGCGAGCGATAAGTGCAGCACGGGAGATGTACCGACGATTTTCGAGTGGGACATTAGTAACCACGGTGGGCCGTATGACGGTGTTAGTATGGGATGTTGAGATCGTACAACACGGAAACGAGTTGTGGGAAGCGAGAGAAAAGGAGTCGTCACGTGATCCGATCTCCGATGTGTCGCATAATCTATTTGGAATGTGAGGGCTGAGGGGTAGCAATTGCAAAAGAAATGATCTAAGATCGTACCGTTATCTTCTAGCCTATTTATTACTGGCTAAATCACCAATGCTTTGATATACTTTCATGCCCAGCAGGTCACTCGCACAGAATTTTGCTGACATGATGATATCATCACTTCAAAGCATCTCGGCCGCCGCCATTCAACTCGAACTATGCTTCCCCCAAACTGTGTTAGTAGCTAAATGATACTGCGACATAGTTTGCAGTCTGATAAGGGATGTTCTTCAGGTGTTTCGATGACACGAGACATATGGGCGCGAGACTCGAGCTTTCGCCAGCAGCGGAACCAATGCCAGACGATCCAGGGGTAATTCTTTAACCACGCAGAATTATTACTCTATTCCTAAACGTTAACGGTTCCCAATCTCATTGGTCATTTTACATGAAATTGTTATTCATCACCTGACTTACCCCACGTTCTGTCTCGTGAGCAATCGCTATTAGCTAATGCCGCCAGCCTAACGAGGTAAGGCGTTCATAAATCCTCAAATAAGGAAAAGTGCCTTATCATGCGGGAGCTCTTATCAGCTCCACACGTAAATTCTCTGCGCCACTATCAACGTTCCGTCTCCGTCCCATGCCGCCCCAAACAAAAGGAAGGAAGGTAATCTCGTTGTGTTACACATAATCGCTACTATCTTTATGTTAAAGATTGCAGTGAGAAAGTTTCTTTTCTTTCAATTTATTATCCCTTTCCTTTACTTCTGCATTCTATCCTCTGTTGTCGTGCCGCAAGGTTTTGTGCACGGTGAAAAGGTTACACGCGACGAGGTACCAGTACCACCGGACTTCCCTCCGTGCATTACGAAGACAAGCTCCACCGATTTAGAGCTCCCTAGCACAAGATGAGCGATATCAAGGTACCAGAAATTGATCGGGAGAAGGAAGCTTATACGCCGGAAGAAAACACGTTGGGAGTTGTCACTGAAATCCTGAATGCGTCCGGTCATCCAGATCAATTGGACAGACAGTATGGGATATTGAGTATCTGCGGTATGGCATTGACGGTAGACAATGCTTGGGTCGCAATCGGAACATCTTTGAACGTTGCTATTTGTAAGTTCTGCCGAGCTGAGGACACTCAGTCCTGTGCTGACTGCTCGTTCGCCAGACAATGGAGGACCCCCCGGCGTTCTTTTTGAGCTTCTAATTGCCTGTTTCTATTATAGCTTCATTGCTGCATCGATAGCTGAGGTATGTCATTCAATCGTATCATTAAAATGGGAGAGAAATCTGATCAGATTTTTTGTAGTTGGTTTCAGCTGTTCCTTCCTCGGGAGGTGTCTACCACTGGGCATCTCTGAGTCCCGGCCCTAAATATGGCCGCGCACTCGGGTTCTTCACCGGTTCATTGAACTTCTTCGGTTGGTTGTTTGATCTGGCGTCGATCGCATACATCATGTCGGAATTGATGGTGCAGATGTATGGTCTCTATCACCCGAATTACGTCCAACAGCCGTGGCACGTATTCGTAGCCCTGCTGCTCATTACCTGGATTTGCATTGCCGTCACGATATTTTTCAACAAATACCTACCGTATCTCCAACAGTTCGGATTATTTGTGGTAACTGTTGGTGGTATCGCCACGCTGATTGTTCTAGCTGCGATGCCCAAGAAACACTCAACCAATTCTTTCGTTTGGACCGACTTTCAGAACAATACAGGCTGGCCGAGTGGTTTTGCCTTCTTGGCAGGTGTTTTGAATGGCGCCTTTACGATCGGGACTCCGGATGCAGTTACGCACATGGCCGAGGAGGTGCCGCACCCGAGAAAGGATCTTCCCAAGGCTATTGCGACCCAGATTATTCTCGGGTCGATCAGTACGTCTACATTCGCTTCCATTTTTAGAGTTAATTTGAGAGCAAATGCTAACATATGACCTTGCAAACAGGCGCTTTCGTTTTCGCCATCACACTCTTCTACGGAATCAACGATCTCGATGCAGTCCTGAGTGCCAGCGGCGCATTCCCCCTGGCAGAGATTTATATCCAAGCAACCGGAAGCACAGGGGCAACATTTGGGCTCTTGTTCATCATCTTCCTGTCTCTAGGCCCCTGCTTGATCGGAACCTTCCTCACGGTTGGTCGAACATGGTGGGCCCTCGCTCGTGACAACGCAGTTCCATTCTCCGGATTCTTCTCCAATGTCAACGAAGGCCGCAGTTGCCCAATCGAGTCAACAATCTTCACCGGGATCATGACCACTGCTTTCGGCGCCATCACCCTTGGAAGTCATGCAGCTTTCTCCGATCTTGTTGGTTCATTCGTTATCCTCACCACTACTTCATATGCTCTAGCCATCGGAGGACATCTCTTCTCTGGGCGCAAGAACCTCCCACAAGGCCCTTTCTGGATGGGCAAGACAGGTTACGCCATCAACGCAATTGCAGTCATCTGTATCATCTTCTTCAATATTATCTTTTGTTTCCCGTATGCGCTTCCGGTCGCCACTGCTACAATGAACTACAACAGCGTCATCCTGGTGGGCGCCACATTCTTGACAACTGTTTGGTGGTTTGTGCATGGAAGTGGGAAATACCCAGGACCCAAACTCGGAGGCTTCATCGTCACGGAAGAGGGCAGACAACTTGCTGAGAAATAAATTAGGATTGTATGTTACAATACCACATTAGGGGAGCTTCTAATGTTGAGCTCTGTCATAGATACCTCTCTGAAATTCTTTGCGAACGCGTCTGTCTTAATAGGGGCCAAATTTGTAGGATTACAGTACACTAGACTGATTTTAATTCTCAATCGAGTTGGATCTGGAGTCTTCACTTTCAGTTCCGGGTTCTCCGATGATATTCAGTTTCATTTTTAGACACGCGTTACCTTAAAAGTGGGAGAAGTTTCTCCTTCCATACTTAGCAAGATCTCGCAATTCATCCTTTCAATCCGGAGAAAGTATCTCGTCCCAAGTCCGGTTATCGTTGAAAACAACGAGTTCTAGCCTTCAGTTGAAATATGAATAAATAAGAGAGTTACGGGTATAAAGATTTTTAGGAGAGAAAGAATTTGAAGTATTAAAAGCAGAGAGTTTATAAGAGTTTAAAGGTAATATAAAAATTATTATATTTAAATAAGAGCTTTTTATATAAAAATTACTAGGAGTTTCTGTATACGTCAACTAATAAGGTCCTTATAGTAAGTGCTATATTATAAAGATCAGAGAGAGAGCTTATAATAATATGTTACGTGATTCTCTTAACCTCGAATCGAGGTCACGGCAAAACCATTACCGGCCCAGCCGCCCAGGAGCTTGCGAAGTGCCCAGTAATAAGTTCTGCCAAGCGGCCGAGACCTCGCTGTATCTATTAGTATTAATTTATTAGACTTGGGGTTAAAAAGTTGTTGTAGTTGTAAACGGGTAACCGGTTTGCGGCTTTTAGGTCGGACCGACTATACTATATATTAGAAAAATCGTTACGGCTCATTCCATGTTTTTACAGCAGTATCCACAGTGAGTGCTGCTGTTAAACCATGTTTCGATCCAATAGCAAACTTACCATTGATATGCATTGGTAATACTCTATTCTGCTAACAAACACAGATCGTGCGCTTTGAGTTCGCGTAAACTCCAAGCTTGTTATGATATCTGTCTACGAGTTCGTTATAGTTTGCACCTCTATTTATCGCGGCTGGGTAAGTGAAGTGATTATGCCAAGTGGGAACGGTACCTATATATATGGATCCCTTCCCAAGAGTCTGGGGCTGGACCTAGCTCAGTTTTTATCTTGCAATAATCCCTGTTGCGATATTCCCGTTTGCAGTGTTGGCAATGAGGGCTCAGCCTTTGCTCATGGCGGTAGTGTTGCTGTACTCTCTAGCGAGCTGTTTTCCGCGTGTTGGTAATGAGTTCCGCGACGTGGACTCGGTCGCTCAAGTCAATGAAGTCAATGACGTTCCTGAGCCAAGAGTGGGCCGGTTATCTTCCACTCCATCACTATCACTTTTTCTGTGTGTTCCAGACGCAAGACGGCTCAACACCTCTTAGCCCCCTAATTGTTGTTTACCATTTCAATGCTAACTCACCTGGCAGCAAATCGACCCACAACCGTAAAGCTTACTCTTCTTTCACACTGCGAACTTTTCTATGATAACCGGCTCTAGTAGGAGCCGTGATACTCCCTTCTTTGTCTTAAGTCTTAGGAGACAACTCCGAAACTCTCAGCTTCCTCGAACCCTTTTCGTACACACAGCGCTAACTTGTGGATTCGAAGACCTTCTTCTGAGCAACAACCCTTCTGAGCAACAAGAGTGCCCGGAACAGCAGCAACCTCCAAGGGGGCTCCAAAGCCGTCAAATTTACGTCACTATACCAATTTCTCAAACCCCACATATCGCACTATCTAGAGCTTGTCATTAGCTTTACGCTACTATACATGTATGTTTTCAAGTCAAGGACTTGAAGAACGAGCTGCTATTGTCAATAAATCTCCAATCCAACACATCCCCCACTCCGGCAGAGCGTACCAATAGAACAGCAGCCTTCTGGACAATCAGAGGACCCTCCACCGCGCCAAAGCAAGCAAACACCTCCAAACAATCATACCCATATACTCGTAATCAGGTTAATAGAAACCCAGCTCACAACATCGGCGATTTTTTGATCCCTTACCATAGTCAACATTAGCCTACCCGTGCCAGCCACTATAACCCAGATCCGCGACCGAGAGGTAAGGGGGCAAATAAGTTTCACGATCTCCTTTTGAAGCAGCTAAATTACGTTTGAGTATTTTAGGCCTCCTCTCCCTCGTTTCACACAGTACTAAGTGCCTCCCGGGCAAACGTATTATACCCAGGTCAATCACAACGCACCACTTCCTATCAACCGATACCCACATCCCAGCTTCCTCACTACACCTACCACGGGTCTGAGAACACTTATGTTACAATCTATGAAAGCAACGCTTATTAGTGGGCGCCGACTTTTGTTGTGCCGAGTAATGCGCAGCCAACTGGGTCGTACTTTTTCTCTATATTTGTACCACCGACTTCAACTGGGGTCGAAGGTGATCTTACCTATCCCATGAAAGTCTTATCATTTCCACATTTCCAATAACTCCTGTTGGTGAAGAGTCCGGGGCGGCCGCCGCGGGGAATCCGCGGACAGATGACTGTCAAGTGCCATATCACTTCTGGGTCAACAACTTCTACTATAACGCTACCTGCGTTTCCTTGACCGTCAGCTACAACGATGGAACTTTCCTCTGTCCCAATGCTCCTTCTAATGAAATTATCTACAGTGGGGCGTGCGATATGTATTGCGGCGACGACAGACTAGTAAGAGTTATCACAGACGGCCATTGTGGCTCACTATCTCCGAGTGGTCTTGGTGGTTGCCAATTTCTCGGGACATCGCCCAAGCCACCAAAATACATCCGTACCACTAACAAACGAAACAGAGACCAGCTGAGAATCTCCCTACACTGAAAGCCGCCTCAAAGTACACGAGTTTCGACACAACTCTCCACTGCGAAGATGGTGACTCGTAAATACCTCGCATAACCCTGTTGTCCTACCATTGCTGACAAATACTTAAGTGGTGGAATAACCTGCATTCAAATTGGAAAAGACTTTGCAATCGATCTGCAACCCTTCGGCATCGGTGGTTACATCGGACTCGAGCCCTTCGAAGTTAACAGTGTCTGGCTTCCAAACTATCCTCAAGTTCAATATGTTCAGCCTATCGTCACGTGTCCCCGACCGTATGGCCACCCTGGGGTAAGACAGGCTCCACTGCTTATTGTTAATGTGATTCTCCTTACTCTCATATATTTAACTTCAATCTCCGCTCTAGCTAGCTCTCCAATGGATCATAATTCAAAGCAGCTGACAAACCTGCACCAAGGCGCCAGCTCTTATGATTACTGACGCTCCAACAACTGTTTATTGTACTGTATCTTTGGAGATATGGTAATTGCGCAGGGACCCTTCTTCACTTCATATTTAATATCCCCCTCACCCCTCAATCCAAAGTATTAGAGGTCCTGAACTACACCCAATAACTAGGATTTTTTTGGTAGTGCAAAATGTATTTGACTAAAGCCCTAAAAATTGATTCCAACGGTATTTACTAGGCGTGGGGATAAATGGTGACCGACCCGGGAACCTCCCAGTGACCACTTGGACGGGCCTTTAGACCACTGACGTCTGCAAGTAACGGCGACGATCTGTTACACCCGGATGCACAACAAGGTGTATGCCGCTCCCACCTATTCCCTCGTTTATTCAGTGGAAGATTTACCAGCAATTTTCAAGCCCCTATGATTGAGACGGGTATTTAAGGCTGGCGTTACGCTGATAAATCATTGCGCGTCATGACCCGTGGGGCTCGTATGCCTGCAATTGGCAGAAGATCTGCAGTTAGAAGAGAATAAGAAAGTTGTCCCGAGTAAAGCGTTGCACCCCACGCCGCGGCGGGACGAAGTGGAAATTGGCTGTGAAAGAGGCGCACGACCCTAATCCATCTCCCCATTCGCTTAATAGCCAAGTGGGCAAGGGCGACGCAGGTTGGGCTTGGCATCATCGTTAATGTGGCGCATGAGAGTGACAGCGATGCATGAATCTGGGAAGTTCTATGCTTTACAGCTTGTTAAGGTAATTGGTTGGTATCAAGGGGATATAGGTCTGGTTAAGTCTCCTCCTTATTGTTGAGTGCAGGCAGGTACCTAAGTTGCTAACATTTGATTTTTTTCTCGGAGAATTCTCCTTTTCTTGTATGGCGCAGCCCACGGGGAAGTTAGGCCCCTACGTTGTGGAGATAACTGTTGAATACATACTTAGGGATCTTCAGATCACGGAAAACGTCGAAGAACTCGTCACGATTGTGGATCCCGTGCTTTGCTCGTTCATGAAGTACCCCGCCACCGTTACCCAAACACGCAAACCCCATCTCATGTAACCCTGATCGCGATCCTTGTTTTCAAACTATTAAAGAAGTTGTTCATGGGCTATGCAAATTATGGGCGTACGTTATTCTGATTCTTAGCAGTCATTCATGTTTGCGCAGCTTGATTATCAAAGACTCGCAGGTTTAGGTACCCTAGCAATGCCCAGGATACTAACCGACAATATTTTAGCGAACCCCTATTTCTTCCCAACCGACTGCCGGACTCAAAGAGCGCTCTAAAGGCAAGTGGCCTGTAGAAAACTCCGAGAGATGTTGTTCCCAAGAGCGATATATATGGAAGGCAGGATTTCATGTTCCGCAACATCCTTTTCCGAAAACCTTCAACATCAGACAATCACCATACGTCCTTTCCACCCATCTGCCTCGTTTTCAATCGGGTTGCTTGGTACCGCGATTGTCCAGTTTGATTATATATCTTGCCAATATCTCTTCGGTTTATACTTTGGAATATTCCTCACTAATGCTGCATATGATTACGTGGTTGTGGGAGGTGGAACGGCGGGGTTGGTCATCGCTAGCAGACTCGCCGAAAATCCGAATATGACCATTGCTGTGGTAGACCTAGGAAGCTTCTACGAAACCAGCAATAGCGATCAAAGCCAGATCCTGATCTACTAAACGAAATTTGTCAGCGCGGGTGCAGCCATTGATTGATTGGGAACTGCTTACGGTTTCTCAGCTGGTGAGTAACCGTAAGTTTACTTTGCAGAGACTAATTTCCACTAACCTTGTTTAGTCTCCAACATCGTTATCCGTTGCACTGCGGCAGCGCCCGCCCTTCCGCGATCTATATACCGCAAACTTGCAGCAAATCAGAAGTCTTCGATCAGGAATTAGAGATTATGTTTTGCTTAAAAAAGTCGCTTTGGCGGGCACGGGTTAGGGCGGGCGCTGCCGCAGCGCAATGGATAGCGCCTCACCAACAGAGCCATACACTATACTCAGGGACATTACCTGAGTAGGAGCTCTGCCAGGAATCAATTGATATGCCCTAGGTAATTATCATCCGTTCCATAAGACTATATAGCTAATCAACTATTTAGAGGTACTACAGGCTCATATGATTTGTGAGCAGATCAAGTTGGAGACGAGAGCTTCGCATACGAGGACAATCTACTATACTTTCGGATATCCGTCACCTTTACCACTCCAAATACCTCCAAATACCTCCCACCCCCCCGAAGAAACAAGCCAATGTCGCTAGTCCTGGAACTGCTCAAAACGACTGCCTACAGTCCGATTGGAGGTCCTCTGCATGTCTCCTCCGCCAACGGAACGTTAGGTGTTTCTTCCTATGGATGAGATGCTTTCACATCTACTGGTTTCCGGTTTCAGATGGACTTGGTGGAGGTGTGTTGAATGGATTACAGTGGTTTCCTTTCACTGTCAATCCGACGAATCAACACAGGAGCTTTTCGCAAACGTTCTTTTGCAACAAAGCTTAGCAAATTCTGGCTTGAATCTGGAAAATTTATCAGTTAACGCAGGCTATGGTCATTCGGCTGAATGGAAAAAGGACTGCAACGGGTGTCAATGTCTTAAGTGCGGGAATGTCCTACAAACCTAATGCACGGAGTGAATTAGAGCAGGTGCAGTATGTTCTCAAGGCAGCTATTGTCTTTCGCAGTTCCACCAGCCGCAACCTTTTGTGGTATCCGGCATTGGTCCTGTGGATACATTGAAGAAATAACATCGCTGTATTCTCTGATCGGCCAGGTGTTACCGTGTCGGCCAAAACATGCTGTAAGTACTCGTCCGAAAATAGGGTTTCTCTGGTGATCTAATATCATAGGACACGGCAAATATCGGCGGGGTCGCATCCCCAATGAATACTATTTCCACGGCCACGACATCAAACAATGCAAAGCTCATGGCACAAGCAGCATATGAATATCTCACCAATCAAACGGAGATCTGAGGCGTAGACTTCGGTGACTGCGATGATATGACACCGCAGTCTGTTCACGCTTTGACAATTCTGATCTCAGATAGGCTGGGAAAGACTTCCCCAATCATACCGCGCAAATTTGTCTGCAACTACGTAGTCCTACCACTCCACGAACCCCGCTGACTGGTCAAATATAGAGTCTGTGATCAACGGCAATTCCTACACCCTTGAAGGCACTTCAAGCAACGGCATGAACTACTCGACAAGTGGTATTCTCCTATTAGCCCCTGCTTCCCGTGGCATGTGATAATCTCACCTAATAGCATACAGACAAACCAGTCATTAGCACAAACTGGCTGCTAGACGAAAGAGATCAAGAAGTTGCAGTTCAAACTTATCGAAGCACCAGAGAGATCTAGTCAAGGTTTGATCCTAGCGTTATAGTTGGACCAGAAACTTCACCCTGAAACATTCCGGCCATGCGGATATCTTGGAGTATATTAGGACGAAGGGAATTGGGGCTATTCTTCATGCGACTTCCACTTGTAGGTGTTTGATCGAATAAAGAGAAATTGGAATGTGCTAATTCGGAGCAGGCAGGATGGGGTGAGCAAATAATAGCATGGTGGTTGTGGATAGCCATGGGAGAGTGTTTGGGGTGCAGAAGTAGAGGGTCATCGATTAATCCTCGTTTGCTTTTACCCCACCAGGCCACACGCAGGGCGCTATCTGTAGATATCACTCTTTCTATCTTTAGAGAGAACTTGCTCACTTGCTTTCGATGCGCATGAGGAAAAGTTAGTGGTTAATATTATCAAGGGAAAATGAGGGATTAAAAGGGATGAAGGGGACAGGGGTCGAGGACGGAGCTCACTTGATTCCAAGACTGGACCAAAGAGCAAGAAAGGGGTGAAGTTGTGTTAGATGAAAGGAATCCGAAAGGTATCTACATAGCAAAAGTTAGACTTGGATAATGGTAATTGCGGAATTTTGGACTGTTCAAGCTAATTTCTGTTGAAAGTGACGTCACGGGACGCCAGCTTTACGTACCAATTTCTCATTTCTGCACATCAGCTGATCTATTATGACAAATCACCCCACATGTATATATATGCCCCTCAAGCCCTTAACTTGGAGGGCTAGCTGCTACTGTCAATAAATCTCCATTCCAACAATTTCCAAACCCAGTCCTGTGCCAGAGAATATTGTCTGAAGCGAGACACTCCAGATTTCAGCCCGAACTGGAGCTCCAGACAAGTTAACGTTGGCACCGATGGCAACTACCTCAAACCTCAAAACCGCCGCTCCAAGTACAGGTGTTAGATGAAATGACAAATATTAGTGTTGGACGAAGGTGGGAGTTTGATTGTGCTTGCGGCGTTGGCACGGACATCTATCTCCAAACTTGCCAGACGTGGATGGTTTCACGGTGGCTCGGGATTTGAGAACATAAATAGTTCCAGCCTTGTTATTAAATTAAGGAGACTAATATTTGGGTTGTAATTACCCTGGAATTTTGATGTGTGTACGTGCCTTATACCTAGGCACCTCCAGTTCCAAGAGCAACGCCAAATGCGTATGCTACACATAGTGAAAGTCAGCATGGCCTTTCTTGTTTGTCGTGCAGAACAAGGAGATAACGTACCATTCGTCTGGCAAGTAGCATTGCAGGAAGGGAAAAGCTGCCCATTGCGGCCGCCATTCTGCGGCAACTTCACCACAATCTTGAGCAATGCGTCCAAAGCATCATTGTGAAGGTCCTTGATTCCATCATATATCGCATCCAACGTCGGCTTGCTCGGCCCTTTGTCACTTCGAGAGATGATATCCAGCGAAGGGCCAACAAGTCCTCCATCTGCTGGCGTCTCATACAACACCGAGTAGGGCACTCCCTCGCTGTCATAACCCCATGCAATCACTTCCCATGTATTGTTGGCGAATGTCAATGGCGGTGTAGGTATGTATGTATATGAATCTGGGACCGGTGTGCCCTTGATGACAGTCGGAGTATCGATACCGTAGTTTTTGAAGACGAAAGACGTTTTGTTCAGCGCGAATTCGGTGGTTAGGTCTTGAAGTGTGCCATCGATACCGTAGGTTCCAGTTGGATAGAGTGTCCATTGCATATCTTGGAACAGCTGGTAGACAACAGAGTTCGAGTAGCCGAAATACCAGGTCCCGAGGAACCAGAAAGGGGGAGTGGGCTCCCAGGCATGGTGTGAAGGAAGTTCGAAGGTAGGAGGAAGGCGGAATTCGATGTGGTTAGGAGGGGTCTGGTGCCGTTTCAAGTTGCAGATGTTGAGTTCTGCTTTTGTCAGTACTTTAGTGTCAAGGCACGCGGTGACGTAAATGACTCTGTTCAAGATTGATATTTTTGATAGAGAAAGTCAACTTTCATACCAGGCTGGGAACCACTTTCCAGATCGGTAAAGAGCGCAGAGGTGGCTGTGGTGAAAGCCCCAACAGCTATGCACAAAGACTTGGGTAGCATGCTGAATTAGCTTTGAGACCCAAAAGAGCTTTGAAATATTGGGATAGTCGACCTGATCAGAAAACTATTAGGAAGGGGATTCAATGGGAAATTTAAAGATCCAGATTCCCGGCCACACGAGTCGCGACTGGTCCGATCTGTATAACCAAAATAATTTCTGATTGAAGGTCAGCCATAACAAGTTGACCCGAGATCATGGTCCCGATTAGCTTCCCTCTCGTTGCGAAATACGAGGTCCAATAAGAAAGACGCGGAACATCATTTCTTTAAGCATGTCAGTAGCGGGGCACGGTTCTTAATCAGCCCTTCACGCCCTCCAAAATCCTACATGAGCGCCTAAACTACTCACATCCTATCAAAATAGCGGGGAAGACCAGACAAAGCACGGTGCACCACTTCTTTAATTTCCGGACCCCGAACATCCTGAGAGGACGGCTCGCATAGCGCGCCATCAGTCAAAAAGCAAATATTAACTACACTCCCCCGCAGCTCGTGGCGGGCTGAGAAATCCAAAATTTCCTCACCGCTTTTCATTTCGGGTTGAATCTGTGGCTATCGTTAATTGGTTGAAACCGGAAGGAAAAGGCGAAAAGTTGGAGACGAACACGAAAAAGGTACTTGCAGCCGAGTCCAAAAAATTGTACGAGGCAATAAATTTTGACCTCGATGTCTGCTCTGAAGTGGGGTTTCTGACGTGAGAATTAAAGGTTTCTGAGGGTCCTGTGGCGTGTCCTGGGCTCCATACTCTCCAGACTCTGGAGGCAATATGGAAGGATTTTGGAAGATAAATATTATTTATATAATAAATAGAGGTTTAGACCAATAATACTTAAAAAATGGAGTATTTTCAAGGGCATATGACAAATTAGACTAGCGCCTTCTTGTAGCTAATGGAATCAGTAGAAAAACGGCACATGCAGACAGGATTTCGCACACTGTTCTAAACATCTCTTCCTTAAGATTATCAATTAAACTATTAACTATCAATAACTACGCAACCCAGAACCCGGCGCGAAACCAGTGCGATACATTCTTGTTACTGGAAACCCAAAGAGTGCTGCCCTTTACATTCAAAGCCACATACAACCCGGGCAAAGTATAAAAAGTAACTTGCCCCAAAATTCCGAGTATATCAGTTCTATAAGTGTTCAAGATATGGTTGACTTGATTCGGTCAAACGATATTTCGGCGCATCGGTTAGTTATGTCACTCAGAAATCTGGAAGCTACCGCGTTGAACACTCTCGATGAGAGCAACCGTACGGGTCAAAATCATCTATTTCGAAGTCTGCGAGCTCTCAGCCTTGCAGATAAAGTCTACGGGATGTTACCATCTGCCACCGTTGCCGTACGAACTATTTCACTACCATTCTACAAATCACATTGGATTCCACGAAGCTTTCGTACGACCCAACCTGGCTCGAACAGTCTAGTTCGCGCTAGTACGTTCTCTTGTGTTGCCATGTTTGAGTCTGGACATCTCAATATCGATCCCTCTACGCTAACTGCTGTTTTTACATTGCCATCTGTGGATTCTCTTTTCATTGCATGTGCCCTGTTTGTGATCCCTCTGAGATACCACACGAATTTGAATTGAAGAGGGTGGTAGGAAACATTGGCCGTGCTGGAATGGCAATGTTGATCCCTCCTCAGGTTCCCGAAATCAAATCTGTTGATGCAGGATCATGGAATCTTCTTACCCATGCTGATTTCGACGGAAGTGTTGAGGACTGTTTCAGTGGTACATCCATGCACCTGTCGTTCTCCGGCTACAACTTGCCACTCCACACGGGTATTCATGGATCCCAAGATGTTGATGCATATTTACTTGAATCAATCATTCAAGTTCGCGACAAGGGGAAGTGGGTGGCTGATATTGACATACTCAATGTCGTGGATTCCAATATAGGGCGTGTGGATCGCCACCCCTTCGACCTTGCATGCAATCATGAGTCCCTATACAGGAGCGAGATGGGGCTGACATCTATTGACACGTGGGATGAACTTCTTGAAGGCCCAGAGAGTACAGCAATTGCTCGTGCTCATGGAAACTGGCTTAGCAGGCTGGCCCTGACCTGTGTTGCGGCTGACAAGGGGTATGATGTGTACATACTCCCGCCTTCATTCTGCTGGAAATGCGCCATATACCTCGCAAACAGTTCTAATCGAGCACTTGCCATCAAAAATCCGAGAGGTGCGAGAGGCTTCAAAGACCCCGGAGGCCCCAGATCCTCAGATATCACCCGCACAGCGCAATACTCTAGCATCTAGATCCGAATCAGTCAGGAGTGGGTCTCGGATGGGGAATGAGAGAGACGCGGATGACAGCGTTGGAAAAGGCGGGACTCAGTCCAGACTGAGTGCCCTAGGTCAATACCTCCGTTCGACCAGTGGAGGGAAGATTGATGCCGAGAACATTTCGCGCTCTTCGACCTCGAGTCGTCAACAGATATCTCTCAACGAAGGGTCGCCGCCACCACTGGAAATAGCAATGGAGTTCAACCACTCGCAAGAAATTGAAGTGGTTTCGAAAGACAGATTGGTATTAGTTTTGTGATGAAGGATTATTTCTGAATGTTTCAGGCCCGATTGTTTATTATCGTCTGTGGAGCCGACTCTCAAGAGCAAATATACTATTCCCCCCTAAATAAATCCAAGTGACGAGATATATAACACCGCGCCAGCATTGACCAACGCAAGCGCCTCCAGCTAATAGTTTCTTCTCATAACGCCCGATGTCTCCCCTTCTGGGGTTCTTAACGAGGCTGTACGGTGGCGTTGCCCAAGTCCCCACTTTTTGATTATTTAGGGAGGGGATAGTACATTTGTGTGATTTCCTATGAGTTATGAAAAGATAAATTGAGGATTTAGCAAATGGAGTCTTCATTTCTATTTGGTGAGTCCTTCATCCGCTTTGATGTAGCCTTTCTTGCCCTTCAACAGACAAACCAAAACCTGTGTACCATCGGCTCTGATCATGGATTATTCCTGCTGCCTGCAAGAGCGCGGCTTGTTCTTAATAACAGGATACGAAAGACCTCTTTCCACTAGGCATAGAGACAGAACACAATATCGGTACAGGTTAGATTATTCTACACGCTTTGACCATCTCAAAAATCCCCACTCCCGCCGAAGAAAAAACCTTCAAACAGATCCAAACCAGGGTCACCCTCTAGATCTTGATCTCCGTACCCCCCCCATACCAAAGTCAACTACCCCCAGTCCTGGCACTTGTTCTAACCTCGAGACATTGTCACCTCCAGCAAAATTTGAAGCCTCCAAATCCGCGGAGAGGGGCTCCCTAAGCCTCATGTCAAATTTGGGAATTTGGCGAGGTCGTCCAGCTGGTGGTGATTTTGATTGGCGTCGTTTTCCCCTTATCCCTCCAGCGGCATTCGGGGATGAGGAATTTGCGTCGGGCTGCGATACCCGGACTGGATTAGCAGAAGATGAGAATCCCGTAGTAGACATTGCCATCTGTACTGTAGCTTTAGACATCCTTTCAAAGGCGTCGCGACAAGCTGCGGCAGGAGGGCAATTCGGCATGAGGTCATCCAGCACCGATGTGCACGCAAGTATCGTGAAGTCTACTTCATCCATTGTCTTGGGAGGTATTAGGGTCTAAGAGTAACAAATTTTTCTAGCACGGGGAACTCACCAAACGGCTGCGAACGATTGACGAATGCCATATACTATAAAGGAACGAGATACCTTATCGTCAAAGTGTCAGCTATAATGGCAAAAGATGATCTGAATACAGTTGAATTGAATATACTGACCAGCTATGAACAATGAATTTGTATCGAGAAATGAGTAAAATACAAGGTTAACCCGATTCAACTGACGATATAATCTAATTACCCTTTGGCTCGCTTCAGCGAGTTTCAGGGAAACTCGCTCCTCATCGTCTCTCAATTCTATCGCGTACATAGATGGGGACTCGATATCTGATGGTAGACCTGAAAATGTTCCTCCCAAAACCCTATCTTCTGGAATTGCGAGACTCTGGCGGTAGAGCAGAATAACCGATTTCCAATATTCAAGATCGAATCTTTCTCCCGCCAACTTCACCCCGGATTCGGAACGAGTCGGCACTTTCTGTTTCCACTCCCAGAGTCTCTTGTCCATATCGATTCTCCATGAACGAAAAGAGTTGAATTTTGCTAGGAATGGAGATTGCCAATCAGAGGGCTTTCGAATGTCGAAATCTTTGTTGCAAGTGATTGTGTTCGCTGCTTGCACGTTTTGGAGTACTTGCAGGATTTCGGATTGTAGTAAACGAAGGCGAAAGTTGTGGATGGAGACTTTCTTGTATGACTCTGAGGTCCCCTCAGCAGGCGGCTATATTCCAGTTGTGGAAATGTACGCATCGTCCAATAGGGATGGAAAAGGTGTTGTAACGACTTCTTCGGGCAAGCTCAGCGGGCGACTTACTGCCACTCCAACAAGCCGATCCAATGAGTACGTACACCAAAGTAGCCGTCGCCTCATGTCCCTTACCCAGAGTCTTCTACCGATTTCTTTCTCGCCTTCTCTGGCAGGCTCACTAGAAATCTCCTCGTGATTTCCCATGCTTGCAGCGTGTCCACTGAGAGTTGACCCACGTCCTTCTTCATGATATAGCCCGAGATCAACCGCTAAGCGCACTGCGACACCTACGATATACCATAATCCAGGACTTATAGGGCGAAAAAGCGCTAGTAAAGCCAGCAGAAGAACAGCCTGCAATTCCTCGAGATTATCTCCATAGCCTTCTTCTCGAATGGACCTTGAGGCAATCATTTCGTCTAAATGACTCATTGCAGATATATAATACTTTTCTGGGGAGAGCTGACTTTTGGGGGAAAGTATCCTTTCAACACTTAAGCCAATTTCAAAAACCATGAATAGGAAATAGCTTTGTCTAGGAGTTCGGCTCCTTTCATCAATGGCATATACAATATGCAACATAGACATAAACTCATCCCGATGGAGAATTGGAAATTGTGGATTGACGTGAGCAAAATATGCCTCTGCGAGTTTTACAGCTGAACCTCTATCTGGTAGACGTGCTGTTTCGTGAGCTTCAGAAGGTGGCGCCAGAGCAAGACCAAAAAATGAATTGCGCATATCAGGAATTGGGGATCCCGCCCCAGCCGTTTGACGCTCAGCAGGAGTACTGGGCCGAACTGCCTCATGTGTACTTCCTTTATCCGATGTATTGGATGCACTCTTTACTGCCGCGAAGACAACCCGAGCAAACGATATGCCAGATGTTGAACCAAGGTAACCGGGATCAGAAGCTCCTTGAACCGCGACCATGCCAATGTTTGATACCAACTTGTTGAGTCTTTCCGATGCGATCTCCCCCAGCATATTGGTTGCCCTCCTATCTTCTTCCCCGTCCGTCGGCGGTGTCCCCTTCTCAGCGTCCCCCTGAGCATCTTTCTGCGCCGAGAGGGAGGGACCAGCAGCATCGTATGCTTCAACAGGCTTGACCGGAAGGCCGCGAGCTATCATATCAGCTTCAAGAGAAGCCACCCTAGCCTCCAAGAAGAACACATAACTGCGTGGTATCCCTCTTTGTTATAGGATCATAGCCAACACATCGCACCCCAGCCTTTTCGCAGGACGAGCAAGCTGGAAGCTGTTGGTCGCAGCGGTTTTTCCGTAGCCGGCATCGGTTGCAGGCTGAGACGTTGCGGTAGGAGAAGCTATTTGATGCGGTTTGCGGGGAGATTGTGTCTGCCATCGATCGTGAACATTTCTCTATCTCGTGAAAGCATGTTTGAGTACATTTACAGGCAATGCGAGGTGTTGCGCCGAAATCAGCTTGGTGCTCAGAACATCGCCTATACTGCTTATATCTGAGCACGGACGGAGAATTCCGTGCGCTGATGTTAGCAACCGGTTTATAGTTATCCCGGTTCACGTGATGGAGGGGGAAAATAGAACTAGAATTTCTGTTGCCAAAATAAGTCGGACGTTCAGAATACGTCCTTCTTAACGCTCTCTAAGTAGTGAGATATTCAACGCCTATCATCTTTGTCAATCCTTGCCATTACGAGAGTTGTCAAACTCGAAAGTTCTGGGCCTTCAACTTGAGATTGTTCAACTTCGACAGCCCGTTTGTGATCTCGCCAGCAAGGTCCATTCCCGGACAGATGCAGCGGTATTGACACAATTGATCTAGAAGGGTTCACCCACCAACCGCCCACACCCCCATTCCGCCCAACCAAAAAATCGATTTTTCTCACACCGTTTATAATACTAATAATTAACCAAAATTGATAAAAATTGATTTCTGTTATTTACTAATACTATCTCTCTTAATTACAAGAATTTTTATAAGAGGACTTATTTTAATTATTCTTTAATATCACTTCAAAATTCTTAAAATATAAATTAGAACTTAGTTTTATAAGTAATATTAATAATAAATTTTGCTTAAAAAAACAAAATTATCATTAAAGAGTATATTTATTAACTAAAACTTTACACAGTATAAAATTATATTAATAATTAATAAATTAATATTAAAGTTGAATTTTGGCTTGGGCGGAATGGGGGTGTGGGCGGTTGGTGGGTGAACCCTTCTAGCAGACGTTTTAGAGATACTGAGGTAACCAAAAATCAGCCTCGTTCCTCGATATCGGAGTTAGTGGATCCCATGCACACATTTCTGGGAAGCTGGCGATGGCAGAATCGCCACCATCTGTTGGGTTGACGTGTTGCTGGTGCCAGCCACTGATCATTTCTATTGTGGTATAACTTACGCTTAGGCCATTATCCAGAAATTCCGCGATTGTCGGGTTAGTAGGTTCCGTGGGGTTGGGAGGACGCTGGTGTCCTGACTACTTGCGGCATCATGATCTCCACTCGAGGGCTCTGTAATAGGTAATCCTGTTCTTTTCCCCACTTGTAATAGAAGCACCATTTCCGTGGTCTAGAACAGATACCGCCGAATTTTAAGCTTAGTATCGCGACACCATGAGGTTGGGGGGAGCCGCTTATCTCCACAGCGGCTCGGCTCAGCCACCATGTGTAACCGTGGGGGACCAGAAACGGCCCGCAAGCGTACTGGCCAGTTCCGTCACACGGTGTATAACACATCCTACAACAGACTTAAGACTTGAAAGAGATGTCGTTTTTGAATTATTTCGCGAGAAATATCATATTGATATCTATAAGTGAATGCCATTCCCAACGTTACCATACCAAAAACCAACCTCCCAGACGCCAGTGTCAATTCCAACCCTGTCTATCCCTTTAAAGCTCACTCGACGCAGTCGTCGTAAGATTACAAGCGTAATTACAGCTCCAACTCTCCCATCCAGCCGAGAAGATCACACTCCCCGCCCAACAATCCTTCGTCGTCCACTTCAACCCAACGTCTTTGATCTCAAACGTCAACTGCACCTTCGTCATCCCCACATCCGGGTTATCCAATGGCGCCTTCAGATCCTGAATATCATAATTAAAGACCGGTGCATTGTCCACATTCGTGATGGTGATCGGATGCGGCACGCCCGAGGAAACGGTCAGGGATTGCCCTTTGTCCATGGCCGCGTTTCGGAGGGTGGAGATGATGTTGATGTCTTGCCGGTCTGAGGCAGGGCAGTTGTAGACGGTTATGTCCCAGTTTATGTCTGCGAATACGCGCCCAATGCCGATGCTACAAGTTGCAGAGCTGGCTCTTTGTTGGATACTGTGGTGAATTAGCTGAGGCTTCACTCCAGTGTTGGGGGCGGGTAACTGCGGGGCGGGGCGGGGCGGGGAGGGGCGGGACGTACTCTTCGATTGCAGCGCATGAGCAGGCGCAGGCCAGCGCAATGGGAAATGCGGCGGAGAGCTTCATTTTGGTGGTTTCGATGATATGGCAATTCAAGAGGTAGGTGAGGAAGTTGGAGATGTTCTCAAGAGAGAGAGACGACCTTGAAAGTGGGAGTTAGTGATGCTGACAAGATAAAAATAAGTCAGTCTGACTAGCTGCTAGGTGAGAGGAAGCGCACCAATCTTGTTTCTATTTTCATCTGGGCCGCCGGGAGGGGCGCTATTGGGCGCGACTGCTACCGAGGTTATCCAATCAATACTCCGTTTGGCTCACGTCGCAGGGTTAACTTGAAACTTCCGGCGGCCGCTTCGAAGGCCTGCTGCTACCCAAGAGTTCTATATTGAGGGTCAGCGTTTAAATTTCATTTTGACTTCGACCTGTTGAGGCTCAGTATGTAAATTGCCACCGTTAAAAATCTGTCCAACAAAGCCCATGCCCAATGACATGGTTTTCTTCATCAAAAGAGGCAATTCCCCTGTTTTGTTGTCTGCAAATCTTGGATGCCTGCCAAAGCTAGTGTTGATGCATGGTTTCTCGGCGATAAGGAGTGACTTCCACTCTTCAATATGCTATTCTCACCAGCAACCTGCATCTGACTGGTTCGCTTTACAGTCTCCCAAGTCGAGCCGGCCACCAAGGAGCCGCCTAGATGGCGTCGGATGATGCTCACGGGCCATCCTAGTCTCCCGCTGAATCTTGAAGATGAGTTCTGTTTGGTCGAGATTCAACCAGGAAAGCCACAGGATACGATCTGTTGCGGACTCTTCACCGCCCGAATTCGCGATGCACCAAATCACGAAGCTTTGCCGTGCACCTAGGGAAGCCCAGCTGCCCAGTTAGCCAAGAGACAATCAAATGCACAGACGCGCCAGGAGACCGCGGGGGCCACGTACTGGCCACTCAGAATTGTGCTGCTGCATTGAGGCCACTACGCCTCGAAGATCCTCCCAGAACTGCCTGGATTGACTCGATCTGCATCGGTCAGACCCAGATTCCTGAGAGGAGCCATCAATTAGGACTCATGGCCACGCTGACCTTTGGTAGGCTGGGGATTGAAAAAGCCATACGCCATGACTACTATTCTATTCAAGAGACATATCCTGTTTCTTCACAGCCTCGGGAAGACCTTTCAGATCTAGCCGTCCTGGTAGCTTTGCACGCCGTTCGTGGAACATTTTCAAATCATGATTCATGACCCTGATTTCCTCCAATTCCCTGTTCACGCTGTTGGAATGAGTGAGTCAAGTTGGGAAACCTCAACTCACCGAACGCCTCCTTTACGTCCTCCAGCTATGTAGTCCGCCATCTCAGTTTGTTCTAAGTGTCGCTCCCAACCCAACTCCACAGGCTTTCTCCAAAGGCGTATTCGAAGGAGGATTTGCCTCCTGGATATTTGAAGTCGGCTTGTTTGAGATACTCGTCGATCTTAGCAGTAGTGGGGAATATTGAATCGTATCTGAGAGTCGAGGTTTGAGAACATGCATACAATGGGAGGGAGAAGGGACAATTATTGGGGGAGAATGTGGCGTGAGAGATTTACACATATCTTGTGCCACCATTAAAAGGAGAAGCAAGTTCCTCCGTCAATGGGTTGAACTTATACTCTTTGTCTTCAACTTCATCAACTACTTCCAAAACCACCAGAACCCTCATTAATCGAGCTGCGAGCCCATGTTAGTATGAATGGAAAGCGATTATGCGCTAAAGGTAGCACAGCCAACAAATATTGCACTAGTCCCAGCATTCTTCCCGAGTTCGATTGCTGTGATCGCCTGCCCCTTTCGTGAAACAATAGCACCCGGAAGTCCCATCTCGACGGCGATTTGAATGGAAGCATTATAGATAGGCTATACCTTCTCGGGATCTCAATTCTTGCTCAAGCCTCTCAATCGAGCACGTCATTTCACCCGCGATTGAAAGTACGTCTTTGAAAGCTGATTCTCATCAGCGTTTGTGTTGGCGTCCCGGCAGCGAATATTGAATTGTGGATGGCATGCAAGAGTCTCGTGCGGGAAACTTCGTCCCCAGAAGACATGACTTCTGCTTCTGCTTGAACCTACCGGACTAACGAGCCCGCTCTCACTAGTCTGCGCGCACAGGGCATTTTAGGTATATATCAAATTAGAAACCTTTAAATTCCTAGAAAATAACTTAATGAAATTATCCTTTAATTACTTTAGCTCTTAGGCCCTAGATATTGAGTCGTGATTATTTATTCATTATCTCATAATATTCAAGTGTTTTCGTGGAGTTTGGTTTTGGGAAGCCTATAAGCGATTTTGGGGTGCCTGAATCTGCCTGAAAATTGCCCTGTACGCGCAGACTAGTGAGAACGGGCTCGTAAGGTGAACAAGTTCATGTCAGTTGAGTGAGCAAAAGATATTAAGTGAGAAGACTCAAGGGATGCGAATACGGTCTCGGGAGCGAGACTACCAAATTCAAGCGCAAATGGAACATGAAGCGTGACACAGGAAAGTGGGGTGGCACCACCTGACGGATTGGTTGCACTTGTCAGCACCTTCGAAGACCGAACCCCTTCTAGAAAAAGTTCGCATGAAACTACATGCATCCTTGCTCTCAAGGATACAGCGTAACGAGTAAACACATTTTTCCTTATCATCCGCTTTAGGAGGAATATTCAACTAATGAGAGCACAGCAACCACGCGCAGCAGGATATTTGGCTGGGGATAGCTCTTCTTAATCCTCGACTACTGCAGTATATAAAGTATAGGTCATGAAACTTCACACGGGGTGCGTATCTCAAGTGCCCAATTACCGAAAGTCAAAAGTGGTGCTGTTCGCGAATGTTGGGTGAGGAAGAGAAAAAATTGGAGAGCGACTGAAGTCAGGGGGCTTACTGTTGCGAGAGCGGGGGGTTTCAGGCTGGCGCAGACCAGAAATCAATCAATGCGAACTTCTTATCGGCATTCAACCCCTGTCTGTAGCTGTCTCGCTACACTTTTCAGGGTAAATACGGTGGAAACTGCTTTTAAAATGTTACTAAACCATGTATGGAGAGTTTTATCCTTTAAGGGAAGAATGACGATTGGTTTATTTATTAGAAGATCTGTGTTTCGCAGAGTCTTAATCTCGACATTCTTTTGAGTTTCTGTTTATTGTTATTGAGTTTAAAAATACAAATTAGCTTCATCGCCAGCATCTAAAGAAGATTCCAGCAGCCCTTTCGGATTGTGCTATTTAGTTTTCTACTCGATGAGATGGAAGTAGAAATGCCAGTGAATGCTAGCTGGAGACTCTTCCGTTCGTCACCCATTTTCATGGCTGCTCTCAAAAGAGATAAGAACCCCCGCCCCAAAATTTAAACCCGTGTTTGATATGAAATTGACAGAGAAGCCATGCGTTTCGCTACCAAGGATCCATGAATTTCAAACATCTTCGTGCGGCACTGCAGCCAAGAAGTTTAGGTCTCCTTACCCAACTCGGAACTTTCTTTCAAGAAATGCTCATTTGACACTTGACAAATCCCCCTCGCGGGTTAGGCTCGATGCCAAAATTGAATTACCAAATTAGCGACTAATAAAATATGAAACTTTAAATGTGAATTCTATGCATGAGCCGGGCGTGGAAAGAGGAGACTTCAAACTCTAAAGTGCCGCTTGGCCGCTGGAACGAAGCTGGTCTCTTTTCCTATTCGCCCAGGTACCTGCCCCAGAGCGCCACAATAACCTCCTCAAACTCCTATGGCGATCGCCCACTCTAGAGAGCATGACCTAGATTAGGCTTATATAAAGGGGGTTGTCAAGATATGTGAACGATACCCCCGTCTCATTGCTGATCTCTGTCGATCCATTTCTCTTACTATGACTTCACTCGTAAGACCAAGCCAATCTTCCCTCGGTGCAACAGCGCTGGCTGTTACTTGGGTGGAATGTGGGCTCGGTACTGTTGCTTTTGCGCTGAGGGTCTACACAAACGGATGGATCACGAAGCGCTGGAAATCGGATTTTTGGTGGTGCTTAACTACCTATGTGAGTTTCATTTTCTCACACTTAACTAATATGATCAAAGCTCAATGGAATGGTGTCAGATACTCGCCATTTTCGCAACCGTCTTTCTAACCATCTTGGTGAGCTACGGGCTTGGTGAACATCTAGCCACTCTCCTCGCAGATTCTCCTCAAAATATTGTCAAGAACGAACTCTATCAATGGATTTTCACCACCTTTGCTACCATCGCAATTTCCACCGGCAAACTCGCAATCATCTGTTTAATCTTGCAGATTGAAGGATCCGCTGTCCGTGGAACACGTAGATGGGTCTTGTGGATTTTCGCCGGGAGCAATGTGGTTGTGAATGTCATCGTTCTTCCTATCATTTGGGTTCAATGTACGCCGACGGCGAAGTTATGGGATGAGTCTATTCCTGGCAGCTGCACCGGCCGTGCTAGGAATCAGATGTATGGCTATTTTCAAGGGAGTAAGCCCACACGCATTTCCGCACCCAGGCAGATTTTTCTGACACTTTGCTTCTTAGGCTTTGGTGCTTTCTTAGACCTGGCTATGGCTATATACCCAATCTTCATTTTTTGGAACCCTAAGATGCAGCTTCACGTTAAAATTGGGCTTATGACTCTGTTTGGCTTTGGTGTTGTGTAAGACTTTTCCATGTTTGTGTTTTGGATCCTTAATTCTAATCTAAGTGCAGTGCTGCTGTTTGTGCATCTATTAAGACCAGAGAACTGAGTACGCTCACCGCAGCTTCAGACGTTACTTGTATGACCATCCTTCCAACCTCCGACCTGCAACTCCAGAAATTCTTCCGTCTCTTCAAGGGTGCAGCACTAACAGAAGGGAACAGTCCAACTTGCAAGTCTAAATATATGGGCCGCGTAAGTTCCACTCCTTTCGTCCACAACATAGTCCCGTTCCAAGTTCCTTGCTAACGCAAACGTTATAGAACTGAGATGTGGGTAATCTTCATCGTAGCCTGCATCCCCCCAATCCGCCCATTCTTCGTCAAAAAATTCCATATCGTCTACGCCAGCGGAGGCCTCGGAGCGGGTTATATCCAACAATCCGACACGAACATCAGGCTCCGCGGCACCGGAGCCGTCCGCTCTCGCGCCTTCGTTTTCGCGACAAATACGTCGAAAGGCATGCACTCGAGGAATGATAGCGAGGAGAATATACTGCCGAACCAGCAGGGGATTATGATGACGAACCATGTTAGTGTGAAGTATGATCTGAATGATACGGGCAAGAAGGATTTGAGTCGGACGCATTTTGAGGAAGTGTAGTGCGTGTTTTGTTTGAGTGGAGTGAATTTAAAAGAGAGATATTGTGGTACCACAATAGCAAACTTAGAAGTGAGATTTCAAGTATATATATAAACATGTGAGGAATTGAGTATGAGAGTATACTATAGCACTAAAATTTTATATTAGTTTTATTCTAATAGTAAGACCCACGCTTTTTTAAATCCAAGACACTCTTAATTTCTTAAATTTTATACCCTTCGTGACGGATGGTGCCACTGCATGATCAACCGGGACTGGGAACTAGGAAACGGGACTAAAACGTGGAACTAAGCTATAGATCTGGGCAGTACACTACTAAAGGTCAAGGCATTCCTACCTCCTCTGCTCTCTAGCTTAGTATTTTCAATACATGAGATTTTCTGAACTTTGAGTCTTCGACCATTGCGCTGATCTCGCCGTCACACCCTTCTCATGGATTAAACTACTTTTACTTAACTAGAATATATAAAGCATAAATTTATAACAACTATACTCTAAGGTAATTCTCTTCAAATTTCAAATATATATTAAAATACTTTTAATCCCTTTAGCTTTATGTGCCCTACTATTACTAGAGCAGATATTTCAATTAATTAGGAACTATAACCCGGTGCGATCCGTGCGATCCGGCATAAGCAATACCCAAAATAGGAAACCAGATCCATGACACTTGACGTCCGCTCATGCTCTATCACGTGTGCTCATAACAATTGCTCCCAAACACGTTATTTAAGTGCTAATCGGGTCCAACTCGGCTAACTCACCTAAGCGCTCTGAGCACACATATTGAGCAAGATCGATTGAGTGGGTCAGAACGGTACGTTTTCTGCTCACATCGAGATGAAAAGCATTCCGCCTAGGCTATATCAAAGAAATTGAGTAGTAGTAGTAGTAGTTATTAACGTCTTAAACGCGGGCATAGGTCAAACAGGCCCTAGGCTGCCGCCTATGACCCTGACCTCCCAAAGGGTATAAAGACGTGCTAAGCTAATGATTTTTGTATATAAAGTCCCACTAAGAGGAGGTGCCAAAACCACAAGGGGAAAAAGACCTCCCTTCTCCTAATAGCCCCGGGTCCTTTATTCCACTATGTTTCAGTGCCCTTATAAACATCAGAAAGTAGTTCGTAATATAATAGCGTGTAGCTATAATACCTCATAAGAGCTAACCTTCCTTAATAGACGAGATAAAGCCCCCTTTGTGTACTAATCCGTAAAGCGTATTCCCAAGCCCTTTAGAGTATAACTATAGGGGACTTAACGTGAGTTAAAGGCCTCCTTAATAACTTTGGTAATAGAGTAAGAGACTCGTTTTCTGTAGTAGTATATAAGCGCGTACGAAGGCCCGATATTGACCCCTCCCTCCTCCCGCCCTCCTATACCCTAAGTATCCTCAGGCGCAGAATTACCCTCCCTTCGGCTCTACTATACGCGTCCCTATTACACTCTGTATCCGTATATTCGGGCGCGCGAGGCGCGGCCGTAGCGTGAAAGGACACGGTTGCAGGATATAGTGAGATCGTATGGTTAATAAAGGAACCCCCCTTAGCATAGAAAATTGCCAGTTCGAGACTTAAATAGTCGTGATTCAGTCTTAGCCCAAGAGCATGAAAGCCCTTGGTTTCCAGCCTGCACTGCGAGGAAGTGCTGAATCGTCGCAGGCCCAAAGAAATTGAGGCACCTTGTGCTGACAACACAGAGATACCATTACTTCGTCAATGGAAACCCCTTTTTCCAGACACGGGTGTACTCCGAAACCTTGGCAGAAATTCCCTGTGAACCAGAAATTCTTCTAGACCTGTGCTTGTGGCAGGTACCGTTACACGGCCAGTCACAACGACGGAATAGGTGGAAGAGCTGACGGCATCTTCGAATACACGGTCGTTACCGGTGATGTCGTGTACTCTTACGTTCTCAAACGGACGGCCGAGCGATTTGTTACTGATGATGGCAACGAAGAATCCAGGTTTCCAATTCGGAAATGGATGAAGAGTCTCCGCCAAGTTACAGACGCCAGCTCGGGAAGATGCTATGCTCTTGCCGTGGTCGCAGAGCTTTTGTACTGGACACGGGATATATTAAGCTGACGCCTTTGGAAGCAAAGAATGGGGGTTTCCGTTCATCATTTCCCGAGTCTCCGTGACGTTCGTGTTGGTGTAGAAAAACGGGGGCTGTTCAGAACGTCATGGATGGTGAAGTGATCATAGGGCTTGACGAGCCCAAATTGGAGGATATCGGCATTCAATAAGTGACCCAGCAATCTAGGACCCCTACTCGTCGGAACTTGTCACTGAAGTGGGATTGTAATAGTCACGTGAATGCCACATGACTTGCTTTGAAGTCAAGCCCAGTGTGTATCGACAGTCGGGAGATGGCAGCCGTGGTTATCCATATTCATGCGCGGCATCAGGCCATAGAATCAGCAAGCTTTGCGAAGGCGCTGCCAAATCGGTGGCCCGCGTCGTGGGGCGGGATCACGTGTTCCCACAATCAAGACATCGTGACCGTGCGACGTCATTAATGAAGGTTGACAAGCGAGGCACTGCCTGTAAACCGCACCTTGACATATTTGCTTTTCATCAGATCGATCTGCTCGCGCCCATCATGCTTCCCGCCTGTCCGTCTGGCATAGACCGCACAGACTGGTGAATAAACAGTAGGTTTGAGGCCGTTAGCGAGCCAGTAGGGGTTTTAAGCGAGTGGTCGACCTCAACCACATTCGGTCTCCAAAACACGATCTTCAGTTTCAGGGGTTTCTTCTTTCTGCAGCAACGCAAAACAAACCGACCTTTGGTTCGATTTTCGTTCTTCCGAGAGGCTGTGTGTGCCTCTTTCCCCGATATCTTTCCGCATTGAGCGGAAAGCTGCAGGGTGCAAAACGTCCCGAGGGCGCAGAATGACCGCTCGGCCGACATGATATTCATATCAAGTTTTAAGAGTGAGAAAGCTGAACAGTCTTCAGCATGCGCATTTGTTGCTTCGACCCATTTTTTGTCTGTTGCATTTTGATCCTTCCTTTCTGAATTTTCCAACTCGACGTACGGTACTACACTGTTTAATGATATGGTCTTTTAGTTACAATTTTACGAAATCGGGCAGGACCCTCGCCCTTTTCTTCTAACCCGGCTCTTTCTTTTATAATTACTTGGGATGAGGCTTAGTATTTGGTGGAAGGATGTGGCTGGGGAAAGCGTCGAGAGACGAAGTGGGAGAGACTTTCTTTCTCTGAGAGATGGGTTGCTGGGTGGGCTTCTCGGAAGCGGAAGCACTGCACCATCATCGACTGCATCCGCTGCTGCTACTACAGGTGGAGGATTATTGGGTGGGACTCTAGGAAGCGGTGATGCTCCTGCTGCTACATCGGCTGCCGCTCTAATACCAACCGTAAGTGAATTTCGAAAATGCTCGAGAGCTTGGCTCATAGATCCGTAGAGCTCGGTTTCATCTACCAACAGCGGCCTTGTAGGAGGGGTTGGAAGTGTAGCGAGTGGTATTCTCTCACCCGTTCTGGGAGGCGATTCAGGGTCATCATCTGCTGATGGAGGAGCCGTGTTGGGCGTACAATTGGGACCAACATCCGACCCTCTCCTTTCCGTGGGTATTGCTCCGACTTCTGGGCCTCTGATTGGTGCTGGTGTAGGACCAACTTCAGCGCCTCTTCTATCCGTTGGCATTGCTCCTACCGGTACACTTCTAGGTGTCGGATCAGGACCAACCACCGCACCCCTATTATCCTTTGGTGTTGACCCGCTAGGCGGCTCCTCTGCACCCCTCCTGGGCGTCGGATCAGGTCCTACTTCAGCTCCCGTACTATCTCTCGGAGTAGGAGCCAACCCACCTACAGAAACCTCCACCGCTGCACCTCCCCCACCAGTATCCACAACCATCCCACCATCCACGGCCACCCAAGCACCATCCTTAAGCATCGAATCACACCCGACCCCCTCGCTAACTTCACTCACACAAACACAACCATCTACGGCCCTTCAAACCACGCTCCTAACATCCTTCACCGCCGCCCCAGACAGCGAATCTTCGAGTTCTGGTGTCGGACTCCCGGGCACGGGAGGAAACACGGGAACGAATATGGGCACGAATAGCGGGACGGTTGATAATGGAGGTGGGACGGGCGCAAATGGCGTTGTTGCTACTCCTAGTAAGCATGGTAATACCACGACAATTATTGGGATATCTGTGGCTGGTGAGCCTCCCTCCCCCCCTCCCGGCTCTATTCTTGAATTTGATATTCGAGATAAGACAGAGGCTGATACAGATGAAAAATCAGTTGGAACAGCAGTCGTCTTCGTAGTCTGTCTCTTCCTCCTCCGCCGCTTCTTCCGCAATCATCGCCTAGGCAAAGCAGAGTTCCCACCTCCTTCTCCGCTCCTTCCTTCTATAGAAGACACACTGCTTCCACCGGGGATTGCGCGGAGTATGAGTCAGAGGTCGAAATTAACTCATTCTAGTAATGATAGTGAGGATTGGCGGAGTGATGTTGATGGCGAGAAGATGGAAATGGGGTTTGGAGGGAGTGAGGGGAGGTATGCGAATACGTTTGAGAGGAGGAATGTTGCGAGCAGGAATGGAGGCTTGGGCCAAGGATATCGTGATGTGGGCGATGTGAGTCCACTGAGTCCGCTTCCCCCGGTTAAGATGAGGGGTGAGGGTGAGGATGAGGGCAATAGGGGCACAGGGAGAGATGTACTTGTGGATGGGATGGTGTTTAACTTGGTGCCGAAGAGTTCAATGAAGAGTCCGGTGAACAGGGTGGAGAAGGAGAAAGAGAGGGTTTTTGAGCTGTCTGTTTGATAGTCGATGGAAAAGAGGGAGAAAGAGGTAACATAACATATGATAATGACGAATTGCAGAAACGATCGTGAAACGAGAATGGGATATTATTTTTGGAGATTAGAATTAGAGAACAAGAATTCGAGGGATGACCTGCACATTAATCCTTTGCTAAGAGCAGAGGGAAGCTACGATTGGACGAGGAGACGAAGAGCAATTACTTCTTTACAAGCGCGGTGCGCTTGTTATTCGGACGAGCACTTCTTTTACGTAAGAGAACCGCGTAACCTCTCCCGCGGCTTGTCCCTACCATAGCCTGTTCCCGCCCCGGGCGCCTGAAGATATACTCTCTACCCGTGAACTAAAAACGGACCTCGGTGAAGAGATTCGGAGATCCTCGATCTCTCTACGCGAAGGGGGTAGAAGTCTACCTCTCAAATAGGGTATATTTCGACATAATCTGCCACAAATCTATGAGCGCAGGTTAGCTTCCTGACCCTAATAGTATATCTATACTAGAGGAGGTACATGAGTCAGTGTTCAAATTTGAGGGGAGGAGGGCTTTGTGTGCAGATTTAATGTCGAGCTTATGAGTTTCTAAGTTATTCCTATCTGCTCAGTACGTATACTTCCAGGGAAATCTATATTTTCCACGCCCATTCAACCTCAAAGAGTGCCTTCACCTGCCAAAGCCCTAAATAATACTTCATGGAAGGGAGGAGGGAATAGTGATTAAAGTACAAAAGAAATCCATCTTCGCATGCTATTTCCCCCAATTAACAGCACTTGTGCATATTCCAGCATATACCAGGAACACTTTCACTTTCGCTAATTATCTATCATTTGACAAAGAAAATAGCACTTTCTCACTTAGTGTTATATCAAATTCTCTCCTCCATGCTACAATATTCCGAGTCTCCCGGAGTAACCCCCTTTGAGGAGGTGGTGGGAGAGCAAGGCCTGAGAAAGCAGTGCATCTTACTGCGGTACCGATGTCGATGAACTTGTTGAGAAAATGGGCATTGGATTCCACTCTGTACTCACATTTGCTAGCCAATTTCAAGGGGCTATTAAGGGAGGTGAATCGTGCTCGGCTTTCATTCTCCATGCCTCTTAATCGGGCTTGTTTGTGTTCAATTCATGTGTTTCAACGACGTGACTCCTACCAGCTCCAGTGTTCACGGCCTCCAAATTCGATGTTTTTAACTTTGCTTCTCACGTTCTTTGACTGTCGTTATTGCGTAATTTCACGGAGTTCCGTGAAAGAGCTTAAAAATGTATGGTGACCCAATGCCCGCAACGAGTAACTTCGTAAGCGTAAGCACCCCAGAGGCGCTTGAAAATGGCATCTCGCCAAGAAATGGGGACTTCGCTGGCTTGCTCGTTCTGCGCTTATTGATCGGGATTTTCGGTTCGTTCAACTCTTACCGCAGTTGAGATGCTATTCTGACTACCGATTAGCTTCCTTAGCTTCTGCAGCTTCCTTTCAAGACATTGTAGGTGAAATCTTCTTCTTTCAATTAACCTTCTACTTGACTTTTATCTTTGGCTAGTTATCTCCACCTCGTTGCTACACTTATAGCCAATGCTAATTCCGAGCCGAACATTTAGCATTCACAAGCTGACAAAATATTCGTTAAAATGTAGGTTTGATAAAGGCTAGTCTATCAAGCGCCGGCAGCTTTTTCATAAATATGAGCATGTTTACCTAAGTTACATTTGCTACTTCAAATACACAGCTTCCCCACTTGCTGCAAATTCAATTACTAAGAGTCAACTTTGCAGGAACAGGAATTCTGTCTGCTCCTCCAATGTTCAAGCGATTGAGCGTAGGAGCAGGCGTAAACTTATTCACTGGACTGACTGTCTTGTGTTGTGGAGGATTGTGGATTATTTATCTCTTTGATTCAGTGTTACGGGCAAGGAGTAAGTTGCAACCAGAAATTAGCTGCAATAGTGATTGGTTTAGCAGGATTACCGACGAACTATATATGGACAGGATAGAGACGCAAGACCCTCAGACGGGAAGGTTAGATATTGAGGTTTATAGTCAAGTTTTGTTCTTTCTTCTTCTTTCTTCTAAAGTCTTTTGACTCAAACAACACTCCTTTGAAGAGACTTGAACACAATAGACAAGCATTGGTGGTCAGTAGAAGCTATCTATTAGAAACAGCATTCGTTTAGTGAAATCACGATGTACTGTAGTCGGAGTATGCGTTGAGCGGAAAAAGCAATAGAATAAGGTTGAGCTGGCAACAATTTAACACTCGAGAACTGAATAGAGATATACAACCTGTTTATTAGAATTTCTCAGCGGAAATTGTATGAACAATGTTCAAACAGGGTTTAGTAATATGCTGGTGGTGCTGCGCGCCCCGAAGTAGAACCGGTTTGCCGCGATATCCCTAAATGCTTCTCTGACCCCACTCGCCAAGGTATATGTGGCAATTGCTCGAACTCCATATCTTGCTCAAACTCGCTCAAATTCGTCGAAAGAAGGGCAGGTTTGATACCCGAATGAAGGTCTACATTGATCGTTGTCTTGATCATCTGAAGAATTGCATATTGTTAGCTTATGAGTGAGTCCCTTGATGGCAGCCACTTGCCTGTATCCGCCCAGCGTGACCGCGTGAGATTCCAGCAGTTACCACAATGAAATGCTGTTGCATATGAGTACATGTTGTAAAGCTAGGTGTCAGATCCGGAACAATGCAGCCCCTCCAAAGATCACCACTCAGTGCTCCAGGGGGCTGAATTAATTCACGGATTACGATTCGAAGCTCAGTGAGGCTGAGAAGTGGGTGATGAATTGCCCAAGTGGTCGAGTTAGGTCCAACAATTACAGTGAGCTCCGTGAGAAGGGTCACAGAAAGGGTGCGGAGTATTATTGGTGGGGGTGAGTGTGCCGACGTCTCGTTCGCGAAAACGAAGATCTGTAAAGGCAGCGAACGTTTTGCCTGAATGATGGCAGGCGACGGCAAAGTCACTTCGAGTGCAACCTTATGTTGATCCAAATGCTGTGATGCAGAACGCGGCGGAGATGGACCAGGCGAGGTTGTTTCGGGGAGGATATTTCTGCTATTTCTTCTACTCGTCGGCTCCAGCATGGGAGGGGGTAGAGATGGATCCAGAGGTATAAACTTCAGTTCCTGCTCCTCTATAATATCTGGCTTGAACCGCCCAGGACGTTCGATAGTCACTTTTAGCCAGTACTTCATTTCGCTGATGGCCCGCTTATGTGGACCAGTGACACTGAATAATGGAGGAAGTGTGGCGTTGAGGTGTGTGACGGTGATTTTATCGTCATCACAAGCAGATAGTATCGGAATGCAAAATTGGAAGGGGAATATCTTGACTCCTTTCTGTAAGGAAAACCCTTTGGGGGATGCGTGGATATCAGGAGGAGGAAATAAAGCATGGCGGAGATGCAAAAGCTACGTCGTATCAGCTCTCTGTAAGATAAGTCCCTGCGGCCAGAGGCACCTTATGTTTATCAGAAGCATGTTCCGTGCCTGCTAGAGGATTGATTGCGGTTGCCACTACGCTGCTAAAGAGAACGCCTATAGACATAAACTCAGAGACAACTCCAGAGCCAAGGTGAAAGTCAAGAGTAGGGAACCAATCATACCCGAAAGTTCCACTGTGATCCTTGTAACAGCATCTTCATGCGGTAGATTAAGATTAACGAATCCGCACACGCTATCAGTATTGGTGAATGGTTGGTCATGACCGCCAAGCGATCGATCCAGCTGAATTGTGACTTTCATACTGGTGGTTTTGGCACTGGTGATGGTCAAGGACCCAAGGCACAGCGCCGAGGCTCTCAGCGGGCGCTTTACCCCCACAACTGCTGTACCGCAACGCCGTATATCATCATAATATTGGTATTTGTATACATCTTTGTCGCAGCCGCTCCCTTTTGCCATATCAGAACCATGTTAGTTGATTGATGAGCTGCGTGACAACCCGAGTTCAAAGCGGGGTAAATCATACAGGCCTCCGATGTGGAGGTTTCCGAGCCACTGTCATTGGCTCCAGCCACACCAATTCCGCAATAGGGGAAATCTCATTGGTGTGGCTTTTGGCCAATGTTTTTGTAGTAGTATGGCGTGATCGTGCCTCCTCAGGAGTTTTAAGAGCCTCGACATGATTTCTAAGCAGAGCTATAAATATTCAATAAAGTTTTCTGTTCTGCTTTCACTAAATCCGCCAATTCCAAGGGTACTGTTCGGAAACGGACACCTTCGAAGTATTTCCAAAGGTCTACGTGGAATACTTCTGCCCTTAAATTAAGATTCTATACATGTCTCACTCAATTGAACAATTCCAGCTTTCCGCGGAATGTAGAAGTGAATGGCTGAAAGTAATCTTGTATCGTGGAACCTCGCCTCAGGACCCTTTTAAGCGAGAAAGACTAGGTAAGTTCGGCCCCCTCAACGCGAACAGGGGTGCTCAGGAAAGACGTCGTGTCGCGACGTGTCTAACACAAGAGCTGGTTTCTCAATATCCAATCTGGGAGCAACCCGCAAACTCACCTATTTGCATGTCTCATCCCCTTCAGAGTCGAGTCGAACAGTATATGGCCCCCACAACCGCAACCTCAGAAGTCACAGACTTGACCTCCAAGTCAAGTTTGGAAATATCCCACAACGAACCCCTCGAACGTTCTTCCGAAACCCCTCAAGGCTTACTCGAGCAGCTCAAACAAAAAACCAAATGGGTGGAAAATCCCCAATTGTGAAGCGCAACTCTCGAACACTGCAACCAAATCCCGGATACCACAAACGTCCTCCCAAAGCACCTAACAGGCAATTGGCAAGTAAGACACCGCGCAAGAGTACTCCATCAACAGGACCGGAAAGAGAGGAGCCGGATTCAGAGGACGTGTTGAGGCAGGAGAAGAAGCGGAAAAGGACTTGTGAATTTTGCAAATAGCATTGCAATTTGTCGTCTGACGATTCTGGTGGCGATTGCAAAGCAATAAAGATGGTGAAAGCGAGGTAAGAAAATTCCATCCCCCACGGATCGTCATATTTAACTTACCTTAAATGGCGCAGGAGACAAAAGACAAGAGAAACATTGGAAAATATCGACTCCGGTCTCTACTGAGGTCGCCCAAGCGAGGGGGAGTGCAAAATATACACGGGTGGTTCCTGGATGTAACAGAGAATTTGAGATAGATGATCCTCGATGCCTGGGCAATTTGTATTTGTAAGGTGGAAGATTGTTGAAAGCCTCGTTGCCCCAACCGACCTACCAAAAGATTTCCATAAAACTAACGCAATTGTTGAGGTTATTTGGTCGACGAGATGAAATAAAACACACAGTTGGGCCGTTGAATTCGGCTGCAGCACAAACGGAGCTGCACAATGTCCTTGCCCCGGAGACTTTTCTTCGAAAGTGGGAAATTCGAGGACAAAAGCCTGCACGAGACTGTTATTGAATTACCAAGGCAGTAACTTGAGACAAAGACTAGTGCAAACGATACTCTTTTATATCCTACTAAGAATAAGGCCTTTAACTTGGTGCCGTATAACTGAATCAAAGTCTCATTGTCTTTTAACAAAGACTTCGTAGGAAACGTGGGGTCCAACGAACAAGGAACTACTGGACAGTACCAAATCACTGCATAATATGTCACAAGCGGGCTGTCACCAAAAGCCAACCGTTGTCTTCATAATTTTGATCACATTTTGCAACATCTGAACAGCAAAAGCACAAGAAACATGTCTCAAAACAAAAAATCGACTGGCTGTAGAGCAATTATCGCACCCATATTCAGCTCATCTTCGCATCGTGCCTTTGTGGCAAAGATGACTGACACCCGCCCATATCAAACACCTGTCCGAAACAGGACCGGTACGGGCTCGTACCGAGTTCCTACTGCAAACGTGACTGGCGCCACTGATCTATCTTCACCAGAGGCTAGAGGTACAAAAGCACCAGAAGCCAAAATGTACTAAGGTGCATGCCTCGATCTTCTCTAATTAATCTTCAAATTACAGTTCAAAAGCCTATGCTCTGGAACATTCAGAATTTCCTTTTTCAATTAATACAAATGAAATTATGTATCACAATACCAACTGAAAAGTACAAAATGAGTTGTGTCTTTTAATATGAGATAATTTGCAAATATCCGCTTAACAGACTTACATGTTTCAACTTTCAACGCTGCTTCAACTTTTCTATGCCTTGACTTTGTAAAAATATCAAAACACTAACTTAAGTGAAAGACGGCCTCTTCCCTCTCTAAATCTATGTATTAACCATCCGTTATGACATGCACGTATGTCTCTCCTACAAGTTAATACTTGTGTCCCCAGGTTAACTTGGACGAATGGAGTCTGCGATGCGAAGAGAATGCCAATCAAGTTACCAACAAACATACCAGCCAGCGTGAGTCCGACATAGCCAGAGAATGACATGAATGGCCTTCTACCTTGACTCTTCTGTACCAACCTGGTAAAACATGAACTTCCCCCTGTGCTGCATCATAGCCAGCCGCGATCATTTCCAGGGACTACCTAGGTTGCAGTCCCGAATTCTCCACCTGACGCCTTTCAAGTTCATATGTGCATATGGAGTTGTACTTAGATCGAGGCCCTTGGGCTCGAGATAGTAGCTGGGGAATCTCGCTGAGAAGCCCCAGGAGTGAACGAATCCATTATCGTCTGTCATCCCTGCAAGGACTGACTCAATCCCATGTATATTATCGACTTTGACAATTTTCAATGCGAGTAGGCCTAGACTCAGGTTTAATTTTCCCTTTTGCTGGTTCCGTTTTAGTCTGCGGACTTGAGCAACTGCTGCTTTAACCTGAGCTGAAGGTGAGCAGAGCCTGAGTATCCTGAGCATGCCTCAAGTCGGCCTATGGACTATAATATAGAACTCCTTTTGGCCTCTTATATACCCCGGCTATAATTTCTTTTTACCGAATTTTGCCCGGGAGTCCGTTTCTATTACCTCGCAAAGTTTTTTGCTAAAGCTAATGTTATAAACTTTTTATTAAATAATATAAAATTAATAATTTGGCTTTACTTTAAATTGTAATACTTTTCTAGATAAAAATGCGTATAAAAGTAAGCGAAAATCAAGAACGCGAATTTTAATAAGGCTTTGTAAGTAAAATTTACGTGTGACACTTACTTCCCCGACTACAAGTAAAAGCGCGATAGGAAATGTAACGACTATTATGTCATAGAAAATCATGCGGGAAAAATTCGGATTGGCTAAAGGTGCTTAACTCCAAGTATCTCACAATACACTTTTCCGCCCGACCTGAAAGCCAATCTCCGTAATCGCTCTTATAGGCGTGATTGTCCACCTTTGAGTCGGCCTTCCAACATTACTCGCATTCATGGCCACCCTTGGCCCCCCCTCCATCGTGTCCAAATACAACTCCGGGCCGGAGTAGGCATTGGACAAGTTAAACGACCCATCCCCCCAAGGTTTGATCTGCCAGAACTGGCCTGAATAATTGCCTGCAGGGGCGAGATGCGGCTTGGTCTTGTCATTACCGTAGACATCGAGTTGCATGCCAGAACCAAGAAACATGGTACACAAGGAATAGGTGCCATCTGTACGAGGTTTGATCTGCCAATATTGTCCAGAAAAATTACCTTCACGCGCCATTTGAATGAATCCATCTCTCGAACCACGGCCGTCATTCACAACATCGAGGGCATAGCCTGCATACGTGTTGCGAAGACGATACCAGGTTTGAGCGTTGAACCCTGGAGAGACGGTAGGCTTGACGGTAATATCCATGGTCATTGTTGAGCTAGCTGGAGATATCGAGGTGATAGAGACTAGTGTGTCGTCACCTTTGTATGACTTGCTGCCAGGGTTTGAGGTTACAGTGAAGGAGCGGGAGTTGGCAGTCCCAGGGAATGGATCACCAGCATCTCCACGGCCGGCATTTTTAAGTTTGAGTTGATCCAGACCATCAGCTTGCACAAGCTTAACCTTTGGGTGATTTTCGTCCGCGTTGGTGTCCTTGGAGTCATCGATGTGCCAAACTGTGAAAGAAAGACAAGTCAGGTTAATAAATCCAATTGGGAGGTGAAGACACATACCTAGAAGGCCACCTCCTGGCAATGAAGTGTCAAAACCGTAGAGCTGTCTGTTCTCAATGAGGAAATACTCTTGGCTAGACACATCTCCATTCGTCCAGAGCCTGTTCACCTGCTTGCTCAACTTTACATCGGAACAGGTCACTTGGTGATTGTCTGTTTCGACCACAACATTAACCCAGCCCTGATTGACCTTGCACCAGGCTGATGGATGGCATGGCCTGGTACCCGGGTCCACTCCCCCCCAGCTTCCGCCAGACATCAGGCACCAATTTCCAATTCCTTGACTAGAGCCATCGGTGTCATATAAGTCAGGCCAACCGAAGACGAGATGCCCAATCTCATGAGCGCTGACACCAATCTTCGCATCTTCTGGAATAGTAAGGAAGGCCCACACAGTAACACCATCAACCTTAGTCTGCTGCGGAAGATTCCATTTGGCAGACCAGATATCGCCACTGTGTCTAGTTTCCTCCGCACCGCTTCCTGCATGCACAACAATGAATGCATCCACGTAACCATTGTTGTCATTATCATAAGGTTTGAAGTTGATATTGCCATCAGCAGCTGCCAGTGCATCGGCTGCAAGAGTCCGAATATTTGGCGTAGCGGAACTCAATCCGTTATCGCTGCCCGCATACTGGACTGATGTTTGAGGCATAGTGAATGGGCCCACAACCTCGCCAGCGAGAGATATTTTACCATTGCTGACATCAGCATAGTACTCACTGACGCTACCTGTGGGAATCTTCCCAGTCGAGAAAAAGAGTTCTTGGAATCGTTCTTTAGCCCCACTGGCCATTCTCTTATCACGGAACTCGGCAAGGACAATTGCCACTCTGAGGTGATATTAGCTATACCGTCGGAATTTTTAAGACTCAATGCACAAACCGAATAACACCACGGAGAGGGGCTCTCTCTAGAGCTGCCCTAGCCATTTGGCTCTTCGATGGAGCTGTAGTAAAGTGGGATTCGGGGAAGATAGCGCCGTCGTTCAGACCAGGAATCGTTCCGGTTGGAGCACCGAAGCCCATGATCCGACTTTGAAATGTAGATTCATTGGTTCCATGTATGCCTTCAGCACGAAACTGGGCCAGAAGATTCGGGTGGGGCGGGACACGACAAGGTCCGTCGGTGCATGAGGAAGGAGGCATATCGTGTGGTAGACCTGATTGCTTGAAGGAGACGAGAGAAACACGTTAATAGATTCGAAGAGTGAAGTTTTAAGATGTTGGTACGTTCAATAGTGGGAAGTTTGAAGTACTCTGTAGTATTGAGGCAATCGACAGTTTACAAGAAATGTTGGAGAGTAGTAAGAGCAAAGCAAGTAAGACTTGATATTCAGAGTAATTGCTGGAGAATTCGTAGAGGGTCTCCAGCTGCTCTATATAGATTGTCTTGTCCTACTAGCCCAGCTCGTGCTGGCCTGAAGGCTTCTCGCTTTATTTTACGGCTTATAGAAGTGGCTGCAGCCAGCTTTGAGAGCTGATAGGAAAAGAAGGAAATGCAGAGAGCTGAAGGAGGGATCTCATCCGCTCAACGGTGAAGGCTCAGCGACTGGCCGGAGATGCTCCGGAAGGGAGGGAGGCGCTTTGGTGGCTAGCTGCCATTCCACATGACTACGGGCAACCCCTCAGTGACCTGGAACCTTACCAATAGCTTGAGAGGGATATATGTTCTTGATTCCCACCATTTCAAGCGCGGAGGGCACTGCCAGGAGCCTGGGTTTTACAATTGCGTGAGACCTCGGGACTGAAATACAGAGTAGCTGGAACCGAATCACCGCAGTGCTCATGTCTGCCCCATATGAAGCTCCCGCATGAGCTGAAATCAAAAGAGAATGGAGAACGCCGAAGCTGAGCCCAAAGTTAAAAGGGAAGAGACAAGCACATGCAGCCAAGCTTATCAAATCAGCCATGGCGCTTCGATACGACAAGCATCCATTGGATGCTTTTTCCTTTCCTCGTACTAAGGGATCACAGGCGAGGAGTGCTGTGTCACAATGCTCTCGTCTGGGAAACCTTGCTGTAGCCTGTAGGACTGGATCTTAGGTCCACGGCTGGCTCCCTGATCTTCGTAAAGCCAAACCAATCATTGATTGCCTCAGATTTCAGGCCGAATGTTAAGTCTCTGGTGTTCAAGTCCAATCGGGTACTTCGGCCCTCGTTTTCTGACAGCTCGTGTTGGTACAGAGCAGGTTTCAGACGAAAGCCATGTGAGGGGTAAGCACACGGTATATGGGTGCCAGAAATGCAACACAAAACTGACTTCTTTGCGCTTCGCTCGCATTCCAAGCGTGATTCGATTGCTTCCTGCAGAAATCTGAAACCATCAGAAGTAAGCTGCCTGAGTGCGGGGATGATTAGCACGGATTGATTCTTGCTTTGGTTGTGGCACATTTTATGCAACATATTTTTTTTCTCGAGACATTTGGAGTGCACTATGCTATAGTAGATTTCCGACTAGTCTTCATACCGCAATGAATATTTCTTCGAAGATGCGGTTTTTTTCTGTAAAACACGAGCCCGATGCTATTTTCGTAGGCAGCAGCTGCCAAGGCTTTCGTGGGCAAGCCCGTTGCTCTCAGCCAGCCCTCTGTGGCTTGGCAGGAAACTTCACTGGCTACACATGTTGCTCAGCCGCAGATTTTCTAATTCGCGAATACGATCGTGCGGAACATTTCTTCCTCAGGTTCCCTCGGTCTGTCTTTGATGGTGAGTAAGTACAGTCGGCAACACTGTTTTATCTCACAATGGAGAAAACATTCTAGTTGGTAGATAGTAGTGCCAAGGTCGACAGAGTCACTCGAAAGTTAATGCGCAGCCATGTCATGCAGGGTAAAAATGCTGGAAAGACAGTTCATCGTCGTTCAAGGCTTGAGTTGGGTGCCGGGCGGACGCCATGTGGCGATGCAAGTCTCCTAAATGGGGAGGCGAGGAAGCGCAACGCTGAAGAATTGGGACCAGTTGCAAGGAATCTTGGAAATGTATTGCATACTTTCCAATTTCCTGTGGAGCTAAGTGAAAGTTCACTAAAAATTATTAATCAGTGTAAGTATGGCAGCCTCTCAATGAATCAATTGTGAGTGGCTACTGAGACATGTTATCCTAAGTTTTGATCTTCATAACAGAGAAGATGTACCCTTCTCAGCTTGGGATTTCATCTCATGAGTATAAATATGACTGGCTTCTGACGACGTTCATTGATGAGGATGGTATTTCAATCGTATGCCTAAGTCTTAGCCTTACTGGTTTGGCGCGCAGCATCATACTACAGTCTGGCACTGATGGCATCAACTAATGCATTCTTCATTAGTGGAGGTATCAGCTCACCGAAAGCATTGTCATACCTTTCCAACGCACTTTCACTAGTGAATCGAAGGATGCAAGGCGAAGAAGCTCTCTCAGATTCCACACTTTGAATGGTTATGATGCTCATCCTTCAAGAGCAAATTCGGCATGAAGAGACCTCGCAGATTCACTACGAAGGACTCAGGAGAATGATAAAACTCCATGGTGGGCTTTCTCAGCTCGAGAGTTGCCCCACACTTTTATTAAAAATGTCCCAGTTAGTGCTTTCCAATCACAATTTACATTCTCATCTAATTTGGTATTGGTTCACAGAATAGACATACTCTACGCACTTCGATACGGAAAGCCAGTATTATTCTTTCGAGATCACATGTCTGAGGTTCGAAGTACCCTACAATCAATGGGTGTCAACTTCTATTCCGGTTTAACCCCTGGGCAACATCAACAAGACGGAATAAATACAGATCTTCAAGACATACTCGCTGATGTCATGAGCATCACTACTCTATTTAATAATCCTCCCACCCGCCTGACCTTAGATATCGGGACATTTCTAGAGATCGTTACATCTATATGTTGCCGCCTTATTCGATTTCGACAATTACAAAGTCCGAAACCTGAATGCAAGAGGGAAGCAGCATATCACATTGGATTAATAACATTCATGACAACATTGTTCTTGCAGTGGGATGATCGCAGAATCCAAGAATACGATTCGATCTCTCGGCGACTAATGAAGGTTCTTGATGAAGAATTAGATGCTCACGACGGTGATTTGCTTCTCTGGCTTTTGTTCATCACAAGCCTCTGGTTTTCGACCACGAGTAGTCACTGGCTCATTCTGAGGATAAGAATTCTGAGGGTGCAGTTGGACATTGATAACTGGCCAAGGGTTCGTGATTCTATTTGCAAGTTACCATGGATAAATGTTCTTCACGAGCAAACTGGTCGCGCAGTATGGGATCTTGTGTATCAAGGACCACACAGAGATTGACAGTCGTTGAAGTTCTTACGCTAGAAAGTCATGAACAAAAGTTTTGCCACCAGTAAATTATAGGCTATAAAATAACCCCAGGGGTATTTTGTTTTGATAAGATAATAAACTCGTCGCCTTATTCATTGCTTTGCTATACGTAAAGCAAAGTAGCCCTATCGGTTCGTATTTTGCCTCGTTCAGGGCTGGTAGGAGATATAGCCTGAAACCAACTTTGCTATCCTTTACCAAGTAAGTTTCCCCTAAGGTACGCCTCGGGTAGTCTCCATAAGGTCTTAGCCTCATTGCTTGAGGAAATTTGATGCTCTCTAGACTTTAAGTGCGTACGACTGGCGATGTATGTCTCCACTCATCATCATACAACCCATGCACCCCCCTAATACTCCCAAAATTCTGCATCGCACTCCCTCGATCCAGCGGATTAACCGCCGTCTGCTCCCATCCTCCATAATGCAAAAAGCCAGGCTCATTAAACCCCGGATCAAAACTATATTGATCCTGCTGTTCATGTCATGTGGTGGTCGCCATGACTTATCGCCCCTGCCCTCCCCTGCGCATCCTCATAGTTCTGGGGATTCAATTCAGAGAGCTGATTTTGGGGCGCAATGAAGGGGGTGGTGCTGAAGCGGCGCCAGTTGTAGCCTGGAGGGATGGGGGCTTCGGAAGGCATATCGCAGACGCTGCCAACGATCGTTGGGGCGACGAGACGGATCTGACAGTCGAATATTTCCCGTGCTTTTCTGGCGCTGATACTTGTTTCAGTCATGTCACGTAGCCAGAGAATGCCTTTTTTGGCGTCGGGAGGATTTCGGCTGCTTCTTCGGGGAGGTGGTGGGCTTGGTATGCCATTTCTAGCGTGAGGGCTGATAGTGCTTCGCAGAGGTAGTGTAAAGTGTGCCACCATGGCGGTATGGAGTAGATCCTTTGAATTGGGGAGGCGGTCCACGAAAGGAGAGAAATCATTGTGCGAGCTGAGTGCACGCATGTGGAGACCGCTTGCTGGTTAAAATCTTCGGATTTAGTTGACTGCTTGAGGATCCGGCCTTCCAACCGACAGAGGCATGGACGACAGAGTATCATGCGTGCGCCATGAAAAGAGCTGGAAAGGTGTATGCTAAAGACCGAATTGAGAATCCAATTGGCTTTTGATAGGTGGCCTATAGCCGTCCTTTTATAGTCAGTAAACGTGAAATACAATCTCAAAAGTTTTAATGGAACATCTGGATCCATGACGACTAGAGGGAAATGAAGATTGGTACCCACACCGGTGTCGGGTCGTGATTCTTCATCCGGAATTGCATCTTGATCGACATGTAGAGGAAGTGGATGACTGTTATCCCGATCAGAAAAGCAACTAGGTCTCCCTGTAAGCTCATTCAAAAGGCATCCTAGAGAGTATAATGAGAATATAATGACCACCAAATTCGAACACGAATCACGATGCTCTCTTATATGTTCAGACAAAAATCTAGCTTCGCTCTAACATGAAGGCCAAGAGTCATCGCATATCTTATGGCAACTCCACAGATGATCCACGCCCTATCATATCAGCCAACATTCCGATCCAATGTTGAAAGCATACCTTTTCAATTGGGAAGTGACCACGAAATAAAGGCAAAGTAGGCCTAATGCGCTTGTTATACTGACTGTCGTTGATAATGAACTTGTAGAAGAGCTTGAAATGAACGGTTTCAGCCTTGTATTTGACTCAAACGTCTTGACTTGCTGTGGTTGGTAATAAATTGACCACGGCTGTGTCAGACTCCCGTCTAGGGTTGCCTTTGATACCGATAATACAGATTGTAAGCGAAGACAAGAAATAAACCCCTAAAGCAAATGAACCGTATAAGAGAATGCTAGCAAATTTGAATATGAAAGCTTCAAAAATGTTGTTGGACCTCAATTCCGGGTAGGACTCCAGCACAATTAGAAAGGTGGCCGAACCAAACAAAACAAACATTAAAAGAGAATGGAACATTATTTTCCACCACCACTTTTCTGGATACGAATTCATGTCTTCGAGCGTCAGGCAAGCCAAGACGTAGAAACATGGCAGAAATGGCAGGAAAAATAGTGTCCACCAAAAAATGTAAGTAAACGAGATTATGGCGTCGCCGCCCTTCGCTACAGATAACAGGATATAGCTGGTCAATAAAAGGATGAGGGATAGAGTCAAAGGTATGACACCAAATTGAAACCACCCCACATTGTTGTAAAAGTCTCGATTGAGTCCGGGTGTCTGAAGCTCAGTATCGCCCTCATCCTCATTGTCATTTTGAGAAACCCTAAAAGCTCTGTCGCTTAGTGTATGAGTAGGACCTTCGGGTCCAAGTTTATCTTCTAAAAAGTTGGTAAATAGCGGAACTTTTATAGGATTTCTCCAACAGACTGACCTGATAGGAAATATCCAGACACTGCAATGAGTGGTGCAGCTAAGGATATCATTGGCATAGTCTGCCCGAATCCCCACTCTTTATCACCCCCACCTAGGTGTCCACGAGCATGGAGAAGGTGAAGACTGCCCCAGATAATAGAGATAATGAGCCAGTAGACCTGCACAAGTATCAGTACTGGGTTAGTTATTGGACATGAATTCGATGGGGATAACGAATTGGAATTGGAATTACCTCGGATAGCATGGAGGAATGCAAATCCGTCCAAAGCCGGGCGACTAAGAACATGCTGAGAGCTGGACGAAACAGCAGTGATCGCTTCAGGTTGTTCGAGTGTTGCGCACCATTTGAGAAAGTATATAACCATCGAAGCATGGCTTTGTACCATCTGCCACCAAGATCCCGAATGCGGCGTTTGGCGAATCTCGAAAGTACTTCGTGGAGCTTTACAACACGAGTCCCAAAGCTGAATAGAAGCCGTAGGATAGAAACAATCATAGAGTTATAGGACTCGCAGCTGGGGCTGGGAGCATGGTTGAAATGACATATTGCATATTCGCCAGGATATTTCAGGGACATTCCGTTTTCATCCCGTTCAAACTCCGCAGTAGGCACGATTGCTGTGACCAACATGCACGAGAACGAGAACATAGCCACCAGCCTCCAGATGCGCTCCCCACGATGGGTGAATAAGAATCGTCGCAGAAAGGTTAAAATAGACAAATGAGTGATGCTGGAGAACCATGCCAGATAGGTAAGGATTTGCCAGTGGTAGATTGACAACCCGTAATGTAGAGAGCTGTACCCACTGACGAGGATCGCAATACCGGTCACGATCTGTAGGTCACTCATACTCAATGCGCACTATTAAGACGTTAGCAATCAGATATTCCAGAGACCGCTTGCCATCGTTGACCTTTTCGAATGCAGCCTCCACCCGTGCTCGTCTCCTTTCCCTCCTCACATCGATCACTGGTCGCTGCTCCCCCTCTTTTCCCACAACGCGCCAACTCAGGAAAAAGACGTCGAGAGGATTACTCTTCATCTTGCCTCGTTTTGCTTCGTTGCCATCTCCTCGAAATGGATCGAGTGCGGGTTGGAATGCCAACACATAGTGGCCAACTATGATGGCGACCGCAAGATAAGCAGTTACCATAACACCAATAACAACCTTTCAGTCATCATCAGCTGCCTAAGGACAAGCTAGGAAATTAGATGGGTGACATACACCTATGCCTGAAATATCTCCTAATTCCTCTACCTCGCTGGGATCTGGTGGTCCTTCGGTGCAGTTATATGAACAAGGCATTTCAAATACCCAAGTTCTCAAGGCAGAAAGAAGATGCAATTTACACGAAGTAATAATCGAATCAGCAGTAACAATTGAGAAGGAGCTTTTCAAGAGAGAACAGCGGCAAAGTAAGACAGCCAAATGATTGCGAAAATGAGAAACATTAACACCTGGAAAGAAAAATCCAGCCTTAAGGAGACTGAGAACATTTATGGAAGCTAAGACAGGGCGAAGTGCACTGCGGCTGAATTTGAATCGTCAGTGAACCACATCATTTTGCATGCCACCACCATCACCAACATTGGCAAGGCATGCAACAGGCGCTTGAGCAGCAGCCCCGCTTTACCGAGCAGTCTCTGCCCACCTATTAAACCTAGAGACCTCTTGACGAGATGCTGGTTGCATCCACCAATTGACAGATCAATGTAGCCTTATTTCTCCCTGGATGTGTTGCCAAGATCTTTCCGCGTACAGATCTTCGAAGCTGCATACCGAGCAGACTGCACATCGTCTGGCAAGCTGAATGGTTTCAGCTGACGCATGTTATTCCAGGGGATATCCGATGTTGTAATGACTGACTCGTGATACCGAGCCAATGAATTGAGATTGAATCGTTTGATGCTTGTCGGGCTTTGAAGGAGTCGAGAATTGTTGCCGCCGTCTCGGTTCGCCTTGAAGTCTTGAAGCTTGATTTGATAGTCCCATGAGTCATCGCCACCATCCCCTCAGTCAGCGCCTCCTGCAACGCCCAGAGATCAGCAACTGTTTTCCCGTTTCAAGCTCGATCTCCGCATTACGGCACTCAATTCCACAAATACATTTCTGGGCGATCAACTCGTTCGCCCACCAGGCTCAGGTAGGGCTCCGCTCGAATCGGATCGAACTTTTAATTAATTCGAATTCGACGGTCGAATCGAATTTTTATATAGAAAAAATTCGACTATAATTCGACGAATGTCGTCGAACTTCGAATCAAATCGAATTTTTATTACGTGACATTAGATTTTAGCTCTCTCCTTTAAAAATAAAGATCCTCCCTTAAAAATTTAATATATATACGCTATTATAAGTCTATTAAATGCAGATATTATACTGATATATAAATATTAAAGATTATTTTAAGTAATTATACTTAAACTCGTGATTTTAGGAAATCTCGCTTAAGTAAAGGAACCCCCCTATTTAGAAATCTCAATTAAGTCTAGACAAGTTAATTTTCTAAAAGCACTTTTCTCTCTTAAGTCTAATTTTAGGGCAAAATTAGGGTAAAGTAAAGCAAAGAGCTTTATAAGGGATAATTTTTCAAGAACTCGAATTATAGACTTAGGTATAACTATAGAGTATATATATTATAATTTATGTGGAAGTACCGAGATCACGCGGAAAAAATTCGGCGAATCGGAGTCAAATTAATTCGATCGAACTGTCGGGCTATATAAACATAATTCGATTCGATCTAATTCGTCGAATATTCGACATATGCGAATAGTTCGAAAGTTCGAGCGGAGCCCTACCAGGCTAATTGGACAGACAGAACCTATAATAGATTTTCGCAGTCTAGAACCCTAGTCTTGGGCACGTTGTTATCATGAGGATCAGCCCCGTTGTCCTCGTCGAATGTTTTGCGTCCTGATTTATCAACATGGCTGATCGCGACTTTAGCACATTAGAGACTGTCAATCTGGGATATCAACCATTGCGGAATCATGAAACTCTGACCGCAGATTTGGGGAAACAGGTTGTGACGGATAACGCTGGCAAGGAGGTTATCAAGTCTTATAGTGATGAAATCGAACCGACTTCAAATCAACAATACTCCACAGCTACGAAGGACTATCACGAGCCACTCGTAGATAAACAACAACATCCCAAACGCAGTCGATAGTGGTGGTGGATTGGAGGTGTAACTCTTCTGCTGGTGATTCTTGGAGCTGTACTTGGTGGGGTTCTTGGAACAAGGAAAAGCAGGAAGTCATCTTCGTCCACACCGGTGTCGAATTCTTCCACGCCAACGAATGCTACTCTGGTATACAATATCGCTGCTCTCGCATTTGAATCTGGGACTGTCGAAAATACTGGAGTATGCTACCAAGATAATGCTGGCATGCTAATTGAGGCTGCCCAGTCAAACAGCAATTACTGGGAGTTTACCAAAATTGAATTGCTAGAGAAGAAAATTAGTACATTAGCAGCCACCGTTTCACGTCCTAGATTTCCAATGGTACGATACTTCTGATATGGAGCGCAATCTCTAACAGTCAGCAGGAAATCAGTGTCTTCTACACCGACAATAATAACGAGGTTCACGACCTCCTCTACAATTCCACCTCTCGGAAATGGAGCCAGGGCATATTATTTCAAAAGCACTACGAAGCTTATCCCAACTCCACAATGTCGGCTATGTATCATCAATGCCGACTCTGTTCCAAAACCACAATCATGACTTTCCAAGACGTGAATGGCATTGTACTAATGGCCAAATTCCAGGACTTACAATGGACAACGCGACAGCTTGAAATTGATCCTGTTCCTGGAACGGGTTTCGCGTTGCATCCATCTTATGAAGCAAATAAAGCAGACAAGATTATGCTTTGTCACCAGAAAAGGAACCTGAGTATCGGTCTTGGGAGCTACGAACGAGGTAATTTGATAGAAAGCTCAAGGTTGATGAAAGATGTTGATGCTTCTAGTTTGGGATTCGAACCCCAATATAAAAATCTACAATACAGCCCCAAACGGGACACCTATTGCCGCTGCGTCGTCATACACGAATGTTACGGCTGGATATGAGACATGGAGACATATGCTGAAATTGAGTACGTTGGTGGATCAGATTCTGCCCAGTCGTAGAGTTTAGAACAATGGCTAGACCGCTGTTGCAGCATGCGATGGGCAGGTATTACCAAAGTGTGTTGCTCTCCAAATCCAGTGACAGAGTTTTGCCCGCCAGCTCCAATAAGTTCCAGCATACTCATAGAACTAGAGATTTGACATGCGCCGGAGTGGAGCATGAGAGTGAAACCATGCATCGCTGTTTGGAACTAGAGAGTACGCTTGAACAAGAGAGCTCTAAAGCTTGTCTCTACCAATTCCGGGAGCTTTCTTCACGTCTACCGTATCTTGCTTATAGCTCAGAGTCACCACGTCACCCGCCTACGGTGCGTGACTCTGGTGCGGCTCCTTACTCTATATCACGTAGATTACGCAAGTAAGGATGCTCTTGAGCTATATACAATTACGATGAAGACGAGACTTATAGGCCGTAGTATTGATATTATAAAGATATAGCGCTATTATATAGAAGTTATAAGCTAGGGGAAATAAAACAATTTGTAAGGTTTAGTGAAGGGAATACCCGAAGAAGTAGCAGACGTGTGTTTTATCTAAGGAGGCGAGTACGCGAGTAGGGTCGTGGGATTATATACAAGAAATAGGCTTCTTGATGCCGCACTCTGCCTCAGCGAGCTGAGTACGACCGCGCCTGCGCCATCTGCCTTGTGTCGTGATCCATTAAGTCTGTATATTATCTCATGGGTGGTCTATAAGTCTAAAAGCCCTGTTCTAGTGGGCCTGTCACATCGTCACCCTTCTGGAAGCGAGCACTAGTAAGGATTCCCAGACAACTCCTGAATACAGCGACCTATTACGTCCAAGTCTCTCTCGAATTCTTCGTGCGACCATGTCTCCACGGACAATTCAAAATCAATAAGAACGGCAGACCCATCTTTACGTATTAGACAGTTCCCATCATGGGCATCCCCGTGGGCGATCCCTCTCTGATGAAGACTGCGAAGAGCGGCCAAACAACCTCGCATGTTTCTTCCCCTTATCGACGGCACCTCTGTGATATACTCGGTGATGAATCCGATAACTCGACCGCCCTCGGTGACGTAGCCAAGAAATTCTGGCGTAGTCCCCGAGCCGTGAAGGAGACTGTACACCGTAGCCTCTCGCTGCAGAGACAACATTTCCCACGGGAAACTTGCAATCTTGATCAGGACGGGTGCGTCGAAGTCGGGGTGTGTAACGACTTGCAGACGATCCTGTTGAAGCACCTCAATCTTGACAAACTCAAGATAGTCGATATTTCGATGATGCCAAACATCCACCATCTCCAGGTAACTTGTTCTGGTCGTATTTCTGATGCTATGTGTCCCGCTGTGTTTGTATAGGTGAATATGGGCTTCGTTCCAATTGTGCAGCGGAAGTGGTGGCAGATCAATTGTAGCCTGCTCAGATGGATAGCCCGCTTGCAGCAACTTGGAGCCGAGAAAGGTGTATTTGATGTCTTTCTGCTCGCCACCACTCACCACCTTGCGCAACGGATGGTCATAGTTTGCGACCTTTTGTTGCGTTGCGAGGACCTGCGAATTTGGGAACCTATAGTCATTCTGTCCAGGGGCCGCGGTCTGAGCAGATGCAATTGCGATGCTGACGAAGAAAAGTCTTCCCCAGAGAGACATGTGCGTGGTGATCTTGTGCGTAAGTAAATAGTTTTTTTATAAAATATAAAAAAATAAGGGGCGTTTGGCTCGCTTCTAGAAAACCAATGGATATTATCAAGCTCTCGCGCAGTGAAGGTACAGAATTCAAGGGGGGGCCAAATCATTAAGCGCTGAGGATATTGCGACAGCAAGGGCAAAGTGTAGTAGATCTGTTCCAGAAGTAGGGCTCGCCGCGGATGAGGATGACATAATCATGAAACCAGAGCCACCAGGAGCGGTGGGGCAGCCAGTAATGGCGTAGGACGCAGTGACTGCAGATGCTATGAGAAACCCTGCAATTAGTGTTTTGAATCGCTCGATCCACAAGCTGCTCTATCGCGAGCACTGGTACCGAGTCTGGTGTCTGCAAGTGTTGGCTGTGTTCCAGCATGCTGTTATTACCTGCGCAAGTAAGAAGGTGAACATTCAGGCGATGGATACAAAAGTGGCGTGCCCTTGCTAATCCCCTGTTCAGCCCGCATAGCATTCCCAGACCTGGAATCTCCGCCCAAACTAGTAATTTTATGCACAACCTAAGGTCAACTCCTTTTATATATATGTGCTAGCACCTTCTAGGGCAGCACTGGAAGGGTACTTATACAAGATATGATTGTTGGCCTTCCTAACCTCCCACGTTTAAAAATGCTCGATTCTGTGAGGTTTTCCTTTAAAGGCGTCGATCCATCTGGCTGGCTCAATCGCTACGACCCCTAGCAAATAGCTCCACTCGGCAAGAGCTTACCAACTGCCCCTATGACAGCATATGACAGCTCATTTCATCTGAAAAGATTAGCTGAAGCATGTCGCAGATCTTGGATTCCAGGAGAATTAGCGGCCGCAGACCAGACGAAACGCTGCCGGGCGGCTGATCAAACCCCACGTCGTAATTGTGAGAGCACGCGACAGCGAAAGGCCTTGCACCCAGTCATTAGCCAGCGAAGTGGAAACCCGATGAGCCGCTGGGGATTAGAATCGCTTCACGTTTTCGACTGGTTTCTGCTACACCGGTTTGTCAATGCCGTGATCCGTAACCACGAATTCCTCGCGTCTGACGTTAGCAGATATTACGCCGAGATTCAAGGAGTGAAGATCATCTAAATGTTCAAGTCGCACCGAGACCGCAGCTCTAGGAGAATATAGAGGAGAGCCAGCCCAGGTCAAATAGAAGATCGAATTCTGTCCATCCATCACTCCCTCTCTTTTCGATTCAGATACGTCTGCGACAACATACGACCTGGCGTCGTTCATTTTTCTTACATTTTCCTAATACAATATCACTCGCTTTGCGCCATACAGTAACAACCGCCAAAATGGTTCGCATCACATTCGCTGCTGCTCTGGCTTGTAAGTGTAGCCTCCAACTCCAGTGGTAGGATATATGACCAGGCTCATGCTAACTCACTGCCCGTCAGTCGCCGTCTCCGCAATGGCCCTCGCTCCCAACAACGCCGGTGCTAAAGATGTCGGTAACGGCCAGGGCCAACAGTTCACGACCGGCGGATGCGTCTCGGATGCCGACTGCAGGAGCACCTGCTGTGCCGAGATCAGCACCAGCGGCCTCGGCATCTGCTCTGCCGTAGGAGCACAGCTCCAGAATGGCAAGCTCGGATGTGGCTTCACTGACCCCAATGCTGCCGTAAGAAGTGTCTCACTCCCGTTGCTCTACAACTTTGCTAACGAGATTCCAGACTGTCATCGCCGCTGCTAAAGCCCAGGTTGCGAAGCAAGGTTTCAAATTCAAGGCCTAGGTAGCGATTTTGTGCAATCATTTTAGTTGTCCTTGTGATCATATGAAAGAAGATGGAAAGTTGCCGGTCGCATAGGCACTCATTGAATAGTACGGGGAGCATTTCTTCACGGATTCTATAGTTGCGAAGCGATGTATGAAAAGAAATAGCTTATGAGTCAAATAGTATAGAATAAAGAAGTGATCAAAGCGTCTAGTTATTTGTAATTCGAGGAAGTAAATAAGTCCATCGCAGTAACGGCGCGGCGGCAGGCTAAACGAGGTGGCTTCGCCCCCCCCCCCCCCCCCCCCCCCCCCCCCCCATCTTTCAAAGCCTGGTAACTCTATCTCCCAGCAACTTCGCCGATTCAGGTGAGATTATGAAGTGCCCCCACAGCACCCCTATATTGTGTTCATTTGACTGGCCCTCGATGTTCATCTGCCAAAGCTTTTTAAGTCAAATTTGTGACTTAAAAGAGGTTTCATTAAGGGCCACGGGGAGGCCACGGTCTTACTCGCTAGCGCGTGGTTGGGAGAGCCTTGCAGAGGTTAAAGACTTGGGGGAAATTGCCCTCGCTCTCGACAAGGATATGGACACCGCTTTGTGTCAAAGATTGACGGAAGAAAAAGAGTTGAAAGGGGCTGAGAGGATTTTTACAGCCCACGGTGCAGTTACTGGTGATGGATTGTTGGATCTGTAGGCGAGGGAGATTTTATTTATTGTTAAGAAAGTGCGGGAGAAAAGGCAAAAACGCTTCGAATCGAGAAAAACGATCCAATCAATGTGTAACGGCGGCTTCGCGTAAGGTGGGGAGGAAGTGCGCTCAGGTGGAGCATAGAAAATTTTGAATCTCAGGTACGAGTATTACAATACTCATTGAGAGCTGGACAGGGTCCCTGATAACTCGCTACGTTGCTTGGCAAATATATGTTGCATTTGTCCAATTCTCGCACGAGCATTTTCACAAAAGCAACGGCACACCCCGCTCGCGGCTCGCGCTCCAACTCAGCCATCCCAATCTCAAATCAAGTTTAATCTTCGCATCTGATTGAATGCAAACTTTCTTGTGGGCTGCCAGACTTTGTTCTTGCCATCAAAATGTACGTACCCCACCCCAACGAGCAATCCACCTAGATGAGCTGCATGCGCCCACCTCAAGAGTCCACCGAATCCAATAATTGTCCCCCATGTCTCAAATGCCAGGAGCGCAAGAAGAGCCTCCTCTGCCGGTAGGCTTCCAGGAACGAACATGATTCCAATGTGTTGATGCGGATAGTTCATAGCCCACGCGCCAAGCAGAGCCATGATAGCACCGCTGGCGCCCAAACCAGGCGAAATTCGGTGTGTTTTGTTCGGCCAGACGGTACTGAGGTGGTATGCCAGACTTGCCACCAGGCCCGAAGACAAGTAGAAAGCAGTGAGATGGCTGCCGCTCGACTCGAACGTGGGACTCCCGGCCACTTGCGGTCCAAACATAGAGAGGCCATACATGTTGAAAAACAGGTGAAGAAAACCCGCATGTCCAAACATGGAGCTGAGTAGCGTAAAGTTGCGAGTACTAGCAGGTATATGTGCAAAGAGCAAGGTTGCTGAAGGCGAGAAACGGCAAGCTCCAAAGACACCGATATTCAAAACACCGATGGTTGCGAGCATTTTCTCCGCACTGTTGAGACCAGACCACGGGGTGGTGAAGATGTCCATAGGCGAAAACCCCATGGTCGCTGCTGACTGGCGCACACCCTTGTTGGTCCTCACGTCATCGATGTTGTTGTAGGTGACATCCCCCAACGGCCGCTTCTTGAACTCCTGAACGTCTTGGTGGACTTCATATGCTGCGCAGCTTAAGTATATTGCGCCGGCTGCGGTGAAGACCCATAATGTTGGACCGAGAGCTCGCACTGGTGGCAGGATGAAAGAATATGGATTGTGCTGCTGGCTTGAGTATGAATGCTTGCCCAGCGCTCGTCCTCGAGCCCGAGGGGCAGATTTGACGAGGCGGCATGTCGCATTCCTCAAAAACTGGGAACGGAACATCGTCGTTGGGATCAAGTCCAGGGCGCCATAAGGAAGCTGAATACCCTTCTTCGCAATTACGATGGTCTTATTGGGTTTCTTGATGTTGTGTTTCCAAGGAGCTTGAGGTCTCGTTAGATGTTGCCAGTGCTTTCGATTGGGCGGCTGGGCCGGAAATTTCCATATCAATCACGTGAACCATCACGCTAGCTCGATTAGGTAGTAGCATTACAGTGCCATATCGGCCAATCAGAAGCCGGAATGCGGGAGTGCTTGGGCGTTGGGAAATCTGAGGAAATGGGTATTTATAAATTAATCAGCTCATCTTTGTGTGTCCACATCCATAATCCATATTTTTTGCCAGCATATGAGGCGTCGCTTTCCATTTAGGGGTCACCTTTGACGTTCGCTTCGAGCAACCATCGCGACCTTCCTGCTTCCGTACCCTCCCTTCCTCGTCTACATTTCATGAATCAAAACCCAAACTCTTAACTACGAGTTCCATCGACACTGGCTTCTTTGCAGTCCTGACGAGCTTTTTCCTTCCTTCTTCCTGTCCACGACATTTCAGGTTCTTCTTTTCCACTCTCCGACCTGGAATCTCGCTTCCGCTTTCAACTCTCGACCACTTCACATCGAATTGCATGCAACGCAACAGTTTTACGCAAGATCGCGGAGTGAGCATTGATTTATTTCATTCTGCGACAACGTTTACCTGATTCCAGTGCTGATCACGCAGCCACTTCCAGTCCGCTTTCACAGCAGCGAGAGATATTGACTTGCTTTCACAACGCGGGTTCTCTTCCACCCCAAACTTTCGTCCATCGAATGAAAGCTAGTTTAATTCAAGCACTCGAGGAGAACACAATGTCAGGCAAAGGAGAGTTGCAGAAACATCTCAACAAGGCCAAGCGTCAACACGAGGAGTCCCTGTCTGCAGACAATATCACTGATTCCACGCCGGTTTCAGCAAAACGCCAGTGTAAGGAGCCCAAGGATTCTATGACTGGTCCCACAACGTCCCTCTCGCACACAACCAACATCCATAACACTGTCCTCCCGGTGTATGAACACATGTTGCCGGAGAACCCCGAGGGCATCGCATTCCTCTTCGGTACACGTTTCTCCGAAGCCCTCCAGGTGCCCGCCATGCGCGTTGCCATCCAGTACCAAATCACAAAAGAGGACGCGATCGAGGAACTTCGTCGGCTTCTTATGATCAAGGCATTCACGGCAGATATCGATGCTAATAAGATTAGCCCCACGCCCGTTAGTACGCACAACCAGCTAAACCCTCTCTTACTCACTTAAACTAACCTGCGAAAACAGTGGACGAGCTTTGGCATGCTGCCATCCTCGATACAAAACTCTACGCAGAGTTGCAAGAAGCTCTAGGACTTGTGCTTCACCATCGACCGTCCGGTGCGAGCGACCAGGAGTCTGAGCATCGCGAGAGGCGATTGGCTGTCATGAAGGCTATTTACCGCGCTAACTTCTCGACTGACCCACTTGGACGCCCCCCCCCCTCAAACCAGCCGTCCCCAGCCGTCCCCAGCCTGACCCACGCCTTCTGAACCCTATCTCTATCTTCGTCATGACTCTGACCGGAAATAAACACACGTTAACCCTCGACATGCAAGCGACTATAGATGATGTGAAGAGCACAATCCAATCCATCGACGGCATACCAGTTCGCGACCAACGACTCTTTTATGCTGGCAGGGAATTGGGGTATGGCGGAACTGTGGAGAGCTATGGTATTGGTAATGAGTCTACGGTGGTTCTTACTACGAGGCTGGTTGGATGCTGATTTGGGCAAACAATCCCAGCCAGTGGCTAAGGAAGGGCTGACTATTCAGCGCTGGCGTCTGCAGTTTTGCTTTGCACTCTCCCCCCGTGCGCATGCGGGTTTGTCCTTTATTTTTTTGGCTTCCTGCTCTCACACTCCATCGGTGTGAATAATTGACGGTCTCTTTCTTTACACGGCTTATTTACTTTCCGACGAGGGCGCCAGATGCTTTTGAGGTAGGGGAGTTTGCTGGGGAATTCATAAGCTACATAATTTCCTCTTAGATACCCGAGACAATCAGGCATAATTTACATCTCCTACCGAATCCACCACTTGTTCTCCCAGAATTTGGTAACTTACTTACGCAAATGTTATGCAGCAACTTGAAACGTGACTTGCTATCAAAGCAGTCTAGGTACTGACCCACAATCCCAATCACCAGGTCTGAACCAGTTTCGGTGATGTATCTAGTTCGCTCTTCTTGTCCGTCTAGATTCATCCTGATATCCGTCTCGGCGTCCGCCGCAGCTTTGCAGCACCAACGGAAATTCACCGCCAGGTCTTTGTGAACCAAGAGGGCAAGTGAACTCATAGGCCGAAACGCAACAGGCCTCCTGTCGTATCGCAGTTCTCATTTCGCCCATCTCGGTACAATCCACAGCACAAAACTCTCAAGCACCATGCAATGGCGGATATTCTAAAGCGACGCTAATATAATTCTCGTTAGCGGCTCTTGTGTTTGGAGTGAGGAACAGCTTGCGAAAACTCCTCGTTGGATGGAGAGGGTGGCTCATGCTCATGGATGATGTTTGAGTTGATGAGGTTGGTGGTGGTACTAGGAAGTGGAGATATTACGCGGGGAAGCTTTCGAAAAGCTAGGGCAGAAGCAAACGCGGTACTTCCAGTACGATTGGTCCTTTTATTGCAAGTTGTGGATATATCCCAGATCATCAAATTGCACATACGGCCATTGACCGAGGAAAATTTTCGTTATCTCGCATCCCTCCTGTACTCGCAAACCACATTATTAAGATTTATATTTCCTATTTCCAAATTCGAATAACCGGCAGCAGATCCAACTTCTCTCTTAGTGCGCCACCTTCGTAACCATGACAGGCAGGCCCTTCGCTGGCTTCGCAGCAAAGTTGCCCTCCATATAAGCCATACCTCCCAGCTCCGGTGACAGGCATATATCACCATCATCATACGCGAGTGCGATGTCGATATCGCGTACTGTCAGTAGTAGTGCCGTCACCAGACCAGGCATCATCATATTCTCGCCCATGCAGCTATGCTGGCCTCGCTGGAAGGGCCGCCACGAGTCCGCAAGTTCAGCGGACGGATGCGGCAACCAGCGCGAAGGGTCAAATGCAAGGGGAGAGGAGACGTAGTCGTCGTTATATTGGAGGCGGAAGAGGTTGGTGATCAGCTAGGGGACGGGAGAAAGGGTTAGATTTGGAGACTGAATTAATGGGTGTTGACAAGAGGAACTGAGAAGGTGGAACCTACAAACAACCCGTCGAGAGAATGTTCGGTTCCTTTATAGTTGACCGTGTGCCTACGAGCAGCGGAGAGGCTGGTTAGCTTCTTCGCCATGCCTAGAATCCTGCGGCAGAGGAATGGAGACCACACAAATCAGCGGCACTTACCCGTTCGGCGCAGTGGTTCCAGATAGTCCCGGCGGGCGCAGCCTCATGCTCTCCTTGATCACCGCCGTAGTGTAGGGTAGCTCTTTGATTTTGCTCGGGGTCTGGCAGATGGTTTCTAGCGTGGCCTGCATGTTACCAGGAAACACAGTATTGTGCTCCTTGCGCAGCTCTGCGGCTACGGCTGGATCTTGGGCAATGTGGCAGAAGATGTACTGTTGGAATCAGCGAGGGAGCACAGAACAGTGAAGTGTGTGGGGGAAAGGGACACGCAACTGTAAGAACCATGGATGACACATCCGCAGCAAGGAACATCGTAGCCAGAGTGTCGACGTGTTGAACAAGCGTATCGGCGTCCCACTCTGTCCTTCCTGGATATTCCTCCCTGTATTTCGTAGCCAGTGAGTCTATCAGGGACACAAACTGGTCATGCCCCGCGGGCTGATTCCGTTGTAATGCATCTTTCAACGCTTTGGATATCATCTGCCGCACACTGTCTTGACAGAGGTTCCGCGCCTTCTTTCGCTGACGGAGGGTCCATGGATTCACAGAAAAGGGGTGATCCGCTTGTGCAACGAGTGCCTGCACCTGCGTGTTGGCTTCAGCGCCCCAGCCCCCTCGCTGCACTGCGGTATCCTCACCAAGAAGGAAGTGGAAGGTGAGATCGGCACCCCATTTCTCGAGAGGCTCGATCATGGGAAACGGGTTGCCGATTTTGGCTCGCTTTAATAGCGCCTCACGGAGCTGCATCGAGTACCGCGCCATTGTGGGCACGAAGCGCTGTACGTTGGTGATAGAAAAGGCGGTGCGAATCATGGTCCGCGAGCTATGCCACTCAGACAAGTCGGGGGACACAAGCCCACGGGTCCCACCCACGAGGTGCTGTAGCGCCTGCTTGAGGACCATTGGGTGCCGCGGGTAGTCATTGAGAAACTGGTTGGCGATCGCCAGATCGCCCGTGATCAGGAAGGGGTCGGCGAGGGGCCACAGGTCGAGGTACCACAGATCCGGGAGGTTAAATTGGGCTTGGATCCGGTGGATAGTGATGGCGACGGGAATTTTCCCAGGAAGCTGCCGAGCGATAGAAAAGAAGAGGGCAAGATGCCCAAAGAGAAGGCTGTGAGGCGGCTTGGGCTGCGGAGGCGCGAGATGGTGGTGAGCAGCTATCAAGTCAAAAGGATGGCATAGGGACATACCAGATCTTGGAAACGCCGGCGATGTGCAGCTAGCTTCCATAGGAAGCTGGAGGTGGCTAGAATCAATACAGAGACAAGAGCAACGATGAATTCCTTGAAAATAATCATTGTTGAGTCTTTAGCAATGTGGTCAATACTAGACTGATACAGCAGTCTGCAGAGGAGAAGCACAAGCAGAAGGCGAGGCGATGCTTTTTACTGCTCGAGTGACCTGCAGCCAGCCGCGATTCAACGAGATCTCAGACCATGATTTGCATTCTCTTCCGCTCGAGGGCGGCCGACGCGCGGTCTGAGGGATCATTTTTGGAATCTCTGGAATGTATTTGGACTGCGGATAAGGTTACTGGACTGTGTTCTGTCGTGTGTCGCCAGATGACGCTCGTAAGCTTACCTGCGCCCCTGTTACCGCTCCTGACGAGGCACAGCCGCCAAGTAGGAACTCGAATGGATGACTCGCTTACGCCACTAAAAGGGGCCACCACACACCAGTGACACCACACACCACACAGCCTTATGGCTGAAACCTGCAGCCCTCGCCTATTCCCGCGTAGAAGGGATCTGGCCTATTAATTGCTGCGATTTAGCGGAGAAGTTGTTTGTTGCGGTGTTGTCCAATTTTTGGATACCTATCGTGGCTTGTTTTCACCCATGCCGTCTACAGTAGATCCAATTGAAAGTCTGCCCCTGGTCAGCTTTCGAAGCGAGACAGCTCTGAGTAATGGAAACGCCCTGTAATGCCGGGTAATTTCGCTCCTGGAACCCCCATATCTGATATATAAATGATTACTGAACGGTTCCCAGGTCTAACCAAGGCGCCAGCCGCTTCCCGATACGAAGACAGCGGCATAAAGTATCGGAAATACAGGGTATTGGGAGACTTTTAGGCTCTCCGCGTTCAGATTAAGGCGGTAAAGTCGCTATAAGGCCCTATATTTCCAGGCCCTTCCCCTAAAAGCAGCATTTACGCCTTCGACAAGGGCTACCACACCTTTTTAGGGCTTCCCCCTGTACTTACAAGGGAGTCTTCGCTAAGGAGGCCTATAATAATCGCTTGTTTAGCGTCCGAGCGCTGTAGTTACTCCACCAACAGCGCTATAATCCTAGAAGATCTACTTATCCCTTGCGAATGTCTTATAGCGCCTCTTTACGTTAATTTAGGGAGCACTGCCTAGAGTTATAGGGGCTTATAGCGAGTGTCTGCCCTGAATTCGCACCTTGTAGAGCACCAAGGGTCAAAATGCCCTGTATTCCCGATACTTTATGCCGTTGTCTTCGTACCGACATAAACACACCCATCTCAGGAATGAGACAACGTACAGGCCCATCTTCATATTTCTATATAAGGCCAAGGCGAAGTTATGGGGGTACAGTAGTGACACAGGTCTTGGTTGGGTGTCCTATACCCGTATTATGGATCGTACAGCAACTGCCATAAATTCAACGGTGCTAGCTTTCACATCATTAGCGCAAGTTCCACTGAACTTAGCCCTTTCAAGCTTCGCGGGCAAGGTGAACAGAGAAAGATGGGGGAGTTTGGTGTCTCCGTGTTCTAGTAAATTGGTATTGTTAGTGTTCGTCCAAAACAATGCTGTCCTCGTGCTCTGCATATTGAACCACTCCTCCGAGTAACCACCCCACGTCGATATTCCTAGGAGTATTGGCAACCTCTTCCCAGATCACATGTCGTATTTCGGCGGGAAACTTCAGACCAGGTGAAAACATGGTCGGGCATCGAGCTTCGAAGGCACCGCTCGTGCTGCGAAGGTACCTTCGAGGTTGGTGGCTCTGGATGTCTTATGTGTGACTCCATTCAACGTTCAAGGTAGTTTGAGGTAATTACCATCGAGGCAGATTTGCTTGACTGTAATGATTGTTGGATCTTGAGGCACTGAGGGAGAGAGGACGCGTCGGAACGCGCTTCGGCTGCGCGCTCCGAATTGGGACTGGCGTCAATCACGACTTAAGAACTTCAACTTCCATTTCACCTCAATACCAGCACCCGGATCTTCAGGAACAAGACCGAATTGTAAGTTCTCGCTGTTTAGTCACTTGGCATGCTCTAACTAATAAGTAGCTGCAAGCCTGACTGGGCAATGGCGCTACAATTGACAATCTTGAGCAAGTCAACCTCCTCTTCAACCTCACCTCGAACTCCAAGTCTGCACGTACAACACGGCGTTCAACACATGTTATCGCACAACGAACTTCCCCAAAAGTTTTGCGCGGAGGAAATGGCAGAATTGCGAACATTTACCTGCTTCCCGGAGCTGCCTTTGGAGATTCGGAACATGGTGTGGAAAGAAGCGGCCAACCTCCCGAGAAACCTCGACATATGGGCACGCCCTACTGGGGTAACCTGCTATCGGGACATGGAATACTGGGACGAACGACTAGAGTGGAAGGAATACAGGACATTTAGATTCACGACAAGACAACCTGTTCCTGGAGTTCTTGTTGCTACCAAGGAGTCTAGGGCTGCTACTCGCCAGTTCTTCGATATGTGCTTTGGAAGCTGCATTGATTGGGGCGGCGGCGTGAAGATTACCACAAATCCTGAGATCCTCCGCAATTTCCAAGCAGATCGAATCTGCCCTATGGGCCCTTATAGCACGGAGGCATCCGATTATTTGTGGGGCTCGGAACCGCCGCCATCCTGTGCAGTGAACCTGTATCGCACGTCCAAGGACGATCCTGACCCTCTCAGCAAACTCCTCTTTTACGCCGACGGCTTCCATGAGGAAATTCTTCTCTATTATTGTGAAGAAACAGTCGCTATCAATGGCCCATTTGATTTCCTGGAATTGTCGGAAGAGCAGTCATCCCATCTTGAGTGGCAGGCTCTTCTTGAAGCGCGGCGAATGCTTCAAGAACACTTTGACTCTGAGACTGAACTTTGTATAGAGGAGGCCAAATTGAGCCACGAGGAGCAGGGCTTGGGGCCTCCCACTGAGGAAGTTCTCGACTTCGGTTGGGTTTTCCCGACAACAAAATTTGTGGCACTTGTTGTGAATGGAATTCGACGATTCTGAAACAGATCGTGACTTCTCGGGAAATCACAGCTGTTTTCGCTAGTGACATGCTGTGCCCAGACCTTCTCCCCGTGGCGCAGTCTCAAGTAGCCAATTGTTCTTATTTTTCTGAAGGGAAATCGATCGGTATCGGGATAGAAATCACGTCTGCTGAGCTTACTAGCCTCGAATTTTGTTAGTCTGGGTTTTGCAAGGAGACAGCGTCGTGACGTTGCCATCTAGAAGTGGCGGAGTGCTGCACTGAAAACGGAGGATTCGAGGGTTAAAGGTCATATTTTCCCAGAAAACTTCGTGCGAGCACCATTACGGAAATTTGTTTTGTGGTTGCTACACATCGGAAAGTTGTGGAGCAACGCGCTGTTGATCACATGAAGTCATTGGCAAGGCGTGGTGAACCCGCAAGATACGAGAAGAGATTGTCTCCCTAATACCAAAATACTTTGGCGAAGCTATTCGAAGCTGGGAGATTATCACCCACAATGATAATTCATAGTCTAGTCATGCCATGCCTTGCGGCTCTGCTACATGTATCTCACATACATACCTAGGCTCTGGCAACCGAGTCAGGGGTTTTCGCTAAAGTTAAGCGAAGAGGCTCGACCGCGATCTTCTAAGATTTGTGCGTGTTTGAGAGTGAAGATAACCTTTTGAGGCTGTTTCAGGCAACTTACCTAGTATGATCTCAACTTTAATGTTCTTTAGGCAGAAATACAGTGCTCAATATGTGCTCCCAGGTGAAACCCCGAGAGCAACTGTCCGGCGCTTTGCAGAGCAAAATAAGTGCCGAGTCCCTCAAACCCTTCAAGGAATGAGCTTTTTTGTGAACTCTATTCTTCCGCACGTTGACATAGATAAGATAATGAGTAGTGTCAAATTCCGGTCCGATATCATTCGCTGAGAATAATTCCTGGAAGAGAGTGAGAGAGCTTTCAAGTGAGTCAGAGTTTGGTCAATAGGTAACTCCCAGCAGGCCTTCTCGCTTCATTTTCCAGCAGTGATCATTGATCTGAAATCCTTTTAGCGAGGCAGTGCCTTCCTCCAACCCCAGAAAGCTTAATCGTTAAGGTGCATTTAAAGCATTGTAGCGCCACCAAAAGCATGTTTTTTGTTGACAGAACCTTGTCAAATCAAGCATTCGAGACACGGAATGTTGGCAAATATTCTATGGTGGATCCCATATGATTGGTATGTGCATCTATCACCAATATATTTCTCCTTCGTCCCAGCATCATTGGAGTCCTGGTTGAGATCGACAACCTCTAGTCTTTTCAGAGGCTCCCTTCATCTGGCCCACTGTGTTGTTACCGTATGAACTCTCATATCAGTTTTGATTACTACCCAGTATCTCTCCTTTCACCAGAAGATGTCAACACAAGTGGGAGCTTCGGTTCCTCCCGCCGGTATCACGCCGAATTTTGATCAACCGCAAGATGTCTTATATACCATCAACTTTCTCGTGGAGATCCTGTGTATCGCTCTTGTCGTTACATTCGTATCATTGCGGATCTATGTCCGAGCTTGTATGATGAGACAAATTGAGAAGGAAGACTGTAAGTATCTCCCACATTTTAATAGAGAATATCGACTGAATGATCTCAGGGGCGTGTGTTGCCGCCGGGGTATATTCTCTAAGTAGCATAATCTTTTGTCTCTATGCTAATACTTCCCAGATACTAGCTGCAATGTACTTTGTTTCGGGAATATTCAGTGGGTATCGTCGCGATCAAGGAGCGAGCCGGGCTGATTTCACCTAGTGAGCCATTTCGGTGGAGGACACCATATCTGGGAGGTGACTGAGGAGGCCTTCGTCAAGTATCAAAAGGTGCTTTGCCTACCCAACCCTAAATACCAAGCTGACTTAGAGACGGGGTAGGTTCAGTATGCAGACGCTATCCTGTACGGTCCTACAGCGTATATCACCAAGGTCACTCTACTCCTCATCTTAGCACGCACGCTCACTCCATACAAGAGGATAATGGCCTTGATCTGGGGTTCTATGGGAGCCATGTTGGCATATTACATCTTCGTCACTATCCTCAAAATTCGAATCTGTACGCCAATCGATTTGTTCTGTGACCCAAACGTTCAAGGTTCTTGCTGGAACGAGCATTTGATTTTGATCGTAGATACAGTCATGAGTGTAGTTTCGGATCTGGTTATTTTGGCTCTCCCTATGCCGCTGCTATGGTCTTTGGAGATGCCAGTCAAGAAGAAGCTTGGAATTGCAGCTTTACTTGGAGCAGGTGGCGTCGCAACTGCAACCAGCATTGTTCGCTTGGTTTTGATATTTGGGTCTTTGGCACCAGACAGGACTGTGGCTGGGATCCAATTCAAGCTACTTGAGTAGGTCTTGAATCGAATTCTAGATCGAGGGCATAATTTCTAATTCCTTTTCCCGCAGAGTCGCAGAAATTACAATCGGCATTCTCTGTGCTTGCTCCCCAGCTTTCAACATCTATTCCATCCAAGTTCAAGAAGAACGAATCGCCACAAGAGCCCATTATACAGCTAATGTGGAGATAAGTAAGTCAGAAACCTCGAGCGAAGGTTCAAAATCACCAACTGGGATAATGCACGAGAAATATGTAGAGGTTGGGTCTTCGGAGAATGTGTCAAGGTGGTAAGGCGAGCCGCGGCACAAAGGGACGCAGAATCAATGGCCGAGGACGAAATCCAAAGATACAGCTGTCATATTATATTGGACGTGCTGCTGTCGCATGCACTGGGACGCAGGTAAGCGTCGACCCAGGACCTGGAAATAGATGGGAACCAACGCTTCCACATGATCGACTCATCGAGTGATCAATTGAGATTCTAAATTCTAATACTTCTCGTTTCGGATATCAAAATATTAGTCACCTTTGACAAATTTCCAGCTACTCTCAGTCTTACTCAATCTATTATAAATCCGCCTGGCATTCCTCTGTAAGCTCTTTCCTTCCTCCTTCCCCTTCCTAAAATCTTTGCGGTAGTTCCGCTTCAACCACACAAAAAAACCAACGTCAGTGTAGAAGTTTGAAGCCATGACTTCGAACAAATAATGCATACTTAGACTTCGTCTCCACAGCCTTCCCTACGAAAAATATCAGCGTAAACGCAAACAAGGCAGCGGGAAACGTCAACCACCCCAACGAACATGCACACAAGTCTCTGACTGCAGCACCTTCCCAGCAGCGAAATGACTATTGATAGGTTAACTATTCTACCTAATGTAATTCGTTATCGAGTTTGAGATGTCCTTGAACTTGCTTTCAATTGTTGTGTTGCTGAGATTTCCACTTAGCGGAAATGAATCCCTCGTTCCCCCGAGAGTATCTGGCGCCACGCCTGCATGATCTTGAAATAGACTTTCAAGGTAGAAGTTGTTATTAAAAATGTGGCTATATCACGTTGGTATGTACAGGCTGGGTTCGTGGGCAGGACGGACTGCGACTTCTGCATAAGCCCGCTACCAGTTCTGGAGTATTCAGGCCGGCAGGGTAAATTGCTTTGTATACTAGCTATTTAGTGGTATTATTCAATTCATACTCAACACCTTAAAGCTTCTTCTTTTACGTGTCGGTCAAGCATAACATATCGATCGTCGACATATACCTTATTCTATCGTGAAGCTCGCGTCGTCTGGGTTCCAGCTGCCCGCCGCCGAATACATCTCGAGTTCCAAAAGCTTCCCGTTTTCAATTATATATTTTGATGCAAAGGTCAAGTGAAAATTGTGAGGCACCATACCTCGATATCTCCAGGAAATGTCCGATACACAATTGAACCTGCCGGGATCAGGTCCATCGCAGTTTCCAAGCAGTATTTGGATGACATCTCCGCCTTATAAGCGTATGGTGAATTGCTGCGCGCCCATAAGAGAAGCTAAGAGTCCGGAGATAAAAGTGAAATTAAGGACACCCCGAGGTCAGAATTAGTGGAATCCGTAAGGTTTCCTTCTGGGGAAAACTGCAATGTCCTATCTGTTATCGCGACGACTAATACTAGTAAGATGTCATAGTATAAGTGATAGTACCCTATGGAGATAACGGCATAAAGTGACGGAAATACAGGGTATACGCGCAAGTTCCGCACTCTCTAGCGGGTCCAGTTAACTATAGCGTACAACGCTGTAGTAAAAGCATATAGAGATGTTTAGCGAAGTTACCCTTATAAGTAAAGGGGACAGATCTTGAAAGGTGTAGTAGCTCCTATAAATGTCTTATAGCCTTTAATTAGGGGGTAAGATCTAGAGTTATAGGGGTTTATAGCGGGTATAATCCTTTAAATTACATGTATTAGTGCCTTCACAGCCCTGGACCTGCTCGTATGCCCTGTATTCCCGTCAATTTATGCCGTTATCTGCGTAAGTTTCTGTATAACTAAGGAAAGGAGTAGTTTCCAGTGCGGCAGGGAAACGGCATAATAATTGTGCTAGAGTTGAATAATCCGAAATTGATAGTAGGTTTCAAACCTAACTCAGCAGTATTTTAGATTCGCCTCGATATGGGTGCTATTGTTTATTTCAAGAATGAGCTTGGGAATGTAGACCTGCGAGATAACGGAGAACTGATTGCAGGAAGAATATCAGACGACTTGCTAGGCGAAGGAGCTTGTGGAAAGGGAAGCTTTATTGAACCAACGGATATAAAGAGTTTATATCCACTTACCTAAAGTAGGTGAAGAAGAAAATGTGAAGGAATCTTCCAAGACTATAAGCACGTGACTGATAATATGTCTGTCTTAGTAGCCAACACAAAGAAGCAACTAAATGACATTTCTATTTAGGATGTGCAAATTTCGACAGGTAGGAAAGTATTAAAAGGTATTGCTACTTTGTGGATTGGGTAAACGGGCTTTTGGAAACTAACATGAAAAGGAACGATTTCATTAAAGGTTTCGAGAGAACCCAAAGATCTTCCACTGAAAAGCAACGATAGGAAAGCTCGCAAGCTTTAAAGTCCAATGCCCAATGGCCCAATGCGTCAACTCTCGACAACTACAATCCCCCTCGCCCGCCCAATGAAATCTCTCTGCAACATTGATTTAATCTGGGGTCTCCAGATTACCTGAAGTATTGAGGTTCTCTGAGCTCTCATTTCCCTCGACCATGTCATTGCCTTCTTCGTGTTCACTTCCCCTCACTTCCATAAGGCACGTCGCAACGAGATGTCCCTTCCAACCTCTCGCAGCCAGTGCGTCCAGTGCTTTGTTGATCTCTGGGTCCCACTTCTTACTCCGCTCCTCCATATCCTCCTCCGCCCAAGACTCCATGTGACGCTCTTGCTCCTCCTGCACAAACTCTTCGAAGCTTTTTTTGGCATTTGAAAAGGTCGTTCTCAGTGAACAGACCCGCAGCGCCGCATGGTCAGCAAAAAAAGTACATGGACTAGCCAACCCTGTTTCCCAGTCGACTCCCAGATCCAGGGCAGTGAGTTCATGATCGGCAAGATTCGTGCTCTTTAAGGTTTCAGTAATATCAAACTCTCGCTCATCATACATCCGCACGATTTCGTGTGCCATGTGAAAGAATTTGTGCTCTGTGCTAAATGGGAGGCGCATGACGCATATGGTTGAGGCTTCGGAGTAGTCATGGTCGCTTTTGCATAGCAGCGGAGTGTCGCCCTCAGCTTTTTCGCTATCTTTACTGCAAATAAAATTCAGTACAACCGGAACTGCGATGCCAAAATAGCGAGAGAAGCTATCTTCTTTATTGGATTTAGACAACTTGGCGAGCATCCAGGAACCCTTCGTAGAGGAAGTTGCATTTGCCATTCTGATCAAATAAACGTATGTGTAGAGTGTCTGTTAGGTGTCAGATTTGACTTGAGCCTGAAAGCTTGGAGTTTGCGGATATTGAGGAAGGAAGATCAAGTTGAGGTTTTTGGAAAAAGAGGGGTTTCTATATTCCCAAAGCTCGAGTTGTATTCACAAGCCACACTTAGGAAATCAGATGCGATTCAGTACGCCCGCAATGAGCTGGATTTCAACTCTCTTGGGATTGGCAGGAGGAAGGAGCGTGTGAATCACCCCAAGACTCATGGAACAGTGAGAACCACATAAAACTGTCCCGAGACTTCAAATACTGAGTCGCCATCTACTCAATCATCACTTTCGTCTACCGTAACGTCCAGAAAGCACTGCAGCACATTTAGAATACTGCGACCTCTGCAGTCATTGCTTCGACCCAATTCATCCCCTAACCTCTTCTGCAAGTGCAAGACCACCGAGTCTCTCAGTTGAATCCCTAAATCCGACATATTCAATACCCTCAATCAGCATCAATCTTAGGTCTTCTCTTCATACTCCACGTACAAATAGTCCTCCTAACCGCTCAAAGCCATCAAGGTCCAGATAGCGCCCAAAGCTCACATACCATTCAGGGAGTCTGTTCAGATCCTTGGCCCATAACAGGACCAGTATCCTGCCACTGCACGACAGCCGAAGGAACGGTCCAACGGGTGTGCTGGTAGCCATATTTTTTCCTGCTTGTTTGGTTTGTCTCAGCGTGGTGGGCATCGAGTTGCTTGTTGATGATGGCAAGAAATTGTTGGTAGTGGCAGAAATTGACCTGGGGAACGTCGGGGAGCGGAGCCGCTTGGAACCAAAGAGTTAAAGTTGAGGTAGGGGCAGCAGGTCGGCGGGTGGAACTGACGAGGACCGAGCCAGGCATGTTGAAAAGTTCGGTATGGTTCTCTTTACAGTATTGGAAGTAGCTGGAAGGAAATCGATGACCCAAGCTGGAGCCGAAGAGATGGAATGGCGTGGAAGCTTTGGGAATGGTTGATCAATAGCGAGGAGGTATTAAAAGACTTTATATACCGTTCTCCGAAAGAGAAGATTCAGAAACCCGCGCCTGCTCAAGCTTGGCCAATGATTCCTCCCCATGCGGCTGAACCCCCTTCATCTGAAGAAGTCACAATGTATTATGATGAACTCAGAATCGTGGTGATGGATTCCAAATGGCAGAAGACAATACTGATTGTTCAGCCAATCTTTGCTTCAATGAATCTGACATGCGATCCAAAGATCTTTGCTCTCCCTTCTCAAGCTCTCCAACTCCTTCATCACGAAACCAAGCACTAGCTCTTACGCAACCAACTCTTCCCATTTCACATCAAGCATCAAATCCTCCCAAATAACACTTCGCAACCATGTGGCCCTTCCACCCCCTCACTTCCAAAAGCTCCAACGCCCTCGTCAAATTCTAGTCACTCACCAACCTAGTGTCTAGCACCCCCCGAAGATCCCAGCTAATCGCAAACGCCCAATCCACCCTTCCAACATCCCACCAGAGCCCGTCATCCCTTATGTGATCCACGGAGTACTCGTCGAGTTTAAGCAAGTTTGTATTTCTCTCTGTCATGCTCGCAAGGGTAGAGTTAATGCCGATGTTGATGATGCCTGTGCTGTTCAGAGGCTTCGAATAATCGGTAGGCCGAAGGTATCTGAAATTTTTGGCGATGCAGATGTGGGTGAGGATCGGGACGAAGGAGGCGTCGCGGGGAAACACCTGAGTTGCCATTTTTGAGGATTGGAAGATGAACTGCGCATGAGAGAAACCAAAAATGTGGGACGCTGGAGCCCAGTAATATATCCCAACTAATCTAAGCTCAAATTTTCCAGCTTGGGCTAGAATAACAAAGTTAGACTCTGCTTAAAGATTCTCGAATTGGGTAGTACAATGAAGAAGGCACTTAAACGTGTATTTTCTATCCATTTCCATTATCTTGGCTGAAAGACCTCAAAATTTCCAGTAACTTACTATTTCTCTTCAGACAAGTAATCCCTCCACCCACAAGCATTCCAACCACCCGCGACCACAGTACGTCACATACAGTGTGTCAAATAACTACTCATGCTACTCATACTACTCATGAATATTAACGAGTAGCGTGAGTAGAATATGAGTAGCACAATGCCCTAAAAATTTGAGTAGAGTAGAGTATATACTCATGAGTAGTATGAGTAGTGTGAGTAGTTATCACGTGCCTAAAATAAATTAAGGTTTACCTAATAATAATGAATAATAAAGGTATTTACTAAGTAGACCTAGTACAGGTCAGTTATGGCTTATATAAGACTAGCTGAATGCTAATTTTATATAATTATAAGCTAGTTACCTTCCTTAGAATCTTGATTTGCCCCTTACCTTTAGCTTGCTTCCGAAGTACTACTACCGCCTATTTAGGTAGCAAGGTAGCGCTAGAGCGGGAGCAGGCGGGAGACTTACTTGATATAACTACCTAGCTTATCGCGTGAGCATATCACGTGGATACTACTCATACTACTCATACTACTCATGAGTAGCCTGAGTAGAGTATGAGTAGGACCAACTACGCTACTTGAATCTACTCATTTGACACACTGGTCACATAGCTCTTAATGGTATACCAGAATAACAGCCCCGATGGACCGAGGTATTTTGTTTTTCTTCTTTTTTTCCTTTGAAGTTTTGATGATGTATGTGGAAGGAGCACCGCCCTCCAGTTGAAACGATAGCAGCCGCCATTCCTACTGGCACGAACTGGGAGAAGTCGATTAGCAAATTAGGAGATTAAGCTGAAGCAGCACAACAGGACAAAGCAAAAATGGAGGAGACAGTCAGCATCTTGGTGGAGAAGACATTGCAGCAAATGAAGGAGGTATTGAATGCAAGTATGCATATCCAAGGCTAGCTAAACAGTTAGCAGTGTGAACAAGAAATACTCAAGGTATTCATACTACTCATGAATATTCATGAGTAGTCTTGAATAGAATATAAGTAGCGTAAAACCCAAAAAGTTTGAGTAGAGTAGAATATATATTCATGAATATTCATGAATAGTCACATGATCTTAATAAATTACTATATATTTCATTTTTTAAAAAAGAAATAAGGCACCTATTAAGTAGCCTTATATAAGCTAAGCTAGTACTTATATAAGACTACGTAAATACTAATCTTCTATAATAATAAACTAATTATCCTCCTCAGAATCTTATTTTTCTTCTTTCTCTACTTACTACTATTATTAAGTTCTTAAGTTAAGGTAATCCTAGAAGTACTATTAAGGGTTTGGTTCACTGACTAAGCGCTACTACCCCCCCTAATTAGGTAGCGAGGTGGCGCTAGAGCGAGAGTGCCGGGAGCTTTACTAGATAAGGCTAGCTAAGAGCGTGTGCGCGTCACGTGTACGCTACTCAAAGTATTCATGAATACAGCGTGCATGGCAGGCCACGCACAAGCTACCTTCAACCTCTAAGAAGAGCCTATAATCTCTTATTATTTATAAGCTTAATAAAGGTATATTATATTAATTATAAGTCGCTTTTCTTATATAGTATCTAGCTTAATGAAGTATTTATAAAAGAACTTAGAATTTATATAAATAACTAATAAGACTTTTATTTTAATTACTTTATTAATTATAGACTTAACTAAATTACTTATATTAAAACTCTAAGCTATATTATAAAGATTAGAGGTTAGAGTACTTTTAGTAATTCTCTTATACTTTATAAAAGACTAATAAATTAAATTAATATATTTAGAGCTATTTACTAAAACTAAAATATATTTAATTTAAGAGTAAAAGTCTTAATTACTTATAAAAGAACTATTTATAAAATACTATCCTTTAATACTATTTTTAATTTACTATTAAATATACTTATTAAGAGTTCTTATATTACTTTCTAAGATATATAATAATAAAGTAATATATAAGTAATTAAAGTAAATAAGTTTAAAAGTAATACTTATAAGTATAACTAATTCTAATAAGTAACTCTAATTATATAAACTAATTTATACTTATCTACTATTAAGAAACCGACTATAAATAAGCTACTCTAGTTTACTAGTATTAAACTATCTTACTTAGAGGTTATTATAGTAAGCTTTACTTAAAGCCTTATAATATCCGATATTATTAGATATAAGTATATTACTCTAAGTATTAAATTTAGACCTAATAGCGTGGTATTCTAGATCTATATAGATACTAGTTACTCTCGCTTATTAGTAGACTATAAATAGTTCTCTTAGAACTTATCTACTTGGATTAATATAATATAAGCTACTATTATTAAGGGTATTACTTTTATTTAAGAGCTTCGAGGATAAGCTACCTTTAATATATATATATTCGCAGAAAGGTAAATAGCTACTTAGTTCTTAGTAAAGTCACTATTAATACCTAGGTAATAGATAACCTTAAGCCTCTACTTTTCTTAGGTAATGTATTTCTTATTCTATATAATATAGTTATAGACTTACTTAGTTAAACTATTACCTTTAATACTATTAATAATCTAGAAGTCCTTATTAAGGTATATAACCGAGATACTAGAGTTACTTATAAGGTCCTTATTAAGAAGAAGGTTATTATCTTACTAAGAGCTATAGTTTATATTAATATAACTTATATAGTACTATTATTAGGACGTAATTATACTATAAATACTTGCTTTAATAGTATTTATAATATATTAATTAACTATAAGAACTATATTACTTATATAAATACTATAAATAAAGTATAGATAATTCTTTATTATATATAACTAGGTATAATTTGAGACTTCGAAGAAGAGAGTTATTATATTATCTCATATATTAAGCTTAATAATAATACTATAAGTTCTTCCTTAGCCTTACCTAGATAATAAAAGGTATAGGTATTATAAAGCTTATTAAAGTACCTAAGAAGTTCCTTAAAAACGATATCTATATTTATATAAAAAACTGTGATGTGTAGCGGGTTACACGTGACATTGGCTCATGTGATATACCTCGGCTCTCGGGTAGTATAGTCGGCGATTAGGAGGATTAACGATTCTATTATATTATAGGAATACTACTGATTAGTAAGCTAGCTAGTACTTATTAATTACTAGATTATATATACGTCATTCTGGGCTCCTATTTACAGGAGCCCTCCCTAGACCTCTAAGGAGGGACAGAGATTAGTTCTATACTGAATTTGATACTAGTGATTTTTAATACTATAACTCTAATTCTACTATTACCTTATTACCTACTAATAACTACCTCATAAGCTAATCTCTCTACCTCTTAAGGGAGGTAGTTCGATAAGGTAATTATATCATAGAACCTATGAAACGTATAGTAGCCTGTCGTCGACCCCGCTCTTAAGGAAGAAGTTAATTAGATTAATCCGAATAGCGGAAACAGCGAAGGCTCTTCTAATACTTTTAATAGAGCTATTTAGGTACCTCCTAGAGGTAACCCTAACGACGACAATAATCTCAGTAATGAAATCGATACCCTAATTAAGGCCTAGGTCGCTACCGCCTAAGCTACGGAATAGACCTTATAGTATGAAGTCGAAGTACTCTAATAAAAGCAGGAATTAGTAGATATAATTAATCGACGTATCCTTTAGTTAGAATAATATAAGGGTACCCTTCGGGATACCTTGAGGTTCTCTACGTCTCATTTAAGTTCTACTCATGAGTCTACTCTATCCTCAATAGTAATTCCTACTAGGGAAGGTCCTAGAATAGGGCTAGAATCCACCCCTTTTCCTAACGTAATAGGTTTCGAGAGTAATCTCGATACTATTCGTTAGGAGCTACTATATAACGTCTTAAAAATAATACTAGACTAAGAGAAACTTCTTAAGGTCTAGACACCGGACCTATATTATAGAAAGTCCCTTAAAGAATAGAGGATATTCGTGTCTTCCTAGGAGGCGGTCTTTAGGACCTAGCCTTAGACTTATAACAGATACTCTTCTAGAGTTAATTCTACTATAAGTGCCCTTAGGGACGACCCTCACGACGCCTAGGAAGCTACTATAAAGTAGAGTCCTCTGGCCTATAAGATTAATTAGGAGAAGTTCAAGGCCTATTTGGCGGACATACTCTAGGCTCCTTAGACCTATTAGTAAGATACCTTTGAGGAGATTCGAGATCTTTATTAGAAGGATAAAGAGACTATTACCGAGTTATATACTCGGATAATTAGTCTTAAAGTTAACTAGGACCCACGCCCTAAAAGGGACCAAGTCTAGACTCTCGATACTACTCTATCTAACTTCAAGACTCATTAGATACTAGTATCTATCCTTTTAGGTAGTGAAGTAGTATCTATTTTAGAGTAGTTAGAGAAAGTATAGAAAGCAGAATATACTACTTACCCCAAATTAAAGAGAGCTAAGGCGAGGGAGGCTAGTAAGGGTAACTCTACTTAGAAAGATCCTAGCTCTACGAATTCTAATCCGTAAGAGCACCGAAAGAAGAAGGAGAAGAACCGAAAAGCCCGCGAGAATAACTCAGGTAGTAGTTTGGCTCCTTCTAAGCCTTACTATAGTACTAGTTCTAATATATAAATTATCTACTAGACTTGTAATTAGAAAGGACATACTTCGGGATCTACGAGGTGCTCTAAGTATAATAAATAGGCTCGTTAGAACCCAGAAAAAGCTAAGATAATTGAGGAATCTCGGTACTTATAGAAGCAAGTTAATAAGATTACTGTAGAGGAGTACTCTAGAGGAGTACCTCCTAAGGAACCGGGAAAAGGGAAGGCCAAATCTTGAATATTAGCGATTTTAGCTGTGATGAAAAAGGCGTATTACTTCGTATATCTATTTAGGTAAGGTTAACTTAACCTAAAGTAGGTGCCTTAGAGGTATATACTAGTCTCGGTAATACCGGGTCCAATTACAACTTCCTTAACGACGAGTAGGCTTAGAGCCGGGGCTTTATAGCCTTAGCTAAATATAACTAAGAGTTTGTAACCTTCTATAGGAATAAGTTCAAGGTCTATTAAGCCTATAATCTTGAGGTATTTATTATAGATAATTGTAGTGAGACGTGTCCTTTTAAGCTCTGATTCTATAGATATAAGAATATAGGCTCTTATAGCCTTGTTTTCGGTATAGAATTCTACGAAGTAACTATCGTATAGTATACTAATTACGTCAAGAGACGCTAGGCGTATACACCTACTTAGCCTAATGAGGTTGAGATCCTGACCTCGAAAGAATTCGGAGAGGAGCTTAACAACTACCCTGAGGTAGTACTATAGGCCCTATTCTTGACTAAAGGCGAATATGACTACCCTAGATAGTAGGCTTCCTATATATGTAATAGTTACTAGGTATCTGCCTCCTTATACGATTCTAGTAATATAGGATAGGAGTATATAACGTATTAAGTTAATATTCTCGGGAAAGGGGCCTCGGAAGTACCTATATACCTCTGGGATAATAGCGAAGACTTCACGGGA